>JAJTUV010001736.1:0-468247 GCA_021653895.1 Mastomys natalensis | reverse complement strand
TAACAACATGATATTGAATATTAGTTGATTTTTGTGGTTCAGCATATTAGACAATATGTCAATGTTATGCATATGTATTATAACTTGATAAATAATTTAGTAATTAAACAAAACTTGTCCTATTGCATGAAAACAAGCTAGTGAAGTTATTAGCTACAGCTTATATCTGAATTTTTGAAACATTGTGCATAGCATTTATAATCAAACCAAAGGTTTGAATTAATGTAGTATATTAAGGTATGCAATCCAATCAACTGTAGAAAACTCCAGTTACTAAAAATTGGAAAACATAATACCGTACAATGCCAAATGATTTTTGAAATCCTGTCTAAATGTATCAATATTATTCACATAAAATTATGCTCCTCTCAATTCAGTTAATATTTTATAATACACTATATTCTAATACAATGAGTAGTTTTTTATGTTGTTTCATGAAATAGCCAACTTTATTTAGTGCATAAGACAGACTATATTCTGAGGGCATTCCATAACAAGTGGAACATAACATTAGTGTAGGCTGCATAAAGTCATAAGGGCAAACTGTGTTTGTAAGCATCATCTGAATGATGATGATGATGATGATGATGATGATGATAGACTTTGGATAACCTAAAATAACCCATTCTTATTTATTACATGTGTGAGATGTAAAAAAATCCCATTTCATGTGCAACTCATGTTTGGGGAAACAGAGATTTGAAGTCTTTGTTTTTAAGTTTTCTCTAATCCCAGCACTTGGGAGGCAGATACAGGCGGATTTCTGAGTTCGAGGCCAGCCTGGTCTACAGAGTGAGTACAGGACAGCCAAGGCTACACAGAGAAACCCTGTCTTGAAAAACCAAAAAAAAAAAAAGTTTTCTCAAAAGTTCTCAAAATTATTACCTGGATTCATTTATGGACCGTGTTTCCAAAATGCTATCAGTACTATTTTTCAAAGAAGTTACTGTAACAACTTGAAGTATCCCTGTCTTTGTATTTTACACTGCTGATTTTTTTCAAGTTATACTATTATTTCCCTACATGGTTTCAATAAATTAATATTACTGGATCTGTAGATTTTTGAAGCTATTCAGTATATTGAAATGGCATTAGCTTTTATAAGCAGAACACTTTTATATTTCTATATATCTACTGAATTATGATTTCACTCCAAGTTATCATTTATCTATGAGCTGAAATTTTTAAAAAGCTATAATTTGTGTTAAACATAAAGAGACATTAAGTGCCTGACACCAGAAAGACAATCATGTAACATTCTGTACTATATCTTCTTCATTTTAGAAACTTGTAAAAGCATGTTTCCCTTGGAGTCCAAATGTAGCTTTAGAGCTCTTCTCAATATATCATTTTAAGGAGCCATTCATAATATATAAAATAATTTAAGAGATGAACAGTCTTTTCTTCCTTAGTATAAAGACTATCTTTTGTGTATAACCTTATTGATAGCTGATTTTGCTGTGACCCACCTGCAGGCTGTTTCAGTTTTCTTAGATTTGTTTACTATGTACAAAAAGCTAGTGGTTGCTGTAGACAGTAGCACTCCTTCTGCTTATGGATTTTAATGAAGTAATATTTTAAGGTTTGATATTTTCCTACTTCTTAAAGTATACTTATTCCATGTTCTGCTACATTAAATATTTCCCAGAAATGATTTTTCAGGCTATGGAATTACTCCTAACCTCTCAGCATTTAGTAAATACTTTTCAATATTAATTTTATAGAAAAGGCAGTTCTAAGAAAACTACTTTCATTTTTGTTAGAAAACTAGTACAACCTGAAGTAATTGGTGAAAATAAAATGATAGCATATAACATATTTTTCTAAACAATGTAGATATATGAAGAATAGAAATGTTAAGATAGTTAAATAATTTTTGACTCTAATTTTATCAGTGAGAAGAAAATGAGGTCAATAATATTTAAAACAATATGTAAAATTACCCACTATATTAGTTGTTCATAGTTTGGAATCTAACTTTCTAACAACAACATTCATAATATCCAAAATAGTTAACTAACACGTGAGTTTTTAGTAACTTAAAAAATGCATAACTTCAGGTGATAGCATATGTTGACAAGGATGTGGAGAAAGACGAACACTCTTCCATTACTGGTGTGACTGAAAACTGGTACAACCACTCTGGAAATAAATCTGGAGTTTGCTCAGAAAATTGGAAATAGATCTTCCTTAAGACCCAGATATTCCATTCCTGGGCATATACCTAAAAGATGCCCTATGATGTCACAAAGGCACATGCTCCACTATGTTCACAATGGCCTTATTTGTGATAGCCAGAAATTGGAAATACCCAATGTCCCACAATGGAGGAATGGATACAGAACATGTGGATCATTTACATAATGGAATACTATTCAGCTATAAAGAATGAGACATCATGAGTTTAGCATGCAAATGGATGGAACTATAAAATATCATTCTGAATGAGGAAACTCAGGTTCAAAAGGACATGCATGGTATGTACTGAATAATAAGTGGATATTAGCCAAAAAAAAAAAAATACAGAATACCAAGAATACAATACACAGATCTCAAGAAGGTTAGTGAGCTAAAGGACCCAAATGTGAATGTTTCACTCCCATTTGGGAGGGAGAAAAAAGCAGAAGGCAGAGGGCAGAGGGAGGGAGGGCACTAGGTGGAAGAAGGAAGAGAGAGGGGCAGGGAAAAAGGGGAACATGATCAGGTATGGGGGTGGCCAGGAGTGAAACCCCAAAGGCCAGCAGAATGAATGGAAATATATTACTTCAGAAGGTAAGAGGAAGGGTGACCCTCTAGAATGTACCAGAGACACAGGAGGCAAAAGACTCTCAAAACTCAAAAGGGAGGGACTTTAGATGAAATGCACAACATTGGGGAAAGAGAACTTGTGGAGTCCACCTCCAGTAGAAAGACAGGCATCTAGTGGAGATATGGGATTGTCATTTCACAGTCAGGAACTCTGACCCAGAGTTATTACTGTCTGGGAGAACTGCATGGACAAAGATGGAGAGGAAACTGGAGAAAAGCAGGTCCAGAGACCTGTGGTTCAAATTTGGATCCATCTCAATGGGAGGCTCCAAGGCCTGACAGTATTATTGATGCTATGGTGTGCTTACAGACAGGAGCCTAGCATGGCTGCCCTCGGATAGGCCCAAAAAGCAGCTGTCTGAGACAGGGGCAGATACTTGCACACAATGGTCTTAAATTTGTGACCCTTGGGTTTGAATTGGGAAAGTCTGGAAGTGGTTAAGGAAGAGGGCAATCTTATGGGAAGACCAGTATATTCAACAAAACTGGATTTCCGTAATTTCTAAGACACTGAGTCTCCTACTAGGCAGAATACACTAGCTGATATAAGAACCCCAACACATATACATCAGAGGACTGTATTTTCACCTAGTATGTAACATACATGCTGTCTCTGAAAGACTTTGTACATATTTATCTTGGCTATGCTCAATATTATATATTACACTTTTCTCCATTAGATTTGGCACTGTCTTAATGGGATTTCTCTATATTCTCTAGGGGCACTTATAATTATATTTTTTATTTATCCAAGTCTTAGAAACTAAAAGATAATTTTGTATTATCTGCTAATTAAAAGTAAAAACAAGAAGAAACAAGTCTAATAGTCAATTTTTCACAGAAAAGAAGAAAAGCTATATTACTAAAAATTTCTTAAAAAGCCATTGATGTCCTAGATGTTCAACATTAATGCAAGCACTGCATTGAATGTCTAACCAGAATATTTCAGATTAACTAAAATACAATTTCTTTCTCTTTTGTATGTCTTTAATTTCAAATGGACCAAATTTATAGCCAGATGTGGTACACAAGGTGTAATTATGACATTTGGGTGGCTGAATGGAAAGTTTGAGTTCATTCTAGGTTACATAGTGTGTTTCAAGTCATACTCTACTTCAGTATAAAATATCAGTCTCTGTCTCAAGACACAAACTACACTAAAGTTTGTTATTTTTAATTTTCAATTTTATTTTCCCAATTTAAAGTGAAAATTTATATTCATATGAATACATTGAATGATCATGATTATAGTACTATAATGATGAAGTACCAGGATTTGAAGTTATATTTCTGTTATACCTTTGAACAGCATTTTTGTCTTTTTTCAGTTAGCCTATTAACATTTACCTCTTTTCTTTTTTTCTACCTCTTTTCTAGAAAGTTACATGGCATATAATTTTGTATTTAAAGTTTCCATTTGAAGCTCTGCCTCAATGACTTTGTTGTGATTATCTCATTTAAGAAATTCTTTATTCTATTTTTTAAAAAAAAACATCACACCCAATCTAATTAAAAGCTATAATATTCATGTTAATGTTGTGGGATGTTTTTATTGCTGTTGTTTGAGAAATTCACTGTTTATCTCTCATTTGAATTAACTCATGATTTTTCCCCAACCCCAGACTAATGAGTGCAGGGACTATAGTATCATCAGTTAAACTTGGCCATAATTTTTTATCTTAAATGAATAAAAATAATTATAGGTTATAAGTCAGTGCTGCTGTCCAAGTGTGCTTGAAGTCAGGATTCAATTTCTTATCATAGAACACTATATTCTAGGTTCTTTATTATATGTTAAAGTATATAAGTTTCATCTAAAAATTATTTTAAAACAAAAACCTTCCTTTGATAGATATCAATAATATCCACACAATATAAATAATATCTCAAGTCATGGGCAGTTCAAAAATAATTTTGAAGATACTAATCATGAATTAATATACTCTTATTAATAATTATGGAAATAGATCAAATATCAGTGGAGAGAAAGACAGTAGAATTTTAAAAAATAGGTAGAAAAATAAAATATATCCAAAGATAGTGGGATTGTATGCTATATCAACACTTGGGATTTGAGATAGGAATATTACAAGCTAAATGTCACTTGGTAAATCAACCCCCCTCAAGGGCAAGCCCAATGTATAAAAATAGCAATATAATACAAAATGAATTCCAAGGGTATTTTGTGGGGTTTAGTTTTGTTTTGTTTTGGCATGTTTGTCTTATTGCTTGTTTGTATGTTTTGATTTTTGATATTTTTTGTTCTGCTTTTACTTAAGAAATTACATGAACTTGATTTGTAGAGAGAAACTGAGTGGAAAAGGAAGAGGGGAAAACATGATTAAAATATGATTTATTCAAAATGTTTAGTTAGTAAAGAACTGTTATAAAAAGAGGGGTGCGACCTGATACATTTCATCACTTCACTGATCACATATAATATTTTATTATGCAGAATAAATTATTGCTTGTTTTTATATCAACAGCCTTTCCATGGAGATAAAAATGTTCCATATTTTTATTCTGCAAGTAATTAATGGTAGAGCTTAAATTTAAGAACTTGTCTAAATTTTCCTAAGCTGGTCTAGGATCAGATAAAATTATGGAATCAAAGCTATAAAAAGCTATGCCTCTTTTGTAATGAGAGAAAAACATAGAAAATACAAATATAAATAACAAAACTGAATATAGGTTACCAGATGAGGTCATGGTAGCTGCTTTTCAAACAGATAGAGGAAAAAGGGAGAAGGAAGAATGAAAACTTAAAGAAATAACAGAGGAAAGAAGGAAACGAAGAGCTGAAGAGAAAAGAAAAAAGGAATGTTCCACTTTCTCCATATCCTCTATAATATCTGCTGTTGCCTGAGTTTTGATCTTATCCATTCTGATAGCTGTAAGGTGAAATCTCAGGTCGTTTTGATTTGCATTCTTATGATGACTAAGGACTTTGAATATTTCTTTAAGTGCTGATCAGTCATGCGGGATCTGTCAGCTGAGAATTCTTTGTTTAACTCCGTGGCCCATTTTAAATAGGGTTATTTGGTTTGTCTGGAGTCCAACTTCTTGAGTTCTTTGTATTATATAGGATATTAGCCCTCTATTGGATGTAGGATTGGTAAAGATCTTTTACCAATCTGTGGGTTGCCATTTTTGTCCTATTGATAATGTCCTTTGCCTTACTGAAGCTTTTCAGTTTCATGAGATCCCACTTGTTAATTGTTGCTATTAGGGTCTGAGCCAGTAGATAGACATGGTCCCCAATTGAGGGATGGGGCCACCTATCCATCTGAAAATTTTGACCCAGAATTCTTCCTTTCTACAGAAAATGCAGGGAAAAAATAGGTCAGAGGGTATAGGAAAGGTCATCTAGAGACCAACACGACTTGGGATCTACCTCATGCACAGACACCAAACTACAACACTATTGCTAATGCTGAGATGTGCTTGCAGACAGGAGCCTGGAATGGCTGTCCTGTGAGAGGCTCTATCAGCATCTGAATGAGACAGATGTAAATGCTTACAGCTAACTATTGGACTGAGCCCAGGGACCCCTATGGAACACTTAAGGGAGGGCTGAAGGGGCTGAAAATGATTGTAACCCTATAGGAAGAACAACAATATCAACTATCCAGACCCCTCAGAACTTCCAGGGACTAAGCCACCAACCAAAGAGTATGCATGAGCTGGTCCATGGCCCCTACTACATATGTAGAAGAGGACAGCCTTTGTCTGGCCTTGGTGGGAGATATACTTAGTCCTGTGGAGGCTTGATGCTCCAGAGAAAGGGGATACTAGAGGGGTGAGGTAGGTGTGGGTGGGTGGGTGGGGGAACACCCTCTTAGAGGCGAAGGAGGGGGATGGTGTGAAATGCTCATGGAGGGAGGGCCTGGAAGGAGTTCAACATTTGAAATGTAAAGCAATAAAAAATTTAATTTTAAAAAGGTTAAAAAAGAAAAAAGGAAAGAAAATGAGAGGTACAGAAAGAAGAGAGAAACAATAAATGAAATGAAGACACACATAGAGGGCTAGAAAAACATGTTATTTGTTCTTCTGTCTTTATGAAAGATATTCTCCCTGCTTCTATCTATCATAGTGGTGGTATGAAACATGGCAATACAGATACAGTAATTTAATTTAATTAGGCTTCTATTCATTTTATTATAGGACAAATTTTACAATTTACTTGGCCACAAGAGGAACCAAAGATGTATTTGTCCACAGGTGTGTTGCCAATAGACAAAACTAGTTTTCAAGATAGTCCATTAACAGAGTCAAGAGCAAATAAAATCTATGGGGTTAGAAAAATGAAACACAAACAGTGTAAAAGTTGAAACTGTATCAGTATCTCATCTTCAGCCTAATAAATAGGTGTTTGAATGTTTCCCATCTTCTGTTAGCATAAATAGAATGAAAAAAATGCATTAATACTGCCTAACAATGAGAATGAAAAGAAATTCTAACAGATATGAATTTATTCTTACCAACTAGTGAACAATGAATGAATAAAATGTGTACAAAAAGATAACTTTGTGATAAAAAGGAATAAATAAATCATTTGAATTTGTTAAAATATTCTGTTAAAAAATTAGTTCTTTGATGTTTAATGCTTGACTTTTTATCTTCAGTCATAAGAAAATAAAAGTCTTACACTGAATTTATATTTATCAAATTTTTATAAAAGTATCAACAATGATTATGTTGTTATTTAATCAGAAATATGAATTTGAGGCTTGAAAATGGGGAAAATATTTGTATCCAAACATAAAGGAGGAACATGAGAATGGAAGATCTGTGGCTATTCTGCCATAAAGAAAAATTACAAAGATTGCTACACCAATAAAAATTAGAGCCAATTGAGAATTTGCATCTGCCTGTAGCATTCATGAAGTAGGGAATTCTAGTCTTTGATCCTCATCTATTATCACACCTTTTCTTCTGTTTTGAGCCAAATATGCTATAAAAAGTATAGGGCTCTACCTAGGAATTTGGAATTGACCCAGCTTCAATTATAAATAAACCTCCTTTTTTCCTTGTATAATGTTACATTAAACCGAAGTGAGATATTTAATAAATTATTAAATATGAGAACCCGAAAGTTGCCTCAGTAGTTGTGAATAATTTTTGCCATTGAAGAGGACCAAAGTTTGGATCACTGCACTCATGTCAGGCAGCTTGCTACCAAATGAGACTCCAGCTTCATGAGACTTTGCCACTCTTGGCCACTCCCTGTCTGCTTCTCCCCTCAGGATAGCCAGGCAGGTGGAGCAACTAGCTAGGATAGAGGAGGAATGCTTAGCCAGGACAGGGCACAGATAGGTACAATGCAGCACTTTGTTCTGTAGGGAATGCACAGATAGAGAACACACAAACTCTCTCTCTCTCTCTCTCTCTCTCTCTCCTCTCTCTCTCTCTCTTTCTCTCTCTCCTCTCTCTCTCTCACATACACACACACACACACACACAGAGGGAGAGAGAGAGAGAGAGAGAGAGAGAGAGAGATGAGGAGAGAGAGAGAGAGAGAGAAAGAGAGATCATGAAAGTGAGGACTGAGGGCATAGAACATGCTTAATATGCACATATATGACCAGATGACAGTCAAAATGTGTTGCAGTGTGGTAACTGGCTACTGGTGCTGAGTCACAGAAGGCAGAGTGGTACGATGAGGTTGTAGCTGATTGTAGAATGTGGTGGTTCTAACAGATATGCCATTAGTTTACATGAGCCTTAAGGCATTATAATATTTTTTTTTAATTTTGTGAATTCTCATGGAACCTTTTGGCTATGTCTTCTCTAGCTCCTTTCATAAATAAATACCACTTCTTCATTGAACTCAGAAAATTCCTTTGGCACATTTTTCAACTCAATGATTTCATGAATTATAGGTATTTTTTCTTCATTGAAGTTCCACTTCCTCCTCACGACTGTTTGCAAAGGATTCAAGCAAACAGTTCCAAAATTACTCTTCACCTTCTCTCTATGTCTTACTATTAACATTACATTTCTTGTCCCCACATTGTCTGAGTTTTCATAAAACAAAATAAACTGTATTTTCAAGATACATGTGAACACTAGATAAAAATTACCACTGACTTCAGCTATAGCACTTAAACCAAGAGGGTCTACTGTTGCTTAGATTGTATTAAGAACTTCACTTTGAGAAGGCTAAGCTGACTGAATGATAGGTTTCAAATTGATAGTTTAGGTGACTAGGCCTAAGTCCAGGCAAGCCCAGGCAAGGAAGTTACTAGAATAAAACCAAGGCTTCAGGCAGCTAGTCAGAAACTGCATGGCCATCAAAGGTTACCCCAAGGACCTCCTCTCCTACTTTGGTCCCTGAAGACAGAAGGCAGGGTACTCCAGTGTGGGGAAATTCTAGAGCTAGGAGAGGGGAGTGGGTGGATATGTGGGGGCACAACCTCATATAAGCAGGGGGACTGGATAGGGAGTTACTGGGGTGGGGGTGGGGAAAGAGGATAACATCTGAAATGTAAGTAGAATATTCAATAAAAAATACATTTAAAAATATAAAGATGCAAAAGATGGTTTAAAAAAAAAAGGCTGCCCCACCACTTGTCCTAAGGCAGGTACAATTAATTGGTTAGTAGAAGTTTCCAGACTTGCTCAGGAATAATTTCCAGACTTCCCCAGCAACAGATTCCACTCCCAGTAATGGTTCTGCAATGTCCATAGAGATGGACCCAACAGATTAAAAGACAGGTCACCAACCCCTGAATTCCTCTAGTGTGCTTTAAATCAGGCCTGCAAGCTCATTTGGTTGTCTTTCTATCTTGGTAATGGGAAGCCCCACTGGACTTCTCCAGAATAATACATTCTTGTGTTTACATTTACATACTACTTGAGTCCAGGTTATCATTATTTGGCAAATCACAGACCCTTGCAAGTTAATATCTAGTCTATATATATTTAATTTAAACCAGGATACATTATAAAGCTACAAATAGCTTCCTGAAAATACCAAGTTATGTTTTTAATGTAATTGGATAAATTTGTCCTCCAATATTTAATGGATTGGAATTTGTTCCCCAACTTAATAATGTGCTACTATTAACTCAAAGAAGAAACTTTAAGAACTTGAGGCTTAGTGAGATTTCATCCATAACTGAGGATACTGCTCTAGAAAGGGATTTTCTTACTTCTTTTGAAAATAGAGGTATTTCCTATAATAGTGAGTTTACAGAGAAAAGTTCCAGGCTTAACCCTACTGAAACCAAACCAAATCAAACCAAACTAAAACACAAAGAAACAAACAAAAGTATAAGCAAAAGAGAAATGCTGAAATAGAAAAAAAATAGTTTTATCTAAGACAAAGCTCACAAATTTGTTATATGCATTACGTGTTGTTATTGTAGTACTATTGGTCATTTCTGAATAATATATACAGTGACATTATACACATGTAAAAGGATGTGTTTAATAGTTTTTATCATCAGAAATAATTTTTTCCCAGATGACTAAGGATATTGCACATTTCTTTTGGTGCTTCTTGGCCATTCGAGTTTCCTTAGTTGAGAATTCTCTGTTTAGCTCTGTACCCCATTTTTAATAGAGTTATTTGGTTGTCTGGAGTCTAATTACTTGAGTTCCTTATATATATTGGATATTATCATTCTATCAGATGTAGAATTGTTAAAGATCATTTACCAATCTGTTGATTGCTGTTTTGTCTTATTGACAGTGTCCTTTGCTTTACACATGCTTTGCAATTTTATGAGGTCCCATTTGTCAGTTCTTTCTCTTAGAGCATAAGCCATTGGTGTTCTGTTTGGGAACTTTTCCTCTGTGCCCATGTGTTTGAGGCACTTTCCCACTTTCTCTTCTATTAGTTTCAGTGTTTCTGGTTTTATGTGGAGGTCTTTGATCCACTTGGAGTTGAGCTTTGTAAAAGGAGATAAAAATACTGTATCAATTAGCATTCTTCATGCTGACCTCCAATTGACCCAGCACCATTGGACCACATGAAGCTCAAGAGGAAAAAAGACTAAAGAGTGGATGCTTCAGTACTACTTAAAAGGGGAAACAAAATAATCAAGGAAAGTAGGGCCGCAGGGACTTTGGAGGAAGAGAAGAGAGGGTGAGTCGAAAAAGAGGGGAAGAATCATTTGTGGGAGGAGATGTATAGAGCATTAGGAAATTGAACAGAGTTGTGTAGCATTGGGGGATGGGAAACTGGGTGTAGTAACCAGAAAATACCAGATGCCAGGAAAACAAGAGCCTCCCAGGACCCGACAGGGATGACATTAGCTGAAATATCCCACAAAGGGGACTTAGAACCTGTTGAGACCATATCCAGTTGACGGATGGGGCCACCCATCATCAAAATTTTAACCCAGAATTATTCCTATCTAAAGGAAATACAGAGACAAATAATGGAACAGAGACTGAAGGAAAGGCCATCCAGGGACTACCCCACCTGGGGATCCTTTCGTGTGTTTGCTATATCCAAACATCCTTTCACTTTTGTCTGCTTCAGGAAAACATTCTTTTACCTGTGTCTGCTTTAGGAAAGCATTCTTTCACTTGTCTGCTTTAGCAAGAAATACTTTCACTTGTTTTCCCCAGTAAAACATCATTTGACATAATTGACTTTCAAATAAATGATTAGCATCCACCTAATATCTACCTTTCTCTTTTAAGAATTGTCTTTTTTTTCTAAGATTAACAGCCTACATACAGTAGAAATAATTGTAAGAGCCATCACATTTTAACTAAATGGTTTATGTACAATAGAGTCAAAAGATAGTCTAACAAAACAATCTTACATTTCGTTCAATATACAATAATTAAAACAAAAAACAAATTTCTAGCATACAATAATTAAAACAATTTTAAAATTTTATCAATATACAATAATTACAGAAAAGCTTAAATTTTTCTTAATATACAATAGCTCAAGAAGAAACCCTAAATTATTCAAACAAAATGAGTTTATATTTTTATCAATACATGATTATAACCAATAAAAACCTTCCATCCTGGATGATAACAACTATAACAAATCAAATTATCAAACTTATACACCTCAATCTAAGGAATTAGTGAGAAGGTCTTCACAAATTGCTTCCTACTGAATTGGGATGAAGAATTCCTGTATGAACCCCAAGGGACAAAATGTTTAGTTTGAGAAAATTTAGCTGCAGCATTTGTTGCTTAATCTCTGTGTTTATCCAGTCTTTGTATTGTCTGTCCAGTTTTTGTATTGTCCAGTTTCTGTATGATCAATCATTATGGCTCACACTTTTAAAGTTGATTTTCATGCATATTTTGAAGAAATTAGTAACTGAGATAGTATGTGAACCATCTAGGCTTTTTGCTTTGTGAAGACATTCATGTCTGAGCTGATAAGAGGATTTCTCTGGTCAGATCAAATCTTTATAAATTTTGTTGGTAATCATATTGTTTTTCATTCCCTATAGAAACATAAGTATAACCATGTCCTCATCTTAATACTATTGCATTAATGTCAACACATCCTTATAATATATTGGTTGAACCAGCTACTCAGTTTCTTCAAGGACTCAGTGTCCCCCAGCTGCTGTTTCTTTTCCACCAACATTAAAAAAATCGAGAGTTAACAAAGCATTATTTAGTCTGTCCCTGGGGTTTTTTCCTCTTTGTTTTAAATAAGCATGTCTTTTAAGATAATATTGATTGACTCTTTCTATAACTGCTTGTCCTGTGGGATTGTGTGGTATACCAGTAAAATGCTTCATATTATACTATGCAAAGAATTGCTTCATCTTATTTGATACATATGCAAAAGCATTGCCAGTTTTAATTTGTGCATATACCTCCATAATTGCCATTACTTCCAATAAGTTTATAATTACACAACCAGCATTTTCAGAACTTAAAGAAGTTTCCCATTGAAAACGTCAGTATGGGTCAGTGCTATGGTGTATATACCTTTACTTTTCAAATTCTGCAAAATGAAAACATTCATCTGCCAGATATCATTTCTTTTAGTACACCTAAAATTGCTACCAGCAGGTAATGGAATTTGGTTGTATATAGAAAAGGTAGGGCAAATTTTTCTTATTTCTTTGGCTTGTTGTCAAGTGATGATTTTTTTTCTTTTAACCTCTCCATTGAAATGCTGGTTTTCATGAAATTTTGAAGCTTCTTAAACATTTTATATTAGTCATTTGTCAATTTCATTATTTCCTTGAGCTAATGGACCTGGCAAACTTGTATGGAACTGAATGTGGGTTATATATAAAAGATAATGTCTACTTCTGATGGCCTGTTGCAATTGTCTAAATAAAAAGTTATTTGTGAGTTAGGTTCAAATTCAACAGTCTCTATAGGTTAAAGCAACCCTTTCTGCATAAAAAGAATCAATAATTATATTTAGAGGTTCATGATAATCTAATAATACCATAAAATAGCATACAATTTTGATTTTTGAAGCAATGTATATGTTTTTTTTAACCACTTTTCCTTTATAATCTGTCTTATAACCTGCCATCCCCATCTTTTTGCATCCATATAAAATGTTGGTGCCTCTGGAATTGGTGTACTATTCACCATACATGGAAAAATCCAATTAGTTCTTATAAACTGCATATATTTGCTTTTAGGATATTTGACCAATGTTTGCTCTTTGTACAGTGGCTACAATACCCTGAAAACATTTGTGACTCATAGCAACCAGAACCTGCTTTTTTTCTGCTACAATTATTGTATTCTCTAGAGTCAATGTACCTGTTATTTTGAGCTCTCAATCTTTTAGCCTTAGCATTTTGATTCCTGATATTTCTAGGGACATTTTTTCCTATGATGTTTGCATTATACTCCTGAGAACCATTATCAGTTGCCTCAGTAATCCAGTCATCTAGAGGGGCTCCATACGCTTTCCATGGTCTGATTGCTCTCTTACATTTGGTATTTGCATTCTCAAATGCCAATATTTCTATCAATGACTGTTTTCAGGGTCTGTTATGCCTTTATTCACAGGTGAACTCAGCCTCTCCATGAATTCTGAGAAAGTTTCTCCAGAACCCTGTAAATGATGTGATTTTGCCACCTCAACTTCAGGTTCCTCAACGAATTTCCAAGCTCTTAAAGCTGTAATATGACATTGTTCAATTATACCATCATCAGATCTGATTTGTTCTTGTAAGTCAGTATAATTCTCTTCACCAAGCAGAGGTTCTTGGTCTTTATTGACATTTATTCTTTGCTATATAATGTTGTGCTTCCACCATGACAACCACTGTAATTGTTGACCAGCTTCTAGAACATCTGGCACCAATCCTTTCCAATCTTGTGGGATCACAGTATCCTGTGTAGCCGATTTAGTTAGCATTTCTTAACATAACAAATCTGTAAACCATACAATAGTCTCTTTAAAATGTTTAAGTCTTCAGTCAGTCACAAGGTCAATTGATTATAAGCAAGAATACTACCATTATCAGGCATATGCTTCACAAAGACTGGGAAGGCTGAAGTAGCCTGTATAGGCCCAAACAAATCCTCTGGTAATACACTCAGTTGCCTATTAACTCTTTGTCTCTGTGCAGCTTCTTGCTCTTCCGGGACCCTGGTGTTAATGAGGTGATTTTGGCACCTCGTAGTAAAAGTATGTGGAGCAGGTCAGGGTGGCACGTTCCCTCCAAGCTGTTGTGGATAGCCCCAGCCTTGTATTTTGATCCTAGTTCCACCCTTCTGGGAGGGGCTGCAGAGGATGATTGAATATGTACACAGCTTACGTCTTGTAAAACTTCTGTCCAATTAAAACCTGTAAAATAAAAGCTAGAGCCAGAGATTGGGCAGTTGAAGGGGAGGCAGAGAAAAAGGCTTAGGGGAGGAGAGAGTGAAAGGAATTCGATATAAAAGGAGGAGGCAGAGGAGAGCAGGAGGAAGTAGAAGCAGAAGGAAGCTAGTGGTAGAAGGAAACCGGAGCTCAGAGGACAAGGGCGTGGCCTGGATGAACCCAAGTTATAAGGGATCTCATAGCTGGGGATTAGAGTAGTGTAGTGGTAAATCTGCCCAATCTAGGCATGCTATTTATACCATAATTATTGAGTTGTGTCTTCCTTTACTCGTCTCAGGTAGGAGATCTTACAGCAGCAAATCTGGGATTAAATAATTCATCTACTACACCCAGCCTATGTTCTCCTTTTTCATCTTAAAGTACATTCTGGTCTCATTCATCAAGCTTGAACTCTGTTTTTGTTTTCCCTTTGGGTCACTTTGCTTCCAAGCATTTTGACCTCTAGTCTCAAACTCTCTTTACCTGCATAGGCAACTCTGCTATCCTTTCTAGAAGAAAGAACTGAGTGAACCTTCTGAGTTTTCAGCTTTCCCTCCAATCTTATTCAAAATGGTTCATATGAAGACCATAAAGCAAAACAAGGAAACCCCCTCCAGGAACACAATAGGAAATCACCCTGTGGCAGTAGCTGCTATTTTGCCAATCTCCTGAAGTAACATTGCTAACTTGTCACATTCTGCCCTTTTCTCTACCACATTAGAAGCAGAGTTATCCATTATGCATAAGCCATGTTGGGTACCACCTGTAGGTATACATTTTTTGCAACCCGCTTTTAACAAACACTCAACCTCTCTTCTTGTCCACCACTGAACAGAAGTAGTGGAAGATAAAAGCTATTAGAAAATGGACCTGTTTAGCAATAGTTCTATGGGGGAGAGGTCAATATTTAGCAGCAGTTCAGTACTGTAGCAAAAATCAAATATAACTCAGCAGCTGCAGACCAACCATCTAGGCAAGCAGACACCACACATGAACCCGTAGATACTATCCAGTCCCTTTGGCAGGTAGACACTAGACATGAACTGTAGCTGTAGTTCAATCCTGAAGAAACCACAAGGATTGCCAACAGGCCTGACTCAAGGCTTCCTAAGTGGCAAATGCTGAAGAAACCTCACAAGCAGTTCTTGGGCTAGTTTCTTTTTAATGGTTGCTTTACCACAACTCAAGCTGTATCCTTAGCGAAGAACAGAGAAGCAGAGCAAACCAAACCAATGCTCTGTTCTCATCTCTGTCTGTGGGGTCTTATTAAGACTCCTTCATCATGAGTCTTTTCACATATTTTCTATATCAAAACATTCTTTCACCTCTGTCTGCTTCAGGAAAACAGTCTTTCATGTGTCTGCCTTAACAAGACATACCTTTACCCATGTGCTCAAGCAAAACATCATTTGATATATCTGACTTTTCAAAGAAACTTGAAGTTTCCACTTCACATTATAGAAAAATCATCCATCTTCAATAAATTGTGATGGGATAACTGAATACCTAAATACAGAAGAATGGATAGAGATCCATATCTCTCACTCTGTCCAATTCACCAAATGGATTGAATATGTCAGCATAAGATCTTACTCAAAAAGAGATAATCAGATACTCAAAAATGCATCCATAAGCCACACTTGTGGTTTCTAAGGTTTCTGAGTATTCTAAACTCTAAATTCTAATCTTTATAGCTATACCTTCATTTTTTAAACTCAATAGGACTTAGTAACAGGTTTTACTAACAAGGATTTAATCTGTGATGTAGTTTAGCTTCCTCACTGTGTTTTTAATGTGGCTTTGTTTTTAATGTGACTATACCATTAAAGTAAGCATTCATAAATGTTACAGCTCTTTCTTTGAAGTTAAGGTCTACTGGGTTGGATGCTCAGAAGGCCTTTTGTTTTTTCCAGTTTTATTCTTTATTTCTTTCTCTATTACGTTTTATTAATAGGATTTTTTTTTAGAGTTTCATAAATGATCATTTAATTTCATCACTCCTACTCTTTGTTTTTTATCCTAAAACATCTCTTCTACCATATGGAATTCAGGATATATTCTTTATTATTTTATGTGTATATAAACACATATATTTACACATGTGTGTTTATATGCACACACATATACATATATGTATGATCTAGCTACATCAATTATTGTATAAGTCTCTAAGTATTCAACATCTCACTTCACAGATATTGGCTTAGCCATGTTCATTGACACTCTCACAACAAGGGCTAAAAAATGGAAATAAATTAGTATTTCTTAACCATGGATCAAGACTCCTTTTAGGGTTGAATTATGTACAGTTTGCAACAATGACAATATATCCTGATTATTAGATATTTACATTATGATTCATAATAGTAGAAAATTATAGTTATGAAGTTACAACAAAATAATTTCATGGTTGTGGGGTACCACAACATGAGTCACTGTATTAAAATGTTACCACACTAAAAAGGTTGAAAGTAACAGGCCAAAATGAATAGATAATGATAATATAATACAATAAAGTTCTCAGTGGTAGTGAAAATATAATTGTCAAACTGGCCAGTAAATGTTGAAATAGGAATATATTATAAAAAATGAGTTAGATGATTCAGACAGAGAACAACAAATGTTTCATGTTCTCTCTTATTTTTACTTTCTAGTTCAGAATATTTAGAGATGGATATAATGCAGAGTAACTTCAGGAACCACGAAAGCAAAAGGTATGATTGAGAATGCTCCTGTATAAGGAATGATAGGAAACAGGTGTTATGAAGAGGAGAATGAGAAAATGTGAGATACTTTTAGTTGGGGATGTGGGGAAGAAGCTACTAAAAAGGGGACAATGGAAGAAAGAGTAGTATATACCACTAAGCATGTTTGAAATGTGTACAGAATACTTGTACTTGCTTTGACTACGTATACCATATATGTATATTTCATATATAGTTCAAGGAAGTTATGCCATTTGGTGCAACCATGATCTCCTCAAGAGACACGAACTATCTAAAACATTCAATACAATGCATGAGAAATATAGTATTGACTTGACAGGAATTCCAAGAAACCCACCAAAACAATATAAAATACTGCTATTTTTCTTTCATTGTTTCTTAGTATTTGAAGATTCAACATTTAAGAGAAGACATGGAGGAATCAAACTGGAACTGATTTGGAAGCTTAATCACTGAGATATGGAAGGAATCCATTCATGATATTCTAATGCTTACTAACTACTTGGGACTACAGAGGCCATGGACCTCAGGAGAGAGCCTATTCATAGCAGTGTCCTAAACAAACATAATATTAAACAATATTTTTATGTATTTTGGCAATTTCACATATTTAAATACTATAGACCCCTTCCAATTCTTTTGGCTGCTCCTGTCTAAATTACTTTTCTGACACCATAAAAACATTAAGGTATTCTATAAAATAAAACATTTATACTGGTTCTTAAAAATTGCAGAAGGTTAGAGGATAAAGCATCAGGGAGTAACCCAGCAGCAAGCATTCATGGTAGTGGAGCAATAGCTGAGAGCTTACATGTTGATAAAACAATCACAAGATAAAAGTCTGAAAGGTAAGTAAAAATATTGTGCACTTTTTAAATCTCAAGTCCATACTCAGTTAATATGCTTCCTTTAGCAAGGCTATGCCTAGTAGAACTTCCCAGTCACATCAACTAGGAAACATATGAGCATATCAAGGTCATTCTAATTTAAACTTTCTGAAGTGGAAGTTTTTAATATGTCATGTGATTCAGACTCATGTGGTGTTTTACTAAGGCAGATTTACATGTTGTTTTGCAGAGGCAAGACCCATGAGAGCATATGTGATGTTTGGAGAGAGTATAAATATGACTCAAATGACAGTGACCATAAGCTTGCATAACTTGCTTTGTAACATTTCATTCATCCCTCTTCTTCTGCTTAGCTTATATTTACTTCATTGAGAAGGATATGGCAGAGAACTTCTTATGACATCTTGGCTGGTTCGTTTCACTCCCAGCGATTTGCGCAGATTTGGTAGAGGCCTGGGAGTTTCTGCTGGAACTTACTACTGCTGTACTTTGTGATTGGTATGCTGATACTATTGAACTGGACTGATGGTATCCTACAAAAACAGATTGGAATCAATACAAGAAACTACTTCTAAATAGATCCATATCCCTTTGACATATTTACCATCTTTTCTCCCCTACTTTTGGATGATAGGCTGAAAGAGAGGGTCAAAGCATTTGAAAACTCTTAATAGAAGTAGGTTTTTAAAAAATATAAACATACCACCCCCCCACACCAACATGTTTTCTAATCTTTACCTCATATTACCTTTTTTTTCCCCAAATACATATGGATCTAATTATACTGCCCATATGTCCAAAAGTATAGGTAAGTCACTGCAATATGGGGAACCTATTAAAGGGTACACATACACACACACGCACACACACACACACACACACACACACACACACACAGAGAAAAATAACTCTACACTAAAGTCTTAATTATAAACTCTCCTTTACAGAGAATTAATACACTATATATAGATAATCATTTTGCATTTCAAATATCTTGTTTTTCTTTTTAACATACCAGAATCATCTTCTAGGTAAAGACAATTCAATATCCTGGGATTTTGGGTTTCCTTTCTTTCTTTTCTTTCTTTCTTTCTTTCTTTCTTTCTTTCTTTCTTTCTTTTGTTCTTTCTTTCTTTCTTCACTGTTATTGTACTTTCTTCAATCAAAACCACTGTTCTTTCTTCAATCAAAACCATTTAATCCATGATCAGCATAGTATATGGAATAAAATGTAAATTGCAATGACACTGTGGTGTTTGTATATATATGGCAGTTTTACCAGTGTAGTTTTACGGAGAGAACATGCTTGACACAGGTCAAAATAAAACTAGACCGAAAATGAGGAGACAGAAGATTAGAACATATTGCCAAAGTTAGTATGAGGCCAACCAGAACAATTCATTGAGAAGCCAAGAGAAGCTGAATTGAATCAATCAGCCTGGAAGACAGATTTTATAGAAGCTAGAAGCTTTTACAGATAGATAGATTGTAGAAAGAAATGCCCTGTTAATATCACAAGCCATGTATATGCACATCTTGTGTATGGTTCTGATCTCATTTCTTCATTAAAATAAGAGGGAAATAAATTTACAGGTAATGCCTATGCATGATAAATGGATGTATGAAGCAAGGAGCACATGATGAAGTCTTTTGATTGCATACAGATTATGGTATGTGTGATGGAAAGGTAGAAGGAAGCTGAGTTTAATAGAGATTCTTTGAGTCTGGTTAAAAACAGACTATCCAGAAATAAAATCTGACCATTAGTTAAATATCTCTATAAACTGAAATAATGGAATTATTGAAGAGCTACTATGTTCAATTGTTGATTGGGTCCTGACTCATAAGTATAAGTTTTTATTTCAAAGCTGAAACACATCCTGAAGACCTGGCAGCCAGGTGATTTTATCACAAGCTACTCTTCACAGTCTTCTCTTTCTGTTATTCAAAAGATATGTTGACCTGGGGAGATGGCTCAGCAGTTGAGAGAACTGACTGCATTTTCAAAGGAACTGGGTTTGGTTACCAGTACCCAGATGGCAGCTAAAAGTTGTCTACAACTTCTAGATCTGATACACTCACACAGGCATATATGCATACACAACATCAATGCATATAATATGATAATAAATAAATTACAAAAATATTATTTCCTCATGCCATGTTCATACATTATTTTTGTTAATTCTCCTCTGAATGCTATCCGATGCTTAGCTCTCCTTCCTTTACATACTATACCCTTATGCCTTCTGTATAGAAGGAATAAGCTTCAATATAAAAAGGGCATGTGAGAAGATCCCATAATTAACATGAAAGTGAAAACTGTGAAGATGAGAGATTCTTTATCTAAAATGAAAGCAAATTATGTAGTTGTTGAAATTCCAGTGAACATTCATATAAAACAAACAAGCAAATAAAGTAGAACTTTCAAATAAAAAAGATTATCATGGCTTCTGATCTTAGATGATATAAAAGAAGCCTCCTATAGATATTAACCCTCCTTGTCTACCAAATGCAATAGAACCCGACACGTCTTCCCTCACTGAAGATAGACTTGGCAGACCACTTAGCAGAAAAACATACAAAAGGAGGTAATAGTTTAAAAATATTATTATTGAGAAGCCTATGTAAGAAACAGGAATCCATATACAGAATTAGTGGGCATGTGAATCTGTAGAATCATTAAGAAAATCGGTATGAGAAAATTATTATATTTTAATTTCTTGAAAAATTAAAGACAAGAAAGAATAACTATATGAACCCAAACTAATCTTTCATATGCATACACATTTTCAGTTATTTTTAACTTCTATGAGCAATGTCATTTTTATATACTTATTAATCCTTTGATGTATGAATGAACAAATTTTTATATTCACATAGAAGAATAGTACTATAAAGAAAGAAAATTCTGTAATCTGTAAAGAGTATAAACACCAAATAATACAAAACTACCTTCCAAATTGATATGTCTTTTACTGTAAATTAATGCATTTTTCAAAATGCAGAGAATAATTGACTGCCAAATGATCACTCAAAAATTGGACACCTATATCACACCTCTCCTAAGTGTTCACAGACCTTAGCACAAAAAGTACAATAAGACTGTAAAACTCAAGAGTTTGAGGAAAACAGTGCATCACAGAACTGTGCATTCATATGTTTATAGTGTCTTAGATTCACTGAACATGATAGGGTCAAGCTAGTTAACATTCTAACATGAGTTGGGTAATAGTTCATGTTTCCCATCACTAATGGGGAAAGTATGGACAGTTGATGAATTGTGAATAAGGTAAAGTCAGTTACAAAAAATATTATTTTTGGCATTTCTTAAAAGAATGTTTTAAGACAGCTAATTCTGATAACCAATTAAATATCTATGTTGAGATAGTACTGCAAAACATTCTAACATGATAGTTTTTTGCAAATATTTTCCTTTTACAATCTTGACAACTGTCTGGTATGGCCTCAGTGAGAGAAGATGTACCTAGCCCTTGATAGACTTGAGGCCCTAGGGATGGGGCGGTATGATGAGATAGGGTTAGGGGATGGGGAGACCCTCTTGGAGATGGGGGAAGGGGTATAGGGGAAGCAATCCAGGAGCAGAAAAAGAGGAGGATGAAGACTGGACTGTAAGAAACTATTGAAGAATAAAAAAGCATCTTAATGGCTTTCTAGATAAATAAAGAGGCATGATCATAAATTATAAACAGCAAATCAATTTTGAGGATAAATTTATCACTATAATCTCCTGAAGGCTATTTTTGTCAAAATAGTAACTTATTTAAAATGTTTATTTCCTTCTATGGAAATAAGTCTGACCAAGGAGACTTAATTCTATGATATTAGAAATCCACTGCCTTGGAGTAGCTAATCATTTAGGGGAAAATGGTCATGAAACAGGTTTGGAAGATGATTTTTGTTACTCTTATTTCTCTGAAGAGATAGCAAACCAAAATAGAAATTAATGATCCATGCAAGTTTATTAAAGTGTTATTTACTGTAATTTTGTTATTATCAAAGACAATATGACAATAATTCACTTAGTATTTTTATATTAAAACCCCAATAAGTGACTATTCTCTATATGCTGTAGTAATAATAAAATGAACTTGTAAAAATTTTAAAAACTTTCATGCAGTACAATAATTTCTTGGCAACCGAAATTTTAAACAAACAAATTTATTCATTAAAATGTGAAAATGATCACAATCTATTATTGGTTCTTTATGACCATGAAATTAGTAACCTTGTAATGGCTACTCTTTTTGTCTGCTTTACTAGACACATCATTATGCATCTAGAAAATTAATCAAGCTGTCAATATATTGTGCTCATTCTTTTTGGCTAGGTATAATTAATTGAAGCATGACCTTACCTTCAGATGATATCACATAATTTACATATTTCTTGTAACTCTATTTTCCTGTTTTTAATTACATTGACCTTATTATATGTCTCAGGATTAGCTTAAACTTTCTTTTTCTGTGATAGATTTATAGATATAAGATACCACCTAGTATCCTTTTCTCGTTTTACAAATTTTCAGTAGTCATGTCTTTAACACCTGTTTTTTTTCTTCAAACACTTTTCCTTTATGTCAGTTTTTATCAAACTTTTATGTACATCCAAATCATGCAGGTCATGTTACAACATAATTTCACCCTCCAATTCTGGAACATATCGATCTAGGATAGTGCAAAACTGTTTTACTAACAAGTTTCCATGAGATTTTGCTACAAAAAATTATGAGACCAAAATTGGATAAATTGTAATTAAACTTTTCTCTTTCTTAATCTTTACAATTATATAATATAGATAAGGAATAGGTGAAAATATTAAGAAACTACAAGATAAGAAAATAATTCATGGCCCTCCAGAACACTACCCCCTTCCGCCCGGAATCTGTTCCCTTTGCTGGGCAGACCCTTAGCTGGTCTGCTCCTGTGGAAACACCTGATCCTGAGATATCCTAGAGGGACCAACTGCATCCAGAGCAGAGGGTAAGACACCTTGCCCACCACCCGAACCCCAGAGTTACAACTGGGACTCAGGGGGAGGTTAAGAAACAAGCAGGCACCCAAACTCGACCAGAACACTACCCCCTTCCACCCTAAATCTGTTCCCTTTGCCTGGGCAGACCCTTAGCTGGGTCTGCTCCTGTGGAAACACCGATCCTGAGACATCCTAGAGGGACCGACTGCATCCAGAGTGGAGGAATAACACCTCCCTGCCGCTCAGAGATTGGTCTTTTTGCCTGGGACAGACTCTTAGCTAATCTGCTCCTGTGGAAACACCTGATCCTGAGACAACCTAGAGGACCTACTGCATCCAGAGCAGAGGAGGACCTACTGCATCCAGAGCAGAGGAAGCTTAGGATCACAGGAACACAGAGACATCTGGAATCTGAGGAGATCTGATACAAGCAAGATAACTGGAAAGACAGACTTCAGTCAGACACAGCTAGCACAGGTAACACTAGAGTCAACCAGATGGTGAAAGGCAAGCGCAAGAACACAAGCAACAGAAACCAAAGTTACTTGACATATCAGAACCCAGTTCTCCTACCAGAGCAAGCCCTGGATACCACATCACACAGGAAAAAACAGGATTCAGAATAAAAACCACTTCTCATGATGATGATAGAGGATTTTAAGAAGGACATAAGTAACTCCCTCAAAGAAATACAGGATAACACAGGTAAACAGGTAGAAGCCCTTAAAGAGGAAACACAAAATCCTTAAAGAATTGAAAGAGAACACAGCTAAACAGGTAGAAGCCCTTAAAGAGGAAACAGAAAAATCCTTTAAAGAATTGCAAGAAAACACAACCAAACAGGTGAGGAATTGAACAAAACCATCCAGGATCTAAAAATGGAAATAGAAACAATAAAGAAATCTCAAAGGAGAGATACTATGGAGATTGAAAATGTAAGAAAGAGATCAGGAGTCATAGACACAAGCATCACCAACAGAATGCAAGAGATAGAAGAGAGAATCACATGCGCAGAAGATACCATGGAAAACATTGACACAACAGTCAAAGAAAATGCAAAATGCAAAAAGCTCCTAATCCAGAACATCCAGGAAACCAAGACACAATGAGAAGACCAAACCTAAGGATTATAGGTATAGATGAGAGTAAAGACTCCCAATTTAAAGGGCCAGTAAATATCTTCAACAAAATTATAGAGGAAAATTTCCCTAACCTAAAGAACGAGATGCCCATAAACATACAAGAAGCGTACAGAACACCAAAGAGACTAGACCAGAAAAGAAATACCTCTAGTCACATAATAATCAAAACACCAAATGCACAAAACAAAGAAAAAATACTAAAAGCAGTAAGGGAAAAAGGTCAAGTAACATATAAAGGCAGACCGATAAGAATTACACCAGACTTTTCACCAGAGACTATAAAAGCCAGAAGATCCTGGTCTGATATCGTACAGACCCTAAGGGAACACAAATGCCAGCCCAGACTGCTGTACCCAGCAAAACTCTCAATCACTTTAGATAGAGAAACCAAGATATTCCATGACAAAACCAAATTTGCACAATATCTTCCCACAAATCCAGCACTTCAAAGGATGATTGATGGAAAACGCCAACACAAGGAAGGAAACTACAACCTAGAAAAAGCAAGGAAATAATCTTCCAACAACCCCAAAAAAAGGTAGCTACAGAAACATAATTCCATCTCTAATAACAAAAATAATAGGAAAAAACTATCATTTTTCCTTAATATCTCTTAACATCAATGGACTCAACTCTCCAATAAAAAGATGTAGACTATCAGACTGGATACATAAATAAGACCCAGAATTTTTCTGCATATAAGAAACGCACCTCAGTGACAAAGACAGACACTACCTCAGAGTAAAAGGCTGGAAAACAATTTTCCAAGCAAATGGTCCCAAGAAACAAGCTGGAGTAGCCATTCTAATATCAAATAAAATTGACTTTCAACCAAAAGTAATCAAAAAAGATAAGGAAGGACACTTTATACTCATCAAAGGAAAAATCTACCAAGATGAACTCTCAATTCTGATCATCTGTGCTCCAAATACAAGGGCACCTACATACAAAAAAGAAATTTTACTAAAGCTCAAAGCACACATCGCACCCACACAATAATAGTGGGGGATTTTAACACCCCCTCTCTCCAATGGAGAGATCATGGAAACAGAAACTAAACAAAGACACATTGAAATTAACAGAGGTTATGAACCAAATGGATTTAACAGATATCTATAGAACATTTCATCCTAAAGTAAAAGAATATATCTTTTTCTTAGCCCCTCATGGTACCTTCTCCAAAACAGACCATATAATTGGTCACAAAACAGTCCTCAACAGACACAAAAAGATTGAAATAATCCCTTGCATCCTATCAGATCACCATGGATTAAGGCTGGTCTTTGATAAGGACAGAACCAAGGGAAAACCCACATGCATGTGGAAACTGAACAATGCTCTACTCAATGATGACTTTGTCAAGGAAGAAATACAGAAAGAAATTAAAGACTTTTTAGAATTTAACGAAAATGAGGAAACATCATACCAGAACTTGTGGGACTCCATGAAAGCAGTGCTAAGAGGAAAACTCATAGCTCTAAGTGACCACAAAAAGAAATTGGAGAGAGCTCAAATTAATAATTGACAGCACACCTGAATGCTCTAGAACAAAAAGAAGCAAATACACCCAAGAGGAGTAGGCGTCAGAAAATAATCAAACTCAGGGCTGAAATCAACCGATTAGAAACAAAACAACTGTACAAAATATCAACAAAACCAGGAGTTGGTTCTTTGAGAAAAATCAACAAGATAGATAAAACCCTTAGCCAGATTAACCAAAGGGCACAGAGACAGTATCCAAATTAATAAAATCAGATCTGAAAAGGGAAACATAACAACAGAAACGAGGAAATTCAAAAAAATCATCAGATCCTACTACAAAGGCCTATACTCAACAAAACTGGAAAATCTGGATGAAGTGGACAATTTTCTAGACAGAAACCAGGTACCAAAGTTAAATGAGGAGCAAATAAACCATCTAAACAGTCCCATAACCCCTAAAGAAACAGCAGCAGTCATTAAAAGTCTACCCACCAAAAAAAGCCCAGGCCCAGATGGTTTTAATGCAGAATCTATCAGACCTTCAAGGAAGACCTAATACCAATTCTCTTCAAACTATTCCAAAAAATAGAAACAGAAGGAACACTACCCAATTCGTTCTATGAAGCTACAATCACACTCATACCTAAACCTCACAAAGACCCAACAAAGAAAGAGAACTTCAGACCAATCTCTCTTATGAATATCAATGCAAAAATACTCAATAAAATTCTAGCAAACCAAATCCAAGAACACATCAAAACAATCATCCATCATGATCAAGTGGGCTTTATCCAGGAATGCAGGGATGGTTCAATATTCAGAAATCCATCAATGTAATACACTATAGAAACAAAGTCAGAGAAAAAAAAAAGACATATGATCATCTCACTAGATGCTGAGAAAGCATTTGACAAAATTCAACATCCCTTCATGGTAAAAGTCTTGGAAAGAACAGGAATTCAAGGCCCATACCTAAACATAGTAAAAGCAATATACAGCAAACCAGTAGCCAACATCAAACTAAATGGAGAGAAAATTGAAGCATTCCCACTAAGATCAGGGACTAGACAAGGCTGCCCACTCTCTCCCTACCTATTCAATATAGTACTGGAAGTCCTAGCCAGAGCAATTAGGCAACAAAAGGAAGTCAAAGAATACAAATAGGAAAGGAAGAAGTCAAAATATCACTATTCGCAGATGATATGATAGTATACTTAAGTGACCCCAGAACCTCCACCAGAGAACTCCTAAACCTGATAGACAACTTCAGCAAATTGGCAGGTTATAAAATCAACTCAAACAAATCAGTAGCCTTCCTCTATGTGAAAGATAACAGGCTGAAAAAGAAATTAGGGAAATGACACCCTTTACAATAGTCACAAATAATATAAAATACCTCGGGGTGAACCTAACCAAACAGTTGAAAGATCTGTATGACAAAACTTCAAGTCTCTGAAGAAAGAAATTGAAGAAGATCTCAGGAAATGGAAAGATCTCCCATGCTCATGGATCGGCAGGATTAATATAGTAAAAATGGCCATTTTGCCAAAAGCAATCTACATATTCAATACAATCCCCATTAAAATATCAACTCAATTCTTTACAGAGCTAGAAAGAGAAATTCTCAAATTTATATGGAATAAACAAAAAACCCAGGATAGCGAAAACCATTCTCAACAATAAAAGAACTTCTGGAGGAATCACCATCCGTGATCTCAAGCTGTACTAGAGAGCAGTAGTGATAAAAACTGCTGGTATTGGTACAGAGACAGGCAGGAAGATCAGTGGAATAGAGTTGAAGTCCCAGAAATGAACCCACACACCTATGGTCATTTGATTTTGACAAAGGACTAAAACCATCCAGTGGAACAAGGACAGCATTTTCAACAAATGGTGCTGGTTCAACTGGAGGACAGCATGAAGAAGAATGCAAATCAATCCATTCTTATCTCCTTGTACAAGCTCAAGTCCAAGTGGATAAAGGACCTTCACATAAAACCAGACACACTGAAACTAATAGAAGAGAAGGTGGGGAAGACCCTCGAACACCTAGGCACAGGGGAAAAGTTCCTGAACAGAACACAATGGCTTGTGCTCTAACATCAGAATTGACAAATGGGACTACATAAAATTGCAAAGTTTCTGTAAGGCAAAGGACACTGTCAATAGGACAAAATGCAACCAACAGATTGGGAAAAGATCTTTACCAATCCCACATCTGATAGAGGACTAATATCCAATATATACAAAGAACTCAAGAAATTAGGCTCTGGACAACCAAATAACCCTATTAAAAATGGAGTAAGGAGCTAAACAAAGAATTCTCAACTGAGGAATTACAAATGGCCGAGAAGCACCTAAAGAAATGTTCAGCATCCCTAGTCATCAGGGAAATGCAAATCAAAACAACCCTGAGATTCCACCTCACACCAGTCAGAATGGCTAAGAAAAAAAACTCAGGTGACAGTAGATGCTGGCAAGGATGTGGAGAAAGAGGAACACTCCTCCATTGTTGGTAGGATTGCAAGATGGTACAACCACTTGAAAAAGTCTGGCTGTTCCTCAGAAAATTGGCATATCACTACCTGAGGACCCAGCTATACCACTCTGGGTCATATACCAGAAGATGCTCTAACACATAACAAGGACATATGCTCCACTATGTTCATAGCAGCTTTATTTTAATAGCCAGAAACTGGAAAGAACCCAGATGCCCTTCAACAGAGGAATGGATACAAAAATGTGGTACATTTACACAATGGAATATTACTCAGCTATTAAAAACA
The DNA here is from genome assembly GCA_021653895.1 of Mastomys natalensis. Lineage (NCBI taxonomy): Eukaryota > Metazoa > Chordata > Mammalia > Rodentia > Muridae > Mastomys > Mastomys natalensis. The sequence continues at coordinate 439,687 of JAJTUV010001736.1, read as the reverse complement.
ATGAATTCGATAAATTCTTATATAAATGGATGGAACTAGAAAATATCATCCTGAGTGAGGTAACCCAAGTCACAAAAGAACATACATGGTATTCACTCACTGATTATTGGACTTTAGCCCAGAAGCTTGAAACACCCAAGATTCAACTCACAGACCACATAAAGCTCATTAAAAATGAAGAACAAGTTGGGGGTGGGGGGCTACAGTCCCTCTTAGAAGAAGTAACAAAATACTCAAGGGAGCAAATATGGATGCAAAGTGCAGGACAGAAACTGAAGGAGGGGCCGTCTGCAGACCATTCCACCTGGATATCCATCCCATGTGCAGTCACCAAAGGTAGATGCTGATGTGGGTGTCAGGAGGTGCATGCTGACAGGAGCCTAACATAACTGTCTCCTTAGAGGTCTGCAAGAGTCTGACATATTCAGAGGTGGATGCTCAAAGCTAACCATTAAACTGATCATGGAGTTCCCAACAGAGAATACAGAGTGAAGACTGAAGGAGTAGAAAGGGTACGGGACCCCATGAGGAGAGCAACAATACCAACCAACCAGAGCCCCCAGAGTCTAAACCACCAGCCTAGGAGTGCTTAGGGAGGACCCACGGCTCCAGCTATATATGCAAGGGAGCTATATATAAGTGGGCAAAGAGATTCTTGGTCCCATGAAGGCTGGACATTGTGGGGGGTGGTATTCGAGGGTGGGGAGGTGAGGTTCTGGGGAGGGTGGGTGTGGGTACACCATCATAGAGGCAGGAGGAGGGGGGAAGGGATAGGGAGTTCCTGGGAGGGAGGGGGGAAAGGGGGTAAGGGGAAAACCCCTGAAATGTAAATAAAAGTTCCAATAAAAAAAAAGAACTATCATTAAAAGTTGGCTTGAAATAAATTAAAGCAACAGTGAAAAAAAAAAAGAAAATAATTCATACAATATACAACATATTTTAATTGCAATTAAACACAGAAATAAGTTTTTTGTTTTTTTTTTTTTTTTTACAATTAATTATGACCACTGAATTTTTGCCCAAAGCTTATAATTTACCTGGGAAGTACCACATCTATAATTTTTAAATTCCTTCAGTAATTTTGGTGTTCTGCCAAGTTGGAGTACCTGTTTTTCAGATACATAGAGGTTACAAATCACCCCCCTCCACCACTACCAGAGAGAAATGTCATTGCAATCAATGACAGTTTTCTAAGAGATGTCCTTCCTAGAACTATTTACATTCTCATAGAAAAAAATAAGCAAATGAATATGTGGAATCTATAAAATTGTTTACACTATGATACCATAATGGCTCTTTACAAAATTAATTTAAAATTGACATAGTTTTAGTCTCATTGGATGAAATAGTTTATTGAAAATTAATTCTAATGAAACATAATAATAATATGTAGGAAAGTACAATAATCAGTTTTTAATGTTCAGTACCTAGTAACAAACTTTCATTTCTATTCACATCATGTAACAGCATATAAAAAATACAGCTAGAATGGAGTGGCACATGACTTTAATATCAGCATTTTGGAGGAAGAAGTAGGCAGATATCTGTGTTCTAGTCCAACCTAGTCTACAGAGTGAGTTCTAGAACAAGTGAGGCTATTACAGATAACACCAGTCCTGAAAAGCAAAAACCATAAGAAAGAAGGAAGGAAGGAAGGAGGAAGGAAGGAAGGAAGGAAGGAAGGAAGGAAGGAAGGAAGGAAGGAAGGAAGGAAGGAAGGAAAGAAAGAAGGAACAGAAATATAAAAAACATCATTTTTTTCAGGTTCTGGTAAAAACTTTTTACTAACTAGAGATTTAAAATGAGACAAAGATTTAAGAACAGTGCTATTTTAGATTTGAATAATTTTAATAGACAAAATGGTTCTCTATCAAATCTGATTTACCCTATGTCATTAGATTTTCAGAATTTTGAAAATCATTCTTGGTTGTAATATATGCTGACTTAGGATAGGTCAGAGTTGAGAGAAGATAGATCTTATTGATTTTAACTGTACAGAGAGTATTTATGATGGTGAATATAATGAAAATACAAAGAACAACATATAAAAGGCATTATGACTTCAATACACCAACAATATTAACATTAATAAATCATTCTGCTCTAAGGTATATTATTCAGTAAACTATTTGTTATCTTATTTCTAAGAGTTTTGTATTGCCTTTTTAAATAACATCTTTTAGAGAATATATCTCTAGATTCAGAACCACTGAGACTTCTGAGTTCTTTATTTCCTCTGCATCAAGGATACTACTTTTTAGCATTTTTCATTTTTAATGAGCCATGGTTTAAAATTTACCTCTACCATTGTTTTATATCAGGAAAATTACAACTGAATTCTAGGAAACAAAATCTATGTTTCCAAGTTCTAAATAAATTTGTACAAATTTATTTTCTGCTTTCTTTAAATATCTGACTTTTATTTTATTTTTAGTACAAAAGTGTTAGATAAAACCTTAATCTTAATCACATTTTTGTAGGGAATATTAATATTCTTTAAGACTTTATAATAAAATTGTGAAACTAAGTTTTCTTTAGCTTTGTCAAGGGCACCATTGTTAGTCATTTGTCTTCTAGATCTGTCAAAATTTCTATAAATTAGTCACTTGCAGTATTATCTTTTAAAATAAAATTTCTATGAATTATTTTAGCAAATCCACACTAATGACAAATATTAAGTAGTAAATCATGATGGTCATGCACATAATTTCATTACTTAAGATGACTTAATATTACAGTTGAGGACATTCTGAATGTATCTTTCTTCCAACATTCCTCATAATATACTTTTAATTGTAAATACTTAGAATAAACAGTTAATCAACTTTTGCCATATTTTAAATCACAGATCTAATTTAATCATAAAGATAATGTGTATGTGATGTTTTGTTAAATATATTTTCAAAATTTTATTGTCAATCAATAAAACTATAATAAGAATAGACTTTATATAATTTATTTATAAAATGACAGGTATTTAATTATAATAAAATTATTAATTGTTGTGTATATATTGAGAAAATAATTTTACAACTATTCAAACTTCATTCATAAATTTTAATAACTATATTTTTTATTAATATAAGACTCTTTAGTATATTTCATATGCAACTGAAGAAATACATAACAACATGATTTAAAACACATAGCTTCTTTCACTCATCATCTTATTTCCCTACCAACAAATATACACATATTAATGTAATTTATTGAAGAAAATATATCTTATTATTACATATCCACATAAGCAAATATTTTGAGTGTCCCACTATGGAAGTTGTTGTGCACATGTGTGCGCCATATTTATCCATAAATATTTCATTTTAGTTTTATTTTATTAAATATTATCTATATTTATGTAACAAATCTCCCTTTAAAATTTTAAACCTTGAATATATTTCCTTTTAGTAAGATGTTTTTAATTTTATTTTAAAATATTTTTAAAAAATATATTTTGTTTTCCTTAGTTATAAATTTATTTACAACTTTTATTGTTCAAATTAGTATTAACAAAATGAATATATTTGCATTTTAAGTAGATGTAAGAATAGTCTGCACGTTAATGATCATCATGATGAAACTGCAGAGTTCAAACTAATCTTTTAACAATATGTATAATTTTCCCTCCAATTTCTCTTAAAACATGTTTGCTTATTTAGCTTATGATTCATGTAGTATAAGGGGAGCACATTTCTTCCAAGATTGGTGCTTGAGATAAAAAGCTTCAGCTCACTTTTTATGGAGAAGTTTGGGCATTATTGTGGCTGAAGTACTTACTCTATTCTTTCACTAAATTTTCCTTTAGAATGTAGAAGGATTTCAGAATTTTTATCCTTTTCAAACTTTGAAGATACTCAGCAAACTTTACTAAGTTCTACAGAATTCTGATATAAAGGTCATGAAATCAAAGGATTAATAAAGAATTTACAGCTCTTCATATGAATAAGGATCTTTTAAAGAGGTATACTCCTTACAATCATTATTTTGTTCTTTGTGACAAGATATTAATTCAACAAACTCCTTCGTGTTTAGTAATTGTTAGTCTTAACTGTTTTATGTCTGCACTTTGTAAAGTACCATTTCCTTCCTCTGTAAAATTTCCTGGAAATGTATTTAGCCTCAGTATTTTTCTTTTTTTATGTGACTAATCTCTTAAGGAGAGCACTAGTATTTTACATAAATGTTTAATTTGTAATATATCTCAAAGGAAGATTTCTCATCACTCTCCTTAATTTCTTTATGAGCCATTAATGTATGAGGCATATTCTGTCATTTACCAGGGGCTGTATTGCAAAATGGGATTAGTGCAAACAACAATAACAGTAAGAGATTTATCTCATCTCCCTTAGAAACATTTTGTTCCAACACAGTGTATGAAGAAATAGTACAAGCACTTGTTGTATTTCATTACTGTATTTTCAATAGACTGCAGATTAATTACATCCAATTCTTAAGTCCCATAGAAAGTGTCAAGGATCCTTCTCTCTTTTTCAACTGGCTAAAATTTTTATTTCTAAATGCTAAATATTACTTATTGCCATCTTCTAAAAGATATACTAGTCAGATAGAAGCAAAGAAATAATCCTCTCTTAAATTCCATGTGTAGTTACTGAAAATAAATCCATGCAATCATTCCTTCCTTATTTGCTAAAAGAAATATTTATTTTGCTTCATCCTATGACATAGGATGAAGTTTATTTCTTATGGCCATCCCAGCTATGCAAATAATATTTTTGTAGTCTATTCAAAAACACAGCATTGCATATATAATATATTAATTCTTAAAATAATATGGATGAAAGACCTTAAAGTCTGTCTCAAGTACATTATCTCCAGTGCATTAACAGTAATCTCAGTCTCAAAAGTGAAAATAATTATTAGTTGTTCAAAAAAAGAAGTTATTTCACCATTTCCATCAAACTTACATGTTTGAATTATAACCTTTGAGCTAGCATTCCCCATGTTTAGTTGTACAATAAATTTCATACATAATATGGAGAAAATTAGTAGACAAATAGCTGCTGTAAGGTCGGGAGTCCATAAAAGTCAACTTCCTTCACCAGTCACTAGAGATTTTTTTCTCTTTACTAAAAATGTACTCAAAAGTTATTCCATCCTGTAAATGAACACAATGTATTACTAACCAGCTATTAAGGATAAGGACATATTTGAGCTTTGCAGGCAAATGGATGGAACTAGAAAATATCATCCTAGCCAGGCAGTGGTGGCGCATACCTTTAATCCCAGCACTTGGGAGGCAGAAGCAGGTGGATTTCTGAGTTCGAGGCCAGCCTGGTCTACAGAGTGAGTTCCAGGACAGCCAGGGCTATACAGAGAAACCCCTGTCTCAAAAACCAAAAAAAAAAAAAAAAAGAAAAGAAAAGAAAAATATCATCCTGAGTGAAGTAACTCAGAACCAAAAGGACATGCATGGTATGCACTCACTTATAAATGGATATTAGCTAAAAACAAAAATTAAAAAAAAAAAAAAGTACAGAATGCCTAAATTATAGTCCACAGAACTCAAAAGGTCAACAAGCTGAAGGGCCCAAGTGAGGATGCTCAGTCTTACTTAGAAGGGAGAAGAAAGCAACCACAAAGGGGGAAGGAGGGAGGGACCTAAGAAAGAAAGGGAGGGACCTAGGAATGAAAGGGGATTGGGCAGAAGGGAATATCATCTGGTATTGGGTGGGGGAAAAGGATTGAAGTCCTGAGGGATGGCAGAAAGAATGCAAACAGGCAATCTCAGGTGGTAGGAGGTTGGGGGGACCCTCTAGAATATACCAGAGACCTGAAAGATGAGAAACTCTAAGAACTCAAAGAGAGGGACATTAGATGAAATCACCTACAGTGGGGAGAGGGAACTTGTAGAGCCCACCTCCAGCAGAAAGTCAGGGCATCAAGAGAGGGATGGGGTTGCCATCTCGCAGTCAAAACTCTGACCAATAATTGTTCCTGTCTGAAAGAACTACAGGGTTGGAAATGTAGAAGATCTTGAGGAAAAGAAGGTCCATCAGCAGACCCAAAGTGGGATCCAGCTCAAGGGGAGAGTCCCCAAGGCCTGACACCATTGCTGATTCTAGAGTCTTCTCAAAAAGGGACCTATCATGACTGTCCTCAAAAGATTCAATAAGCATCTGAAAGAGTTAGATGCAGATATTTGCACCCAACCAGTGGAGAAAAGGTGCTGACCCCTGTGGTTGAAATAGGGAAAACCTAGAAGAAGCAGTGGAGGAGGGCATCCCTGTAGGAGGACCAGCATCTCAACTAACCTGGAACTTTAAGATCTCTCAGACATTGAGCCACCCAATCAGGCAGCATACATCAGCTGATATGATTTCCTCAACACATATACATCAGAGGACTGCTAGGCCTGGATTTATAACTATTTTCTTATGATTAAGTAAAATATTTAATTAATTGATAGATTAAAATTGATGATCTTTTTAATTTCTTTAGATACGTGTTTTCTTTATCTTTTAATCTTTCTTTCATACAGGATTTGTCTTTGTAGCACCGTCTGGCTTGAACCTTATCATGGAAACTACTATGGACTCTGATTTTTAGTCTGTCAATTGTCATTTGCCTTTTTATTCACTTAAAATTCAAATTGTAGATAGTTGTAAATTCCTCAGAAAAATTATAATATTCTATGATTATTTAATTACTGTATTAAGCCTTATTATTTCATATGTGAGAGTGATCATGTATGTACTCTCACACTTCAAGTTTCATCAACTTTTGCCTTTTTTGAAGAGGAAAGTTTTATTTTCATACATTTATTCTATTTTCCTTTTAAATTGTCATACAGTATATTTTAATCAGATCCTTGCCAGATCCATCCTCCCAGTTCTTTATCATCCAAATGGATTCAAGTATTCTTTCTCTCTTAAGCAGTCCAAATAAAAATGAAAGTAAACAAATAAAAATTACACACACACAAACTCATCATGAAGTTCAATTTAGTTTGTTTAAATACTTGAAAGCATGAGTCTTGCCTTCGAGTGTGTTTAATATACTCAGTGTCACTCCACGGAGGAAAACTGATATTTCTTCTCCAATTTTCCACCCACTTATCTATTTTATATTTTTTACTTACTTTCTATCAGTTTTAAAATTTTTGTTTGTTTGTTTGTTTTTGTTTTGTTTTTGTATTTTGGCAGAAACTTATTTTTATTTTGTTTTTACTTCATTAAATACTATTACTTTTTAATAGTGTACCTGCATCCCTTAATTTTTGGTTTTTTATTTTTTATATTTAGTCTTAGACTGTAAAAACTATTTTCATCATAAGTTTCTTTTTTGTTTCATCAGACCTGTTTAAATTTCATCATTAATTTTCTAAATATTTGGCAATGTTTTATATATGTTTCTATTATTTATTCTACCTCTAATATACTGTATTCAGTGCTCTGTGATTTATATTCTGTGACCTATGTTGAGCCATATTTTCCTGTAAGTGTTGGTTTTATTTTCTTAGAGGAAGGGAAAGAAACTGAAGGAGGGGCCGTCTGGAGACTGCTCCACCTGGGTATCCATCCCATATGCAGTCATCAATGGCAGAAGCTGATGTGGATGCCAGCAAGTGCATGCTAACAGGAGCCTAATATAGCTGTCTCCTTAGATATCTACCAGAGCCTGACATATACAGAGGGGGATGTTCACAGCTAACCATTGAACTGATCATGGGGTTCCCAATGGAGAAGTTAGAAGACTAAAGAAGCTGAAGGGTTTGTGGCCCCATGGGGAGAGCAACAATACCAACCAACCAGAGCCCCAGAGTCTAAACCACCAACCTGGGAGCACATATGGAGGGATCCATGGCTCCACTGTATATGTAGGGGAGGGTGGCCTTGCTGGGCATAGGTGGGAGAGGAGGTCCTTGGTCCCGTGAAGGTTGGATGCCCCAGTGTGAGGAAATTCGAGGGTGAGATTGGGTGGGTGGGTGTTTGAGGGCACATCCACATAGAAGCAGGAAGAGGGGAGATAGGATAGGGGGTTTCTAGGTGGGGAGAATGTGGAAAGGGGATAACATTTGAAATATAAATAAAATATTCAATAAAAATTAATATCATAAAAAAAAGAACAGAAAAACAGCCTCTGAAATCTAGGAGTTAAACTTTACTGATGGTGTTGACTGTACAAACTGAACAGAACAGAATGGAACTGCATGAATTCAACTCAACCACAATCAATGGAACTGCACCAAACTCAACTAAACTAAATTGCACCAAACTTCACTGAACTCAATGCAGCCTCTCTATGTGGACTGCTCTTAAGTATATTCTTTCCTGTCAGTACTCATGAGAATTCTCAGAGTCTGTATCCTATCTCTGACTCATTTTGTCAAATCTTTCTCTGATTCATCACTTTGCTGCCCCATAATTAGACTTCATTTTAGAAGTAAAGCTGTGTACAAAAGGTCTGTCTGTATTCTAGCCAGATCACACAGACCTAGATAAATTTCAACTGGGTGAATTTGTTTAATAATGAATCAGATGTTTTAGACTCTTAGCAGTGTTTCTATTTTTTCTTATTAATTATATGAGAAGATAAATAGACATAGTGGAATGAAATGATTCAAAATGTAAGTGGAATTATTTAAAATTTTTAATTCATGCCATACTTTAATATTATTGTAGCCTTTTTCTTTCATTTTTTTTTTAAATGTGATTCTCTCCTCCCATTTCTTCCTGTAACATTCTTACATATTTCTTACCACTCTCTTTCAACCTCATGGTCTCTGCTTATTATCTGCATATATAATACTCACACATATCTATTATATATATATAAATATATATATATATTATATATATATATATATATATATATATATATATCACACATGTAAACTGTTGAGTGTTGAGTAATGTATTATAAAACCATGTATTACAATCATTCTATTATTAGCAAATATCCTTTTTCATTAATGTTTCTACTTATGTCTTATTTTCTAATCCTGAACTCCATTTAGAACTTAGTTCAACATACATAAAGCTCATAGTTAATATTTGTATTAGCTTATATTTTAACCAATATTCTCACTGTATTGAAATTTTCTTCAGACAACATATATTCTATTTTTTTCATCACTGAAATGTTATCCATTGGTCATTGCTCTTGAAAAGATTGCTGTTTTGGATAATTTCCTATGGGCATTCTGGATTTATTCCATTTCAACCCATCTTCTTCATTCTCCTTTTGCTCCTCTATCTTTTACCATATCAGATCATAACCATTTCTTTTATATTTATTATAAATAATTATAACTTTTATATTTATATAAACTATTGAGTTGATTTACTGCTAAACACATGCACATGTGTTTTGGTAGGGCTGGCTAGCCACTTGATTTGATAGTCTATCAAAGGAAAACAGATATTTCATTCCGGTTCAGGCATTGAATGCCTATAGTTCTTCATGTATGCCTGGGACCTTGTGGAATTTCCTCCATCATGATTTGCCTACCACTGGGTATGGCCATTATGTAGGTTTTGATCAGACAATCACAGTTTGAAAATTCCATGAGTAGAAGAATCTATCCTTTGTCAGGAGTCTTAGTCCTCTGGCTCTTAGAATTATTCTATGTATTTCTTCAACAATGTTTCCTGAGCATTTGGTATAGCATTTGCATTGTAACTATAGTGAGTCTACGAACCCAAAGTTATTTAATTCTTAGTATTTTGACTTGTCTTTTATTTTTGTAGTGTCCCTGACTGTAGAGAAAAAAAAATCTTTGTTTCTGACAGATGATACCTATAGCTGTCTGTGTATATAAGGATAATGTTTAGAAAATAGTAAGAATCAATAATGATTTAGAAAATGACAAGTATAATGTTTATCTGTAGGGTCTACAACTCCTCCAGCCATGGGTGTTGGCTATGTTTACAGTAGTAGGTATCAATTCTCTCTTACTAATACAAAAGAGATGGTTGTTGGTTGACCTCATTATATTAACTGTCACTACTACATCATTATAAACGTCTTGCCAGGTTATCACTTGTGGTTCATAGGCTTATCAGCTGGGTTGTACTATTAATTACTTCCCCCTCACTTGGAAGCTTGTGAAGCACCTTCTGATACTATGAAACCTAGCGCTCAGGAGAAGGCTGAATATGAGCTGGAGGGAATAAGCCCATAACCAGCATTCTTCTATGATCTAAGCTTCAAATTCTTTTTCTGAGTTTTTACATGAGTTCCTGGTCTGACTTCCCTCTGTGCTGGACTGTGATATGGACATGTCACCAGTGTTTGTCTAATAACCAGAAGTTTCTACTTTTACTACTATGTTTTTAGTTTCTTGTCTTCTGATCTTTATTAACTATAACAAAACTGCTTATTTTCAACTTTTCTTATCATCAAAATATAGCTAAAGATGTCAATATTTGCTTTTCTTTGCTTGAAATACTTTACTTAACATCTTGTCATTTTGTATAATACCAAATAATTGTCAAATTAAGAGTTTTAAGTCCATTCCTTGGACCTGTGACTTGCTTAACCATGAGTTTTTAGCCAGATTTTCACTATCAATCATCTATTGAGTCTAGGAGAGTGGTCTTTAAATTCAATCATAAAATGGCTGTATATACCATAAAATACACACAGTTTTTGTACCTATGGACATTTGTTGCCATGTGGACCATTCTTAAAATTCATAGGGTTCATAACTGAGTAGGACTGCTTATTTCATTTTTCTCTGAGCAGCTTGCATAGCATCCTCCAATACTGTGAGTACTAGCTACAGTAGAAGACACTTTTTGGTCAGTACAAACTTGATGACTTCATGACTTATGATCAATGTATGTGATATCTTCAATGAAAGGTTTGTAATATGAAGTTCTTGTGGGCAGTGTCAAGGAAGTATTAGTGAACCCCAAAAGACCAGTCATGAACAGGTCCAATGCAATCACACCAAGGTTTTTATTTGAGATAACTCTGGCTTACCTACCCCCAGCAGGATGGTTTCAGTACAGGGAAAGCCCTTACCATTCATTGAGACAAGGTTTTATAGAAATCAACAAGAGATGAGTGAGTGTTTCTAGCTTGGCTAGCATCTTGTTGGTGTGCTACTATGGCCTTTAGCATAATTGGCTGCTGCTAGGAGTCAAACTGTAAACTTAACTTCTGCTTCCCTCTGCATTGGTAGTTATTAGGCATGGGCGACCATATAATCTGGGGGTGCATATTTGTTGGGGGGGTATCCTGGATATCCTGCATGTTTGGATAGATTAACCTAGATACACTCATCTTGTAGGGTTTTGCAGGGATGGTAGCTGTCCCATGGGCGAGGGGTGTGGGCCCCTGAATCTTGTTGGGCGGTTGTGATTCCCACTGCTCCGAAGAGACTGGAGCAGGGAATTTTGACTGAGTTCGCTCCATGTGCTGCACCAGGCAGGCATGGTGGGGCACCGCCCAGTGTGGGAGTTCTCACTCAGTCTGAAGTTACACGGGGCTCAGGGATCTTTAAGTGGATTCAGAGGCCAGTGGCCTCCATTCTGTTTCTCCCAGATGTTGCTGAGATGAGGGGCATACAGGGCTGGCCCACAGCTGAGAGAAACAAGGGGGGGAGAGCTCTGGCTGTGTCCCATGGGAGAGACTCGGTTATTGTTCTCACTTGGCAGATCTGGCGGCCTGACTAGCTTTCTTGAATTGGCTATCCCCATGGCTGAAACACAGAGAGGTCCTCACCTGGGAATTTAGGCACTGTGCCTGCAGCTACAATGGTTCATTAAAGGCTTTCTCCACCATTTCCCATGGCGGGCCCCAAAAGACACGAGGGAGTCCATGGTTTTTAAAGCTTTAATGTCATGGCAGAAAGTAGATGGATCTAGCTGTACCCCCACTTAGGTCAGGGCAGACCTGACTTAAGTAGGGAGGGAAGAGGGAGGAGGGTCTGGGAAAGGAATATGTAATTGGCTTTACCCTCTGGCCTTTAGGTAACTCATTAACGTAGAAATCTCTCAAGGCTCTGAAAACTGTAGTCAGGCCCTCTACCTGTGGAGGGGCTGGTAGGGGTGTTGACTTACGTGACTGAATGGCACATATCAAATGGAGGTCTTAGACAGAGTGTCAGGACCTTGGATTCTGGGGCCGTGGCTAAACACCTGCCATTGTTCCATCAGGGTTCAGTGTTCGAGATCTGTGCCCAACCAAGAACCAAGCTATCCTTTCTCGGTCCCACAGGGTTTAGCCTAGAAACTGGAGCTAGGCTCAGATTTTGTTGGGAGAAACTTGGAAATGAATGCTAGGTACAAGCCTGTTTGTATACCTGATTTCAAACGTAGGTCAGGTCTTCTAAAATGGAGTCTGAACTTAACAGATTTGATCTCTCAAAGAAAAAAAAAAATGCTGTATCTGGAGTGGAGGTGAGTATTCTTGAGGAAATCACTAACTAACAATTTGACAGGAAATATAACATACTTGGCACTGAGATTTTATATGGCAAACTATGGCTTTGTGGATGAAAACAAAGCCATGTGTAGTTAAATTTGATTACAGACACACACACACACAGGTAGTTTGAATGAGAATGTTCTCTGTAGGCTCATATATGTGAGTACTTGGTCTACATTTGTGTGGTGTTTGGGAAAACTTAGGAAGCATGGCCTAGAAGGAACAAATATGCCCCTAGGAGTTTTCAAAGCCCTGTACTACTTTCAATTTATTCTCTGTGTTTCTTCTTTGTGGTTCAAGATGTTAGCTCTTAGTTCTCAGCATACAAGTTCAGCTACATCTGCTAATCGTTTCCATGATATTCCCTCCATTATGGACACTAACATTCTGTAAATACAAATAAACCCTTCTTTATGTTAATTCAGTTAGTCGTTGTGTTTTATTGAAGTAATAGAAAATTAACTAAATTTTACATATATATATATATATATACTGAAGATAGATATACAGAGAGAATAAAGAATAGAGATAACATTTCTTTCCTGGATTCAAACTTCAAACATATTTTTACTTGGAAACCTATACTTTGAATGGTCAGGATACTTCCTTATATGAGGTAATTCCAATTAAATTCATATACACACACACACACACACACACACACACACACTCACACATATATATATATATAATATATATATATTATATATATATATATGTAGATTCTTCTTTTGTAAAGTAAGTCAATATATTTTAATAATAAAGGGATAGGGAGTTCCTGGGGGAGGGGGAAAGGGGGTAAGGGGAAAACACCTGAAATGTAAATAAAAGTTACAATAAAAAAAAAAAAATATATATATATATATATATATATATATATATATATATATATCAAGAAAATATCTACATTATATTTTCCCTGTTTATCTTTTAGATAGACAATGTCAATTTTAATATTTTTAATAAAAATTCTTTATAAAATTTCTTCTAAAATGCTCTTGAAAATAATCATCTGAAAAACTTGGGAATGAACAGATGGCTCAGCATTTATGTCATGTACTTGTTTTTCAGAGAACCTCAGTGTGTTTCCCAACAACCTTGTGGTACACAGCCACCTGGAGTTCCAGGTGCTAAATCATCTGACTCCTCTGGCTAACCTGGACACTGTGGTTAAATGCACATATGCATATATATTCTGACCCAATATGATATATTGATACCTATTAGCCAATTTCCTAAAAAATGAAAAAAATAATAATAAATAATATATTTTGCTTGCATAATGCTATTATGATAAATTATTTTTTAACATTAAGAAAAGTATTTTTTTTTTTTTTTTTTTTTAGAGTTTAAAAACAAATATCCCAGGATATACAAGCTGTTAATCTCAGCAGCTTCACAGTAGAGGAGAATGAAAAAAAAAAAAAAAAAAAAAAAAGAAAGAAAAAATCTATGACACTTAACTTGACAAATAAGTAAGTCATATGGTAAATAAACAGCCAAATAGCAGACAAGGGGGCTTTGGAGAAAGAATAAGGAATCCCAAAATGTCACAGCAGAGATAGAAAGAAAAGGAGAAGACTGATTTTTCTGAGCAGGCCAGCTTATGAACCATCATGGCAATGCTCTGTAAGGGATATCATTAAGTGAGACAGGAATCATTCCTAACTAGAACACTAGGTGTCCACCTATATAGGGAACAGATTCTATTTTCTGCTCAGGACTTTTTTCCTATTGGATCCTTTAATGTTACTTTATCATATCCTTCTCTGAAAAGATAACCTTCAAGTCATTTAGGAATCAGATAAGGGATCAAACCCCCAATCCATTCTGGCATCTCTGGTTATTATGACTAATTTTCTATGCTCCCCTGGGTAAGCTGTATTACAGTTCTTTAGTGAGCCACTAATCCAAATGTCACTGTTCCATTATTTTTTCAGATATGATTAACATATACTAATAATTGAAATTATAGTGCAGAAAACAGGCAACCCTCATGAAGTATTTAGTGGTTAAAAGCACAAACATTGAGATGACTGTGAGAATAAAGAATTCTATCTGAAATTTAACATAAAATTCCAACCATGATGCCCTCTTCTAGAGACTTTAAACTTATCAGTTATTGTTTTTGGAAGTTGTTTTACCACATGAAATTATGGCCTTTACTTAATTTATGTCAGAGTATAATTTATAAAACAACATATGATTTGAAATGTACTATTGTTTATTTATTCCAGAATAAACTCTTTTGATGAATTGCATGTACTTTCTAAAAGTTGTATTCAGTAGTAATATTCTCACCTATGCCATTAAAAAGCATAGAAATTTGTACTTGACTCAGTGAATGTAAGCTGTATGATTTAGTCTGATTTGATACAAAATATGAATTATTGTCTTTTATAAGGTAAGATACTTTTGGAAAGTAAATAGTATCACATGTAATCACTAACAGATTTTTTAAAATATCAGTTAAGCCTATTTTTATAATAAAACATAGTGAAATTACACCCTCCCCCCATTTCTTATGTCTATGTCTAATCCAAACAGCAAAGAAATATATCACATCAATTCATTTCTATGGAAATTCAATCACACTTTCTAAAATGGTACTTAATGCAGGAACACAGCTCTATATTGATTTGATGATGTAGGTACTTCATTCAAATAAATGTGTCTTGCAATTCAAAAAAACCAATCAATCAAGAAAATTAGATAAATTGTTGCAAGAAATGTGCAAAAATCAATGCATAGAAAGCTCTTATGTTTGAAATATTGACCAATCACAGTGTAGCTTATTCAATTAGATTTTGGGTCTCTTTTCTCGAGTTTACATTGCAATATTGCACTATTATTCATTTGAAATCACGTGAAACTGAGATTGATCTTGGCAACAATTTTTCACATAAATGTGTCTGAAAGAAGAGAGGAATCCTAATGTCATCACCTCAATCCTGCTCTAATTGCCAGATGTGTATTATTTCACTGAAAGTTGATTGGTTATAAATATGAACCATAACTGAAAATATATCCTTTCAGTTTTTTACCCTTTAAATACTATACGTACTTGTCCTATAAGCAGCCTGGAGAGACTCAATATCACATAAACTGTTTAAGTTATCAAGAATTTGATGAAAAAAGGAAAGAATATGTGGAGTAACAGAATTAAAATTGGTAGAAGGATAACCAGGAAGTGGGATATCATTTGAGATGTAAAAGAATGGAATGATGAATACAAAAAATAGAAATAATTATTTCTTTTTATCTTATGTCTATCAGTGTATTATCAGTATACAGGTTTGTGCATGTGTATACCTGGTGCCTGTAGAGATTATATGAGAGCATCAGGTCCATGAAACAGGAATTACAGACAATTGGGAGCAACCATGTACACTGATAGACCTGAACATAGGTCCCCTAAAAAAACCAGAATGTACTATTAACCATTCAGTTATTTTCAGCTCCTTCATAAATATTTTAACACCTAAAATTACAATGTGTTATCTGAAATGTCACCCAAATGATATAATTCCTTATGTGTGTTATGATTTGTATTATTCTAGTCATCACTCTAGAAATTACTGGTGTTTCAACACCAGTAATACCATTACCAATAATAGCAGTGTCATTCACATTAGTTCTCACAAGGTAACTATGGTAAGATTAGAGAACCATAATGGATGCCTAATTAGAAAAGACTAAATGAAAATGATTCCCATTATTATTTTATTGTAGATTCATACAATGGCAGAGCCACCCAAGATTTAATGAAAAATGAGACATAAGAGATGTTTTGTTGTTATTTATAAGGTTTTGACATTTTAATAACTTTTGAAAGGTTTGGTTATTAGTCACCTTGTTAGAATTCAGATTCAAAACAACAACTTCCTTTGTTAAGAACATTAAATGACACTTAGGAAAGTGAGGGAAATAAATTGTGGGTTAATTGCTGGTCCTTTAGCATCAGGCTATCTTACCACAGCTATATCTTCATTTTCACTGATAATCAAAGTTTCCTGTATAAGACCAATAATATGCTTTGTTCTGTAAGTGGTTGTGCATTTCAGTATTGAACATGTTTGCATCATATAATAGGACACAATACTATGTGTGTGAGTGTGATATTGTTTTATCAAAAGCCTAAGCAAAAGAGGATGTAACATTTGACTTCACATAAAATGTATTATTTGTCTTTAACTGAGTAAGCCAGTACCATAGAAACAATAACAGAAACACCCTATGTACCATAAATCATTACAATCTTTAAAATTCCCAGGTTGTATGTATAGGCAATAAAACACACCCGAAAACTCTTCTTTCTGTTTATATCCATATTGCATAAAAATAAAATAAACACAATTTAAAGCTTGGAAATAAAAAAATAAGAAAAAATATAGGTATTTCTAAATTTTATGTGATAAAATTCAGATATCCTATATAAATTTATCATAAGAAAAAGAAAAGTTAATTAAGTCAGTGAAAAGTTTCTATTTATAATAAACCTGTCCTACCTTCAATATATATATATATTGCTAGAAATATACATGCATATATTACCAGAAATATATATATATATGCATAGTGGCAATATTATTTGACACAAAACTTATGTTAAAAGTATTGATGATTAATTGGTCCCTGGTCAAGTGTACACATGTGTATGTGTGTGCATCTGTGTATGTATGTATGTATGTGTGTATGTTGTATGAATGTACTCACATGTGTACCTGTGCTTGTACTCACAAGTGGGGTTACTCAGCTTGTTGTTGTAGGTGACTTGCCCCCCCCCTCCACTCCTTCCCTAAGTGGCCTGTTGCAGTGGCCCCTTTCTGGGCCTTAGGAAATGACAATAATTATGACATCTTAGACACTGTTGTGCATAATACTGACAAGTTGACTCATCATTAGTAACTGGTGTGAAAATGTAAGAATTATATCAAAGGCACTTTGCTAATTCATTGGACATAATCCATCACTCCAAAAAGAGGTATCATGAGCCCAAATCTTAGGCAAAGCAACGGAGTGTAGATTTGTAGGAAAAGACATTGATGATTTCAATTAATGGAAGTATAATGCTCATCTGGAGTAACAAGGGAAAATTAAGAGCTGATAATGTTCTTTGTTAATGGATGAATCACTTTACTTACTCCCTCATGGGAGATGTAATTAAAAGAAAATGGCCCTGAAAAGGAGGGTATAAGGTCAAGTGTCTAACGAAAGACCACCTATCCTTCCTCAGACAATAGCCTCTACACCAGCAACAAGGGCAGCACCATCTCTACTTCCAATCACAGTTCAGACTCCATCTCAAAGACAGAGCCTGAAGAGACCCAGAATAGGAAGGAAGTCTACATGGATGGCAGCTAAACCATGTGGGCTAGGCCAGCAATAAACACTGTCTTCTCATTGTCTCATTCTCTTTTCTGTTCACCATTAGAACACTCAAAACACCTTTGAAAAGACTATTTTCTTTTTTATTCTTTCTTTTTTATTGGTTAGTTTTTTTTTTGCATAGTAGCTCCTGGACAACAGCTTTTCCCTATTTTCTCTCTTTTAAAATGTATTTTCTTTAGATGTTCCCATTCCCATCAGAGTATTTAAAATAAAATACCATAACTTAGGACTTCATCCTATGAAAGATAGACCACTTGACAGAACTCTGAGTAACTGGTATCCTGCCCACTCAACCAGGTCCTCCTGCCCATAGATAATAGACGTGGAGGACTTAGGCCCTCCTAGGCATCTTTGCAATCCCACCTTCAGCCCAGACACTTACATTATATTTAATAGAATTTGTCAATCTCTGATGTATACTGCTTTGATAAAATGACCAAACTAGAATAATCAGAATTACTTCATTTTCCTTGATAAGAATTAAGTTTTATAAAAGCCATTGCTTCTGCTGAAGACGAGATTCTTTCATAAGTTTGTTATATAAAAGGAAAGTAAAAGGAGATTCCATTTATTAATTTGGTAAGATTTAACTCTTCTCATACTATTATAATCATTTTTTAAAACATCATATATATTATTGTAGTTAATAGAAAAGTTAATTTTCTCTTCTCTCTGCACTTTTCTCTTCTTTCCATTTTCTCCCACTCTCTTAAATCTCTCTTATAAAAAAGCACAGTCATATGCACACCTTCTGACAGTTGTAAAGAAAAAATTTCACATGTGTCTGTGAATTTTCACATGGTCACGGTTGGATACTTAAATATAATTCTGTATGAGTGTACACATAAAAGAAGATCATATCATAGTGCTGAAAACTCTATAAAGAATGTTAAAAGAAGTTGCCTAGAATGGTAAACTTTTGGCAAATTCCTAAGAGTTTTTTATTGTGAAAGACACTCCCTAATGATAAAAAAGTCCTTTGTCATCATAAAATGCAAATCAAATGACCTTGAAATTCCACCTTACACCAATTAGAATGGCTAAGATCAAAATCTCAAGTGGCAGCACATGTTGACAAGGATATGGAGAAGAGGAACACTCCTCCATTGCTTGTGGGATTGCAAACTGTTGTATCCACTCTGGAAATAAATCTGGAGGTTCCCCAGTGTGGGACCTTGGGCTGTGAGAGGCAGTTGGGTACCTGATCTAGTACAGGCCTCAAACCCTGGAGACCCTAAAGGGATGGTAGGTGTTCGGCCTAGCTCCTGGACCCTGGTTACTTTCACTTGGGACAGTCCTCTACAGTCCCTCCCTAAAAGAAGTTTGTGTCACATAGCAGAGATAGAGGGCATAACTACAGGCCACAGAGCCTCAAGAGATCTCCTTATTCATGAGATACCTAAAGGTCAGAGGGGATAGCCAATTAAGCAGTCTTTCACATACCCTGCTCCTACTTTCAAAAGGTATTTAACCTCAGGCCTGAGAAACAGGAGGTACAGCTTCATCCACTTTCTGCCATGAAAATAAACCTTTTAAAATCATGGACTACCTCTCATCTTTGGGGCTCACCATGGGGAACCATGGAGAAGGTCCTCAACTACAGAGCCACTGCCTAATCTCCTGCAGGACCTCTCTATGTTCTAGCCATGGGGGTTGCACAGCAACTCAAACTAGCCGAGGCCCAGCCAAGGGAGTTTCCATGACCAAGAGTTTCATTTCCATGCAAGTCACCGCCAGAGCTCATCTTCTCCACCATTATCTTTCTGTCTTTCTTTCTTTTTTTTTTTTTTTTTTTTTTTTTTTTGGCTGAAGGTTGCTCTAGCCCATACGCCCAGTCTCAACTCTTCTGTGGCCTCTCAGCAGTGCCGAGGAGCCCAAGGGTCTGAGAGCAGTCAATCCTCGCCACCTTCTTTCACAGTGGTCCCCCACCCAAGAGCTCCAGCCAACGAGGGACTTCAGACTGGGATCTCCCCATGCTCGGAGTGGAGCTCTACCTGTAGTCATCTAGATAGATCAGTACCATTTGTGAAAGTTGTATTTTTCTAATTTATGGTTTTGGTTTTACTTTGTCAAAAATTCAAGAGTCCATAGATGTGTGGATTTATTCAGGTATTTGATTCTAGTTCCTTGATTAAGTTGTCTGTTTCTATACAAATATCATACAATAATATTATTGCTCTGTATAGCTAGAGATCAGGGATGGTGATATCTATCAAAGTTCTTTTACTATACATGATTGATTTTACATATGAAGTTGAGAGTTTTTCTCTCAAGATTTGTAATGAATTATGCTGTAATTTTGATAGGAATTGTGCTGAATCTGTACATTGCTTTTAGTAAGATTGCTAGTTTTGCTATATTAATCCTATCAATCCATGATCATGGGAGATCTTTCTATCTTCAGCTGTTTTCTTCACTTTCTTTCTTGGCAAACTTAGCACTTCCTTCATTTCCCCCCACCCCATAAGTTTAGGTATGTTGTGCCTCCACATTCCAGAAAGCCTTTCTTTCTCCCCCCCCTTTTTTTTTAGTAATTTTGTTGTTATTTGACCCAGTAGCATTGAGTAGAGAGTTGTTCAGTTTCCACATATTTGAATTTTTTCTGTTATTTCTGTTGCTGCTGAACTCTAGCTGCTATCCATTTTGATATGATAAGATCCTAAGGGTTATTTCAATCTTCTTGTATCAGTTGAGACTTGATTTGTGACTGACTATATCATCAATTTTGCAAGAGGTACTATGAGGTGGTGAAAAGACATTATAATTCTTTTTTGTTTGAGTAAAATGTTGTATAGATAGCTGCAATGTCCGTTTGATTCACAAACTCTGTTAGCTTCATTATTTCTCTGTTTAGAGTTTGTCTCAATGACCTGTAAGGTGTTGAAGTCTCCCACTGTTAATTTGTGGAGTTTGATGTGTTATTTAACCTATAGTAATGTTTCTTTCATGAATATTGGTGCCCTTGTGTTTAGAGCATAGATGTTTAGACTTGAGATATCCTCAAGGTGGACATTCCTTTGATTAGTATAAAGTGTCTTTCCCTATTTTTTTTATTAATTTTGGTTCAAATTCTATTTTATTCGATATTAGAATGTCTATGTCAGCTTATTCTTTGATCCACTGCTTAGAAAATCTTTTCCATCCCTTTACTCTGAAGTAATGTCTATCTTTGTTACTGAGATTTGGTTATTGATTGCAGCAGAATGATGGGTCCTGTTTATGAATCCAATTTATCACCCTATATCATTTTATTGGGTAGTTGACTCAATTGATGTTTAGAGATAGTGATGATAAATAATTGTTATTCTTGTTATTTTTGATGATGATGATGTGTGTGTGTGTGTGTGTGTATGATTGGTTTTACTGGTGAGAAATTATTTATTTCTTTTGTTTTCTTGGGAATAATTAACCTCCTTGGGTAGGAGTTTCCCTTTTCATATCCTCTGTAGAGTTGAATTCATGGAGAGAAATTGTTTAAATTTGACTTTGTTATAGAATACCTTATTTCAAAGAAGATGCATCTAACCCTCAAGAGACTGGAGGCTCCAGGGAGTTTAGAGGTCTGGTGTAGTGGGGGGAGTGTGGGGTGGAGACATCCTCATGGAGACATGGGAGCCAGGTAGGAAGTATGGGATGGAACAGTGAGAGAGTGGACTGGGAGGGGAATAAAATCTGGAGTGTAAAAAAAAAATTAAATATAAAGGAGGAATATAACCAATACATAAAATGAATATTTTATTTATCTATGGGTAATTGAAGGTTTTACTTGATATAATAGTCTAGGCTGACATCTGTGTTCTCCTAGGGTCTGCCAGGTCATTTTGGCTTTTAGATTATTGATATGTCAGGTGTTATTCTGATAGTTCTGCTTTTACATGTTACTTGGCCTTTTTCCCCTTGCAGCTTTTAATATTATTTCTTTGTTCTGTATACTTATTCTTTTGATTATTGTATGGTAGGGGGATTTTCTTTTCAGGTCCTATCATTTGGCATTCTGAAAGTTTCTTGTACATTTATAGGCAACTAATTCTTTAGGTTTATGGACTTTTCTGCTATGGTTTTATTGAAGATATGTCTTAGGTCTTTAATCTGGGAATCTTCAACATCTTCTATTCCTATTATTGGACATTTGTTGTTTTCATTAGTGTCTCAAATTTCCTCAAAGTTTTGTTTCATAAACATTTTTAAAGATTTTACATTTTCTTATAAAACTGTATCAATTTCTCAATGTGATCTTCTACACCTGAGATTCTTTTCCATATCTTGTATTCTGTTTGTGATACTTCATCTTTAGTTTCTATTTTCTTTCCCAGGTTTTCCATCTCCAGAATGGTCTTAGTGTTTTCTTTATTGCTTCTATTTCAAATTTGAGGTTTTGGACTGTTTTATTCACTTCTATCACCTGCTTGATTGTATTTTCCTCTATTTCTTATGACGTTTATTTTCATCTTTGAAGGCCTCTGTCATGTTTATAACACTAGATTTAAAATCAAGTGCTCTGTTTTGCCTCTGTTAGGATATCCAGGGCTTACTGTAACAGGATAGCTGGGCTCCATTGGTGCCATGGTGTCCTGGCTGTTCTTGACTGTGTTATTATGCTATTTTTAGCCATCTAGTTTCCCCTGATATTTTTCTGGATTATTCTTATGCCATCAGGACTCCTTGGGAATGCAGGGAGAGACATGGTCTAGACAATGAGGTCAGAGGGCATCAGACAGCTCAACTATGCTGACTATGTCCAAGGTGGATGTGATTGGCAAGGACTTGGGGTTCAAACTGGTTGTTCATGGGGACCCTGCAGACCTCCAAGGGAAGCAGGATGCACTTGGTGTCTAGAAATGCTCTTTCACATGCCTAGGTATAGCCCAGATTTCTGTATTTAAATCTTAAAACTACTAGACATGAGCCTCTTAGCAAAATTAAACCCCTGACTGGCCTCATAATTTTTGAAAAATGTAGATAGAATAGAAAAAATGTTCATAATATGCCTGAAAGTGGTTAGATTTAGATAAAATGTGGAGAGATTTTAGAAAATAGGCCTACGTTTATTCTAACATCAATATTTACCTTTTGTGTCTGTTTTATCAATGTTTACATTCTTCTCAACAAACACACACACACAAAAGTTAATTCCTTTACTTGACCACTAATTCTGATAGATTCGTTACATACACAAGTACTCCATGTATATCTTGAGACAGTAACCGTTTTCATTTGATCAACAGAAGCATCCTTTAATTTCTTGGAAAAATAATAGTTTGGCTTTTCTGCATGCATTTAATCGGCAAGTAAATTTGACTTTTCTATCAAATTCTGCCAGAAGTTGTCCCCAAGGAACAAGGAGAGAAAAGTCTATGTTCATGCTTTCTTCAGTGATATGACCTGAAATGTTAACTTGCCCTTTATCATCTTCATTGAAGCTTAGATCCACATTTAATGTCACAAAGTTCCTAATCCAACTGTTCTCAGTGATCACACCAGCATCTCTCTTATCACATGGTTAAAGGGCATGCGTATGCTCCATTCTTCCAACACTGTGTGTTTTTTCATTTTCAGTGTCACCACTTCCACTTTCACTCAGTGCTTCATCAAGGTAATTGTCACTTGAATCAGGAAGAGAAAGGCAATTCTTGAAAAATTCTCCCTCATCAGACTCAGAATGCTGTAAAATAGCCACCATCTGTTGAACTTAGTGAGTTGACCTCTCCCGTTTACATGGTCAAATGCTCAGTTCATTACTTGCTCACTTCATGGTGAATTTTCCCCCAAAATCACTTCAAAATACAAATGAAAGAGACATTTGCAATAGGCAATCATTTGTAATCAGTTGACACATTAGTTCGAGACTTAGCAGCGATTGTGTGTTTATTTTTAGCTCTTGATAACTAGATATCTGCTCTTCTCACTATACTTGGAACTCAGTTTTATGGACCTTGACATTACTCCCACTATAGCGAGAACTTGGTCTAGTAGGGTTAACACATTAAAATATTTAAAATATGAGTACATGAGCACACACACACACACACACACACACACAGAGTTGCATTCTCATAATGTAGATATTAGATTTAGTTGACACAATTTACACAATGGCAGTTAGGGGCACCAAACACCAAAGCAACATTGTGAAAAGCAAATGTTTTCTTTTATAAAAGTCGGTAGTTTAAAGAATAATAATGTCAGTCAACTAAATAAGAAACAATATTCTACCTATTGCTAGTGTTAGTATGAAGATGCCCACGAAAGAAATCAATAAAGAACATGATTATTTGGAAAATATCAAGTTTTCACAGTTTTCCATGGTTTTCACAGTTTGATTCAGAATGTCAAAATTTATCTCTGAATAAATATTCTGATTTGACTCATATCTTGGTTCACATTTAAATATAGTTTCAATTATACTACATATTTCTAGTATCAAAAACTGCATGGTGTTGACACATAACAAACATGTAGATCAGTGGAACAGAATAGTGGATCAGCTATAAATCATTCAATACAGTAATACACACACACACACATATCCAGTTGTTTTTTATTTTTTTCTGCATTTTGATATTCATTATTCCAGTAAAATTTATATATGTATATATATATATATATAAATTTTATATGTGTATATATATATATGTGTATATATATTATTATTATATATACACTTTATGTGTGTGTTTATATGTATGTATGTATGTATATAGTCTCACTCTGCACAAAACAACTCAAAATGCATACTTGATTTCAACATAAGATTGGGTACTATGAAACTATTAGATAATATATGGAGAGCAAGCAACCAATATAAGAGGAATAATTTTTCCAGGTATATATCTGTAAAAATATATTTTTTCAATTTTATTAATCTTTTTTTACAGTCCGGATTTTATCCCCCTCCTGGTCCACCCTCTGACTGTTCCTCACCCATCATCCTTCCATAGTCTCCACAAGGATGTCTCCAACCCCTCAACACCCACCCAACCAGATCTCCTGGGACATTCAGTCTCTTGAGGGTTAGGTTCATCTTCTCTGACTGAACCCAGACTCGGCAGTCTTCTGCTGTATATGTGTTAGGGGCCTCATATCATCTGGTATATGCTGACTGATGGGTGATAAAGTGTCTGAGAGATCTCAGAGGTCCAGGTTAATTGAGACTGCTCAACAGGTCACCCTACTCCTCAGCTTCTTCCAGCTTTTCCCTAATTCAACCACAGAGGTCAGCAGCTTCTTCCCATTGGTTGCTAGTAAATAGCTGCATCTGACTCTTTCAGCTGCTTGTTGGGTATTTTGGAGAGCAGATATGATAGTCCCCTTTTTGTGAGCACACCATAGCCTCAGTAATAGTGTCAGGCCTTGGGACCTCCCCTTAATCTAGATGCCAATTTGGTCCTGTCTCTGGACCTCCTTTTCCTCATTCTCTTCTCAATTTTTGTACCTGCAGTTCTTTTAGACAGGAACAAATTCTTGGTCATTGTTTTTGACTGTGAGATGAACATCTCTCATTTCACGCCCTGTCTTTCTGCTGGAAATGGGTTCTACAAGTTCCTTCTCTCTACTGTTTGGCTTTTCATAATACAAATTTAAAAATAATGAAAACATCAAGAAAACAAATGATTCAATATATATGAGCTATGGAAGTCAACAAAAAGTTAGCAAAGCAAGAAAGACAAATGGTAAGTAAGCAGACACACAAAATCTCTCAACAAATTTATCTATAATCCAATCACAAATTAAAATTACTTTAAGCATCTAATGAGCATGGTGGCACACACCTTTAATCTCAGCACTCAGAAGGCAGAGTCAGGAAAATCTCTGTGAGTTCAAGCGCCCCTGGTTTGTATAATGTGAGAATATAGGTTGCATTATGCATGGTTGATGGGAGTGAAAACTACTGTAGACCCTATGTAAATCAGTTTGAGTTTCTCAAAAGCATAGAAATGGAATTACTAATACAACTTCTAGCCATATGTCCAAAAAGCTTAATTTATATCCTATTATGGAGATAGTGAAACATTAGTGTTCATTATACCCAAATATTTTGCTTGATTGTATCTCATGGATATCAAAATATCCATGAGATACAATCAAGCAAAATATTTATAAGCTCAAAAATGGTTAAGAAAAATATAGATCACATACACAATGGAATTTCATGTATAAAACTAAGAAAAATGAAATTGTGAAACTTTAACATAAATGGATGAAATTGGAAAATATCTACTGAAGTCTTTGAGTCACAGAAAGACAAATGTTCCATATTCTTTCACATGAAACATGAGTTATATGTTTTATATGTGTAACCTGTGGTGTATGTGGAAGTAAGGCATCTAGGGACTATTCACAGGGACTCAATTCCCTCAATCAGGTATTATGATAAACTGAAGGTGAAATGAAAGTAAAGAAGAAGAATACTGGGAGTAGAAAGTTTTAAGCATTAAAGTTGGTAGGGAATGGGGAAATAAATGTTGACAGAAGGCTTAAGCAAAATAAAATAATTACACATGTAACCTGTGTGTATGTGAAAATAAGGCTTCTAGGGATGATTCACAGGGACTTGATTACCTAAGGCAGGTATCACAGTAAATAAAATAAAGGGTGTGTATAAAATCCATATGAAAATTTATGACGTTCACCCTAAAAAATAGGTTATAGAAGAACAGAGGTGACATAAAAATAGAGAATTTAATTAATTAAATTAATAAGAATTCAATTAAGTGTTAAGGGTCTAAACAGAGATAAATATTAGAATGCTTAGATATGTAATCATTTATCATCTTCCTACCATTCTATTCTCAGGAAACATCTCAGAAAATGGACATAAAGGATTTAAGAGCCAATGATCTTCTTTAAACTGTTAATAACCTTTGTTGTTTTTCATGCTTTCAAGTTTTCCTATATATTCAAATCAAATTATATTTTATATACATACACATATATAATATATATGTATATACATATACACTTTTATGCATATATACATATGTATAATATCAATGAGAGAAAAGAGGGAGACCTAATTTAATGATATAGTAATTTTTTTCTCATTTTTTAGCATGTTGCTTATATTTATTGAGCTTTACTTTATTGTTCTTATCTTTTAATGACTAAAATATATCTGATTAAATTTATATAAATATTAGATACTTAGGAAATCATATACATCTGATAATTTAGAATCATACTTTATATTATTTTTTGCTTTATATGGAAATATGTTGGAGCATAAATATGTCATTAGATTTCATAATATTTTTTTAATTGTTTCTTGCTTCACAGACTTGAACTAATACTATATTGTCTTATTTCCTTCATTGAACTTATATTAAAATATCATATAAGTTTATGATATTTCTAAATTATGATATTTCCATGAACATGCTTTTAAAGAGAATAATTATAGTCTTTTAAAATTATTTATCAATTAGAAAAATAAATTATTACAAATGATCTTTGAAATTAATTCATGTTCTCCCCTACCATTGTCCTGTCCAAATTCTATTAACATGCTCTGATAGATTTTCAACTGATTACATTACTGTGCTTCAGAGTTTTAGACTTAATTTATATGTAAACATTATGCATTACTTTTATAATAATCAATATGATTTAATAAGTTATTGATCTTCTTATGCCGTAGCTTTCCTGCTGCTCTTAAGTTTATGGGAGCATCTGATGTTCTTAAATTTAGGTTCAGAGAATCATCTATTATTGTATCTAGATTTTTGTCTGATTCCTGGATTTTGTCAATACAATTTACAAAATATCAGAATTCTCTTAGAAAACCTTCTAAGAATTACAACTATCAAGTATATAAATGTATCTTGCCTTCATTCTCCAGAATCTATGAAAGTGATTAAGCATCAACTCACAGTAGTGTAAGACTCTTGGTAGCTTTGATGTCCATGTGTTTAAGGAATGCACAGACATCAAATTTTGATCTTCATCTGAGAAAACTCTCTCTTTTTGAAGTTAAGTTTCAATTACTGAATGCTCTGACTGTGAGTGACAAGAGTTTTTTAATTGACATGTTTTCTATCTCATTGAATACTTATTTCTATCTGGTCACATGTAAGAACTGATTTAGAGATTATTCTTTCTACTAATGAAAATTGTAGAAGTTAGTCCTAGGTTCTCCCTCCCAGCCACATGCTCCCAGAAAAGAATCAGACTTAAAATATATTTACAGATACATTTATCATTTAGCTTGGTTCTTCTCTAAGTCTAACTTAATATCCATTTGTTTTAACCTACATTTTGCCACATGGGTGTTTACCTATACTCATGTACCATGTGACTAGCTCTTCACATCTTCAAAGGTGGATCTCAATCTCCCTCTCTGCAGCTCTCCTTCCTTTGTTTGGCAGAAGTCCTGACCTATTCTCTATTCTTCCCAGCCATTGGGTGATCACCATTTATTGACAAGGCAGAAAATAAATTGTAAGATTTGTTTATATAAACATGAAACAGGAGATTCTCTGTATAGCCATTAAAATGTCTTGTCCTGATTAAACAAGTTATAAGGGCAGAGAAATCAGCATTTTAATAGCACATGAGCAAACTTTACAGAATGTACAAAAACAGTATACCTACAGCAACTGCTAATCTCTCCCATATAATTGAGACTTTCTAAACTTAGTTTCTGAAGAAAAAGTCATTTCCATATTTCTACACTTTGAGTAGATAGTTCATTTTTGCTTCCTATAATGTTGGATATTCTATATAATATTACAATTTATTTTAGCATAAACAATAATTTTCAAATGTCAGTTGAATACAAGAAGAGGTGAATTGGTGCTAGTCAACATAATTAAATATTTATACTTTTAGAAAATAGATTAATTTTTATGAAGCAGTTTTTTCTTTAGGGATAACAGCTAATTAAAAACTGTTTCTGTTATCTCAATAATAATTAATGAAAATTACAATAATAGTTAAGAAACTGAATAATCTGATTTTCAGTAACATTTATAAATGAGTAGTGGTCTTTTTAGTTTCACACTTATAAAAGAGGTCATTTATAGGTATATGTAGAATTCTGATCCATGTATATTATTTATTGATTCTGTGAAATTATAAATATCCCATGAGTTATTTCAATAAATATTAGTGTATGTGTATTTTATAAAAGCAAAATAATTATAGTTTGCCAATCTATGTTCATCCACTAACTTGCTTATTTCTTTCTCTTTCCTAACTTTAGATATAGAGCTACCTTTCAGTTAGTTGATTAATGGTGAGTCCTTACTTAGACACTATTGTGAGTGAGTGTATTATAAAGGAATCTACATATCTTATGCAATATGGTGTGTGTGTGTGTGTGTGAGTGCATGTGTGTGTGCGTGTGTATGTGTGTGTGCGTGTGTATGTGTGTGTGTTTGTATGTGTGTTATAGTCAAATAATCTCATGGTCTAAATTCCTGTAAACTTTATAAAACCTCTGTATGCAAGGTCTCTTAGACAATTCCAGAACTTCATAGGTAATAAAAGGAAGGTCAAAAATTCAAAGCTAATTTCAACTTCATACAAGTTTAAGACCATGTTGAGTAACAAGAGACTCTGTTTCATAACAAAACTAAACAAAATACACATAAGGATTTCTCAATTCCTTAGCTTGGTCTTTAACTCTGGTAATAAAAAAATGTGCTTATAGAGATAACTCAGAATCCTTAAAATATCAACTATTTTTAGGAAACTTATACTTCATTGAACTATATCAGGAAGAATATATAGTATATAATCTCATATGTTTCTTCTTTAAAAAATTACATGACTAATATAGTTTTGAAGAAGAGATCCTTATTTTATTAAGGAAACAGAGTTTTAAAAATTGAAGAATTGCATCAAAACATTAACCAAGATTTCTAGCACACAAAAAATGTTTAATGACTTATTTCCAATTTTTCCTGTCTATATAGATCTCCCAAATCTACTGTTTATATTACTTCTTGTAATTACTAATATAAGATAAATTAATAATATATATACTATTATTGAAGGTAACAATTTTTAAAGGTGGCATGATTGTAACTATATTTTTACCACTATTCTGCTCACTTCATCAATAGTTAGATATAAGTTTACATATTTATTCTTTTAAATATTGTAATAATTAGAGCAATTTAAGATAAAGTATTTTTTGTAATTATCTTAAAATAAATCTTTGAAAATCAGGTAAATATTTAGACATTTAAAAAAATAGTTCAAGAGTTTTCTCATTTCTTTATGAATTAAAACATCTATCTTAATTTTGAAGTTACTATTGTTCAGTTTCACTCTTACCATTAGAGTATGATATGACTCTGTGACTTGATCCATTTGAAAATAATAAAAAGAAACGGTAATTCTAACTATATGTTTTTCAAAAATATAAGATATTTAATTAACTTACTCATTCAATTTTTGAAATTAATAATATTCTTTTAGGAAAACAATTAGTGTCTATAGTACTTTTATTGAATTTAAAGGTATTTTTCTTAATTAAAAAATATCAAAACCCATCTTCATTGACAAAACAAAATTTGGTGAATCAAAAATCTTTTGGAGTAATAATAATTCCAAAGTCATTATTGTCCAGAGAAATGACTATCTCTAACTAAGGAATGTACAATATTTTAAGTTAATTTAAATATTTATTTACCTTACCTATATATTTTATTAGTATAAAAGACAAATGTTGGAAATAACACAAATAGCCAAGCTGTTTTCTTCAGTATATGTGGTTCTTACAGCTTCATCCTTTGAACACTTGAGGAAAGTCATTAACAAATTAAGAGGTTTGATTTGAGTGTATAGTGTATGTCTTCTTCCACACAGTTGTCATAAACTTAAAATAAGAATATTGTCTTATGCTAACTCTCCATAAACAAAATCTGAGACTTAAAGATTAATTTTTCTTGTTACTTTAAAGAATAAATAATCCTGGAATCAGTGTTTATAAAAAAGAATCATCAGAAGAGGGAAGAATATTACTACAAGAATGGAATGTATTTTGGAAGTAAAATGTACACATTAATCAATTTACAACATTATCTTCTGAATGACTGATTGCACTATTAGATATTAGGACAATTCATCTATCTTTCAGTCTCCCATTTATTAGTGATTTGTTCTATATATTTTTTTCCTCCTCTGCATCTCTATGCCCACTCAAGCTTCAATATCCTTGCAGATTTGTTTTAACTAAGGAAAGCATGGGTGGAAAAAACTGACAAAATTTGAGGAATTAGAAGAGGAAAAGAAAAATAGGCTATGAGTGATGTTGTTAATATGAAATATATAAAAAGTTCAGAGACAAGAACACATCGTAAACAAAAGAAAAATAAATTTGTAATTATATTATTGAACATTATGTAGTCTCAGTTCAAATGACTGTTAAGAAAATGAAGTAAAATAATGAGAGAGTAAAGTTGAAATCTAAATGAGGAAATGATATTGTTTAGAGTTTACTCAGTGGTCTATATGGGGCCAATGCAAATTCATAAGAAAGTATCATGATTAATCTATGCTTTTACTATTGTAAGTAGCTAAATTACATGAATAGTTAATAGGATGATTGTGGAATATGAATATAAGAATAAGGAAGGAACAACAATTATTTCATAAATATTGTCATGTAATTCATAATTGTTAGCCTCAAGAGAGCACCTTGATAAATTTAAATATACTCAATTTACTAAATTTCCATGATTCTTAGATAACTAGTTTATGTGCTTATGTCTCTTGAACACTTTAATATGTCCACTAAAATTATATTTACTGAGTTATGTATATATATATATATTATATATATATATATATATATATATATATGTTGTGTGTGTGTGTGTGTGTGTGTGTGTGTGTGTAAGAACTTTATTTTTCCTATCTTGCATTCAAGATATATATATAAAATTTAAGAGTGCTTTACTTTACTACTTGTATCAGTTCTCATAGTATACATTATCTCCTATGAACACAATACATATTCATAGGTAAGAATTTTATATGTTTATATATATATAAATATATGTGTATGTGTGTATACACATATATCCATGTATATGTTATATATATATATATATATATATATATATATAATATATTATATATGTGTGTGTGTGTGTGTGTGATGTGTATATATATATATATATATATATATATATATATATATATGTATATGGTTGAGGTGACAACTCTCAGTTTTTTTCAAATTTTGGGTTTAAAAATAGAAATATCATAACATATATATGGCTGTAGTGACAATTTTGAAATTTTGAGTTTTTAAAAACAGAAATATCATAATATATGCTTTTGTTTTAGTCCCAAGTATGGGATATGGGATGCTTCAGATTATCCACAGCAACTATGATTTACCTTGTGCTCTAGCAGAAGCATTATTTTGATAGCTGTACATAGTTTCTAAGATTGTGTGACATTTAGAATTCTGGGGTATTTTCAGAGGGTATATAAATGCTAGCTCCTAAGAGGTGGGGATGCTTTTGTTTGAATGTTGGTGGGTTGTTGGAGGGTTGGTTAATTGCTGATTGATTCTGATCACTGTTGGTAAGGGTTTGTTAATTAATCATGCGCAAAAAAGTAGCAGCAAGAAAAATAAATTAGATATCTTGATAGCAAAGATAAAACTTACCCCAAGGAACTAATCAATAGGAAATAGTGTAATAATAATATCACCTACTTTTCTGACCCCTAGGTTTACTCAGTGATCTCTTTTCCTTCTTCTATATCATTTTTTTCTTTCTTATTTGATATTACAGTTCTGACAGGGTGGAAAAAAGAGAATGCAGAACGGTGGAAGAAAGAAGATACAACAAAGTAGAAGTAGAGACAACTACATGTGGCATACATATCTTTGGCAAATTGAATACGTTGTTCAGTATACAATTGTCTGTCAGAATAAAATAAAAATATACATATATGTATGCCATATAGATACTTATCCAGTCTCTATGCTGACAACTTTAATGATAAACATTGCTATTTTTAATAGCATATGGTATATATCTCTAATGTATATTTTCTATTAGTGTACATAATTCCTGACTTTTTATAAGAATTTCTGAAATGGTTATTAACATGTTTTGTTTTTTTTTTTTTTTTGAGACAGGTTCTCTCTGTGTAGCCCTGGCTGTCCTGGAACTCACTCTGTAGACCAGGCTGGCCTCGAACTCAGAAATCTGCCTGCCTCTGCCTCCCAAGTGCTGGGATCAAAGGTGTGCGCCACCACCGCCCGGCTTATCAGCATGATTTTATTGCAACTGTTCTATAGACCTTCTAAAATCCTGAGAGATACTCTTCCTCATTTTTATGCTTAATCTGAATCTTCCACTGCCTCTGCATCTCATTTTAGTTGGTAAGAACTATAAAATCTCTGTTTCTCTGCATGTTTATACATAGACAAGTTGTTTCTTACTGACATTTAAATGAATGTCCACTTGTAAGTTACTGAATATAAGATTTAATTGTTGACTCTTTTTGAAGTAGCATTTTCCTTTGAATGCAAGATAGGAAAAATAGTTATTATAGAAAAATCATTCCTTATTTAACAATAAAAATCTCTTATCTGAGTAGAAGCAACGCATGACAAATCTATAGGTGACACCAGTAACAATGTTATTGTAAAAAACAGATATAATATTAACATTTTGTACTGTGTATCTAGCTCCAGAATTCATAATTAACAATATGAATCCTGAAACTTTCAAGTAAAAGGTAAACATTTCTTCTTTCAAAAAGACATGATTTTCTTCTTGTTTCTTTTACAAAATTCAGGAATTTAAATTAATTTTCTGTGTTAGATTTGAAATTTCTACCTTTTTTCCCAGATATATCTATACTTCACTAACAGTAATTAAGGTAATATTTTGCTCTTTGCTCAGCAGTTCTTATTATTCAAGTACTATACTTGTAAACAATTTATCTTCTCAAAACCTATGCAAATTTAAACAATTTGTACCTAACTTGCAACTCAGTAATTGAGACCTGAAAACGTCAAATGAGTTATCAAAGGTTGAAATACTGTTTTGCAAAATCACAGCAGTGTGGTGCATAAATTTAAATTGCTTGAACTAAAATAAGTTTTCCTTTTATTTATGTTTTCATGTTTTAGTTATTCATTTATATATATATATATATATATGCCTACAGAAAATGAGATGTGGTTCTTTCTGTTTTACTTCTTAAAGAATCACTAGTATTTATAAATTTATACTTTATTTATTATTACATAAGATCATTGTTTCTGTGACCATATTAGGTCTACATTTTTAAAGATGCACACAAAACAGTATTTTAATTGTCTCATGTCTCCTTAATTCTTTAAAAGTTATCAGTTTGCTTCATAGAGTACCACAATCTGGTGCATTCATACCACCTTTGCAGACTGTTTCTATGCAGGAATCAGCACTTTGCTATACTACATTCACCTTTGGGAGGAAACAGCAGCCAACTGACTCCTGGCACAGCAGTAGCAAGAGAAGAAATTTTGGCCAGCAAATATGTTGCACATATAGACTGCTGTTAATTATGTTCAGTATGAAGTTGTTTTACAAAGTTCTTATGGCTCTAAAAACTTACTATTTTTTTTTCCTTAGTAGTGCCAACAGCTAATCCACTAAAAAGCAACATA
This sequence comes from Mastomys natalensis, assembly GCA_021653895.1. Classification (NCBI taxonomy): domain Eukaryota; kingdom Metazoa; phylum Chordata; class Mammalia; order Rodentia; family Muridae; genus Mastomys; species Mastomys natalensis. The sequence continues at coordinate 405,279 of JAJTUV010001736.1, read as the reverse complement.
AGTAGAAAGAATACATTTATAGCCTACATCTAACTCCATTTTTTTTTAAACTTCTTCACTTGAATTCATGTGTAATTTTTCAGGAAAGGATTCAGTCAATGTGTTCTTTATAATTACTACCAATAATTATATTATTAACCATTCATTTAATATTTAATATTATGATATTAACCATTCATTTAGCTCAACAGGGCCTAAAATTTGTCCCCAAATTCTCTTTGAAAAGTAATTCTCCAAGACATAATTTTTGTTTGTTATTACTTCAGAGGATAGGGTTCATTTCTGCGTGAAAATATGACAAACACGTACATTCATAAAACAAACACACATACTGTATACTGAGTTTTAGCCATGCTCAATTCCAAATAACCCCAATGAACTTCCTTCTTCTCAATATCCTCCCTCATATTTAGATTTCTTATTTAATACTATTACTATTGCTGTGTTGAAATATCCTAAGCAAAATAAAGTGTTTTTTGACTTATAATTCTAGGTTGCTGCTCGTCATTGAAAAAAACTTAGGCAGGAACTCAAACAAGGCAGAAATATGGAGTAAGGAGAAGGGTAATGGTTACTGGCTTGTTCATCATGACAGTCTTTGTCTGCTTTCTTATAAAACCCAGGACCACCAGGTGAGGGGTGGTACCACTTACAAACCCTAATTAAGAAAATGTTTTCCAGCTGGATTTTATGGTGTCATTTTCTCAACTGTAGTTCTTTATTTCTTGTAACTGTATCTTGTGTCAAGTTGACATAAAACTAGCCAGCACAATTGACTGCTTGCCAACTTAACATTCAAACATGTTCCTAGTAAGCCATAAGCTTTCCTTTCTTGTTCTCCCCTAACACGATACATTAACATCAATTTTAAAAGTCTCAGTCTTTAAAAAATCAAGCAGTTAGAAATTAAGTCTCTTTAAAATAGCTAGACTCTTTTAAAATTCAAAGTCCTTTAAAATTCAAAGTTTCTCAACGTGGGCTCATGTAAAATCAATAATAAATTAAATACTTTCTCACTTCAAAAAGGAAAGACAAGGCTTTAGTCACTGTTTAAACAATTCAAAACCAAGTTTCAACAGTATAAATAACTTACCATCTAAGGTTTCTGATTTACTCAATGTCTTCTGGGCTCTTCCAAAGTCTTTTGACATTTATCTGGCTCTATCTTCTGCAGCACATACAGCTTGGGCTCTACTACAACACTACTGCTATTCTTGGAGGATATCATATAGTATTGACATCTCCAAAATTCTGGAGTGTTCTATTACAACTGGGCTGCACTGTCACCAGTAGCCCTTCCTAGGAACTCCTCCTCATGGTGACAAGATTCAAATTCTTTGCATGACCCCTTCAATTCTGGGTCTTCAACTACGGCTGAGTCTGTACCTTCACCAATGTCCTCTCCTGTCCTGTCCTAGTGCCAAGTCGCAGCTACTCCATCAGTATCCTTCAGGCTTTCAAGAATAGAACCACCATGGTGACTTATTTTTCTTCATTTTTATTTGTTATTTTAATTATTTACATTTAAACTGATATCCCACTTCCCAGGTTCTCCTCCACAAACCCCTTATCCCCTCCCCTCTCCCCATGCCTCTAGGAGTGTGCTCCCCCACATGCCCACTCACTCCTGCCACAGCACCCTAGAATTCCCCTACCCTGGGACATCCAGCCTCCATAGGACCAAGGGCCTCCCCTCCCAGTGATACCCAATAAGGCCACCCTCTGCTTCATATCCAGCTGGAGCCATGGGTCCCCTAATGTTTACTCTTTGGTTGGTGATTTAGTCCCTCTGAGGTTTGGGGAGTCTGATTGGTCTATATTGTTGTTCTTCCTATGGGGTTGCAAACTCCTTTAGCTCACTCAGTCTTGCCCTAACTTCTTCATTGGGGTCCCTGAGCTCAGTTGTATGTTTGGCTGTGTGCATCTGTAGCTATATTGGTCAGACTCTGGCAGAGCCTTTCTGGGGACAGGTATACCCAGCTCCTTTCGGCAAGCAAACACTTACTGGCATCAGCAATAGTGTCTAGGTTTGGTGTCTGCAGATGGGATGTATTCCTACCTAAGAGCAGTTTCTGGATGACCTTTTCTTTAGTCTCTTTGTCTCTGAATTTCCTTTTGACAGGAGGAATTTTGTGTTAAAATTTTTGAGATGAGTGTGTTGCCCATCTCTCAACTGGACCTTGAAGAGTAAGAAGGAGTTTTCATGGTAAATGAAAATCATAAATTCTGAAAAATCACTCATTTATCTAAAGAGGCATTCCAGAAATCCCAGATATTTTATGGGCAGGTTCTTAAGGGGAGCAGGGAGTTTCTAGTTCTGCTTAGGTAGAGGGTGTTGGAAATCTGGATCCCCAGACAAATCTAGAGAAGAGGAAGCTCTGCTGATAAACAGAGCCCTCCATTTTGTGCTGAGTTCAAAAAAGCTATAAGGTAATGGTAGATTGTGACATTAATTAGCAGATTTCCCTACATTTTTCAGTTGAGATTTCCTCATTTCTGATAACTCTAGCTTGTGTCATGTTGACATAAAATTAGCCAGCACACCTTTATTATCTACTGAATTTAGTGAAGGTTACGTACATTCATGTAAGTGTGAGCCATTTAGTGGTACAATTTATCAATTGTTATATTACTTCAGAAAATAGAAGTCTATTCCCTGGTACGCTTAATTGTCCATGAACCCTCAAGGAGGGGTAAGGCCTCATATACCTACTCAATGAATGATGAACTAGTGTCCTTACCAATTATGTTCAGGTCTTGTGATAATAACAAGAGCTACACTGAGTTTATGAGTGTCAATGCATGTTATATACAAAAGACAATTTCACACCTCTGATCTTCACTCTGTGTCTTACAGGCTTTTTTTTTTTTTTTTTTTCCCACTGATGTCTACTGGGTCATGCTGGAAAGTGATAATATAGATGTCTGTATTATCAAATTATTCTCTGTACATTGACATCTTGTGAGTCTCTGTATTAACCACAGCCCATTGTAAAATGAAGACTCTCTGATAAAGACTGAAAGCAGAACATATTTATCAATATAGAAGTATATATTTAGAACACCATTTAGCACAATGTCCATTTATCAAAATGTCAGTTTTAAGGTCTCCCTAGGTCTTATGGCCACCCCATCCATGGGTTCTTGACTGTGATTACACTAATATGTATGAGATCTTTCCTATAGAAAAGACCTCAAATACAAAGATAAGGAGGTCAATTAGTAACATACAACTATACCATTATTGCAATGCTAGGCATTTCTTGTCAGATAGGTTATTATTTTTGCTCATAGAATGTACACACTGTAAAATAATTTTTTATGCCTCCCAAAAGTTTTTCTAGCTACTTCTTGACCTATAAAAGCTAGCTGGCAAAAAAGAAAATATAATCTAAGTTCCATAAGGCTTGCTTAATATCCTGTAACTTATGTGGTAACTTCAGCAATGCTATCTTTATAAAGATGTTTTCAATAAATGGATTAGTTAATTATAATTTAAAAGAAAAACTGAAGATCCTCAAGTGTATTATATATCATTTCTTGGTATATAAGGAGATACAAAGTTTTAAAAATTCTATTTCACTAATTTCTACAAGATAAAGGACTTGATTGTTACTACTCTGTTATCACAAATATCCAGGCCAAATATGTTTAGAATACTTTTTCTTCATTCTAAACATATACAGGTGCTGCAGGTGTATTCCATAGTGTATTCACCATCTGTGTTGTTTATGACACTTTCTAGATGAGTTAAGATAGAGAAAACTGAGAAGAACCTTAAAATTAAAACATTGTAATGCATATATATATATATATAATATATATATATATATATATATATATATGTGTGTGTGTGTGTGTGTGTGTGTGTGTGTGTGTGTGTGTGTGTGTCTGTGTGTCTGTGTGTGTGTGTGTGTGTCTGTGTGTGTGTACATGATATATGTGATATCAATAGATATATACATTGAACTTTGAAATCTCCCAGGAAAATAACTAGTCAAGATTTGGCAGGGAATATTTGGAATACATATTTATTCATCAAGTTCAAGAACTTTTTCTTTACAAAAGATAATGGAAAAACAATGAAGTTATTTCAATATTATTGAATTTGACATGATTAAATTTTCACTTTAAGAAAAATATTCTCATGACAATACAGTGAAATGCTTAGCAAAGAATAAAGAAAACTGAAAACCAATAGGAAGCTAGTGCAGTATAAGGATATTCTTAAGAAAAAAAGTGTAGAAAGTCAAGACTAAATATTTCAGTGTGGATGTATTCAAGGAACCACCAATGAAGTAATTCATGACTGAGTATGTAAAAAAAAAAAAAAAAAAAAAAAAAAAAACAAAACACTGTCAAGAGTGAATTTCAATACTTTGGCTGTATCCTGGATAGTTTTATGCCAACTTATACAAGGTATATTGACTTGGAAAGCAGTATTCTCAATTCTGAAAATGCTTCCATAATATTTGTCTGTAGGCAAATCAGTAATTTTTAATTATTTTTTTAATTTATTTATATCCCAAATTTTGCCCACCTTCCCGGTTCCCCCTCACAGATTTCTTTACAGCACTCCCCCTCCTATTCAGCCCTGAGAGGGTGCTCCAACTCGTCCAATGCCCCAGTCTTCCCCCACCTCCTTTGAACATCAAGTCTCTACAAATTTATCTGCATCCTCTCCTACTGACAGCAAGCAAGACAGTCCTCAGCTACGTATGTGGTGGGTCCTCCTACCGTCCCTTGTAAGCTCTTTGCTTGGTGGCTTAGACTCTGGGAGCTCCCAGGGTTCCAAGTTAGTTGACACTTTCGATCTTCCCATGGAGTTGCCATCCTTTTCAACACCTTCAATCCTTCCCCTAACTTTTCCATAGGGGTCCCAGACTTCAAATAATTCACTGCTAAGTATCTGCATCTGTCTCAGTCAGCTGCTGGTACTGCTTCTCAGAGAACAGTCATGCTATGCTCTGGTCTAGCACAACATAATATAATAGTTTCAGGGTTTGGTGCCCTCCAAAGGGATAGATCACAAAATGGATTGGTCACTGAAGGGCCTTATCTTCTATCTCTACACCATTTTTGTCTCAGCATTTTTTAAATTAATGATTAATGTTGGAAGTCCTAGTCCATTATGGGTATTGTCATCCTTGGGCATGTGAGCATGGAGTGTTATGAGAAATCATGCTGACCAAGTTAGGAGAAACATGCAGGTAAGTTGCCTTCCTACTAGACCTCTGTATCAGCTCTGTCTCAAGGTTCCTGCCCTGCTTGAATTCCTTTCTTAAGTTACATCAACAATGGACGATGATGAGGAAGTTCACCCAAAATAAACTTTTCTTTCTAAAGTTCCTTTTGGTCTGGCATTTTATCAGAGCAATAGAAACACTAGGACAACCTGAAACAAGTGTTCAGATTGTGAAGTAATTATTCAAAAAGGGGAGGCAGGAATATTTTCTTTTTACATTTTCTAAAATGTGATAAACATTACCTTGAATTAATGATTTTTTTCATTCTAAAATTTGATATTTCTTTTGGTACAACTGGGTTTGTCAGCTTCCTATTAAAATTTTAAAATAATGGCATGAAATATGAATTGAAAAGATCTCAGTTCATAATATTAAAAAAAATTCTACCAGTGCTCACATGATACTTGTCTTTAGGTCTGAAATCAAGTAGTTCTTCTTGTTGGGAGTATATGACAGAGGATACAGTACAGCAGATATCACCCAGGGAGAAAGAAACAGAAACAGCAAGGACAGGATCTCAATATCAGATTGAGAACCATATCATAAATGGATAATTCCCTGCTATTTAGCACTATTGGAAAATATAAAGTGTGACACTATTCCTCAGGAAGCATGAACTGTCATCTATTTAACCTAGACAGACAGGCAATTTGAAGAAATTAACAAGGAAAACATTTAAGTTTCCAGAACTGAAGTAAAATTAAACACAGTAGAGAAAAACTTTTTTCTTTTTTCTTTTTTTTTTCTTTTTTTTAGAATAAACACTTTCAGGAATTTATGAAGGTAGACAAAATTAGAGAAATAAAATCATTATTATTATTATTATTATTGTTACTACCATTATTAATATTATTACTATTAATTTCATTAATTTACATCTCAAATGATATCCTACTTTCCACTTTTCGCTTACCTCCTCAACCAAACCCCATCCAATGATATCCCACTTCCTGGTTACCCCTCTGCCATCCCTGTATCCCACATCTGCCCTTTCTCCTCCCTTTTGCCTGTATATAAAACAACAACTCACTAAATGCTAAAAAATGAATTTTCACTCATTCCGTATGAAATTACTATATTGAAAAATATTCTATAAAATTTGGCTTTAGATTTCAAAAATATGAATAATACTAAGAAGTACTAAGACTGGGAAGTGATAAATTTTCAGTATGTTATATATTTCAACAATTTGTCCATTTGCTTCATTCACATTTCTTGCTACTCAGACTATATTATCCTACAATATTTAAGGATGCTCAATTAACATCACAATCCAAACACATACGTGAGAACTTCACAAAACACAAAGAAATTATTCCTGAAGGTAGAGAAAATACCCTTTTAACCAAAATGCATTGTTATCTGAAATATAATTTTAAATGTTTCTTTGTAGATTTCCTAATATTATTAATTTATGCATATGAATATTTTGACAGTATGTATATTTGTACATCATTATGGATACCTGATGGAAATGGAAAGATATAGACACCTGATACAAGGATGGATGGTCAGAAGAGGACATTTGAATCTTTGGGACTCATACAGATGCTCTTGAACTGCCATGTGCATGCAAGAACAGAAAGTGTTCAACCTTTGAGCCAACTTTCCAGCTCCAGAAGTATCATTTAAGAGAGTATAATTTCTGGAGAATGTGAATTTCTTGCTAGTGGTATATCTTCTAAACAGTATAATAAGCAGCAAGAAAATGCAACAAGAGAAAATATAGAATAAAATCATCATAAGATTTAAATAAGACAGATTCATACTGCTCTCTGAAGTTTACTATGGTAAAATAAATAAATAAATAGTAAGTTCACCAATAAATATTTTCAAAGAAAAAGTAATATCAGTGAAAATTTGCATTGGAGTATGGTGAAAAGAAAATAAAACAGAGAAAAGTAGAGAGGAAAAGAAAAGAAAGAAAAAGAGGGTTCATAGGTCATGTTAGGGACATTTGTTTCCATCCTGCTTCAAGCATATTTATGATACTTAAGACTACAACCACCAAGAAAATTGAATCACTTTGTTCTTTGATGTTACAGGGTAACTTACTAAGTTACAATCGCTGTCCCTTTTGATCTTTACATCCTCCTCCTTAGGATGTGAAGGACAATTATGAGTCAGCAGGACTTAATTTTATATATAAATGAAAAAGCCACCTATTGAAGTATGTTCATTTCTGATTTTCAAGTTTTATTTTAATTATAACAAAGGCTTTCTCATTAAATACATTTACTGAACTCCTACAATGACTTCAAAGTGATTGAATTTTCATTTATAAATGAAGTATGAGGATACAAATAGAATAATAGAGAGTTTGTTAAAAATCTGCTGTATTGTAGTAAACACAGAAATACCTTGTAGAATAAAAACAAGATCTTTTGTAATTATGCTAAAGTATTCAATCTAGTGAAATTTTACTGAGAAATAATTTAGGTTTATCAGAAATAATGATTTCAAGATGCCATTGGATTTTTCGCTTATGTCTAAATATTTCAGTCTTTTAACTATTTTTCAGTATGTACATCTATAAATATTCACTATATGTAAAGTTGCATGTATGCATACTATGTGTGCATATTGGACACAAATCAGTCCAGTTTGCTTTGATTAACCTATAATAACTTCTTCTCTCATGCAGACACTGTGTAGTTTGTTTCACAGTCACAAAATATTTAGAAAAAAGTTAATATGCTTAATTGTATGATATCAATGTAAACTTATTACTTAGGGAAACATTACAACAATGAATAAATTGAACTTAATTAAAAATATACTAAATAATGAAATACTAAAATAGAAAAATAATGTGAAACAGAGTATTATAAATTGTGTGATACAAAAGATGACTAAGGTTCTGTTTTATGCCCTTTATTATTGATTTGTAAACCAGATTTTCTTTATGCATTTCAAGCTAAAACTTACTATGTTCAGGTGTGGTTTCACAACTAATCCAGCATATTCCACTTTTCTGTTACTTAAAAAAAGCACCAGCAAATCCTAATGACCATCAATAGAAGCATGTAAATTAATTATGATTTTGGAATATTTTCTTTAAAGTAGATAGACAATGAAGACTCTGTAAAAAATTTTAAGGAATCATCCGAAGATGACTCCATCCTGTCACTTTTATCACTTTGCATCATTCTTTAGCACAGTAGTGTTGTCATCCTCTTCTCAAAATTCTACTAAATAGATTATGAGCATTCTGAGACTCTATATAGTATTTTGTTTGCTTTGTTTATTTGCTTGCTTTTGTATTTTTGCCTTATTATTATCATCGCTGCTTTTTAGTTTGTTTTCATTTTTAGCATTTGTGATATTTTTGTATTTTGAGAGATAATGAACATGAAATTGGGTCGGTACAGATATTGTGAGAATTTAGGAAGCACTGAGGTATGACAAATAGCATAATAAAAATATAGTGTAAGAAAAATTTAAATTTAATATAATTAAAAATATGATCTACATATAAATTATATTTTTATAAATTTTAAACTATAATTATTTATCAATTAACACAAATATTACAGTATTATTCTCAGTACTATTTAATGTTCTTAAATGAATGTTGACCATGGGTGTTCTAAATTCTTAGAAATTTGTATTACTTGATAGGAATAATTTCCTCTAGAATTACATCATAAACTTTCATTTCTAACCAAAATAATTACATTTTAAATCAAGCATTAATTCCAAATGCTTTTGTAGTATTACAAACTATTAAAATGAGTAGCTTCCAGAACATTGGCTATGAAAAATAACAGTGGGAATACAAAATATTATCACCATTATGGAAGAAAATTTGGCAATTCTTTTAAGAGCAAGCATACTCTATCCATGGAACTGAGATATTGTACTGCTTGCCAAATCTTTAAGTGATTTGGAAACTCATGTCTGCACAAAGATATTTATAGCATTTTATTCACTATTGCACAAAGATGTAACCAATCAAGGTACCCATCTCTAGGCTGAAGGATTAATTACTATTACCTGAACAATAAATTATTATTCTTAAAAAGAAAATAAAATATAAACCCATGAAAGACATTGAAGAAACAAAAGTTCATATTTTTAAGTGAAAGAAGTCAAAGTGAAATGACTACAATGCTGAATCAAAATTGGGGTCTTTCACTGGACCTCCTTTCCCTCAGTCTCTTTTCCATTTTTGTCCCTGCAATTCTTTCAGACAGGAACAATACTGGGTCAGAGTTTTAGACTGTAGGATGGAAACCCCATTCCTCCATGTGATGCCCTGTCTTTTTACTGAAGGTAGATTCTACAAGTTCCCTCTCCCCACTGTAAGACATTTCATTTAAGGTCCCTGCCTTTGAGTCAGGAAAGGTTCTCACCTCCCAAGTCTATGGTACATTCAAGAGGGTCCCTCCACTTCCTACTTTCGAGAGGTTGTCTGTTTCAGTTCTTTCTGCATGCCCTCAGGGATTTAGTCCTATTCCTCCCACCCAATACCTGATCATGTTCCCTTCTTCCCCTCCCTATCTCCTTTCACACCCAGGTCACTCCCTCCCTCCCCACTGCTGTGATTGCTTTCTTCTCACTCCCAAGTGGGATTGAGGCATCCTCACTTGGGCCTTTTGGGTTTTTAACATTCCTAAGGTCTGTGGATTGTATCCAGAATATTCTGTACTTCTGTTGGCTAATATCCACTCATTAGTGAGTACATACCATGCATGTCCTTTTGGGTCTGAGTTACCTCATTCGGATGACATTTTCTAGTTCCATCCGTTTGCCTGCAAAACTCAGGATGACTTCGTTCTTAATAGCTGAGTAGTATTCCATTGTGTAAATGAACCATTTTTTCTGTATCCATTCTTCTGTTGAGAGACATCTGGATAGTTTCCAGCTTCTATCACAAACAAGGCCACTATGAACATAGTGGGACATGTGGCCCTGTAGCATGTTGGAGTGTGGGGAAAATGATGGCTCATGCGCAGGTACAAAGGCATGAGATATCTGTTACATTGTTGGGTCCTGCCTGTCTTCTGCCCCAGGTAGCTCAGGGAGGCCCTGTCTGTCCATGGGAAAAGCAGAAGCATGTGCAGGATGTTCGACTGAGTTGGTTCTGCGCATGGCATCAGGCAGGTGCTGCACCGTGAGAAGTTGCCAGGGCGTCCCCAGGCGTGGCAGGTCCCTCACTCAGTCTGAGGTTCAATGGGAAATGCAGGGCTCTCAGGTGGGGATTCCCTGGCCAGGAGGCAGCAAGGAACAGACTGGACACCATTCTGGGGCTTCCAGATGCCGCTGGGGGATGCAGCAGAATGGAGGTGAGAAGTGCTTGGGCAAGTGACCAACCAGCCTGCACTGAGAGAGATGATGGGGGGGCGGGGGGGGGAGGCCCTGACCACGCCCCACAGGAAGTGCTCGCTTGTTATATTCCCTTAACTGAAATGCTGCTTGTTTGAAGATGCAAGCACCCCCCCAGCAGAAAATACAGAGAAGCATTCCACGATGGCAGGCCCCAATGACAGGAGGAAGTCTGGGGTTCCAAGAGCTTTATTGACATGGCAGATGATAGATGGTCTGGATGCACCCCCACTTAATTCATGGTGGGCCTGACTTAAATAGGGAGGCAGAGGGGGAGGAGGGTCATTTAATTAGATATGCCCTCTGGTTTTTTGATATCTCATTAATATGGAAATCTGTGGAGGCTGAGGCCTATAGCCACACCCTTTACCTATGCTAGGTGACACCTCTTAGGGAGGGGCTGCATTGTCCTACATGACTACAAGGAGCAGATCAATGGAGATCTTAACCCTTTGTCTGGATCCTGGGTTCTGAGGGCATGGCCAAACACCTGCCATTGTCCCATCAGGGTCAGGGTTTGAGGCCTGTGACCAGCCGAGAACCAAGCTATCCTTTTGTGGCCCCACAGTGGGGCATATTTTGAGTATGTACTCAAAAGTGGTATAGCTGGGTTGTCAGGTAGATCTATTTCCAATTTTCTTTTTTTTTTTCCTTTTATATATATATATATTTTTTCTTTTTTAAAAGCCTACAGTACCTGGTATTCCCAGGCGGTCTCTCATCCAAGTACTAACCAGGCCTGATCCTGCTTAGCTTCTGAGATCAGATGAGATAGGGTGCATTCAGGGTGGTATGGCCATAAACAATTTTCAATTTTCTGAGCAACCTCCAGATTTATTTTCTGACTAGTTGTACCAGTTTGCAATTCTATGAGGTTTTCCTCTCTCTCCACATCCTTGACAACATGTGCTGTCACCTGAGTTTTTGATCCTAGCTATTCTGATTAGTGTAAGATAAAATCTCAGGGTCATTTTGATTTGCATTTTCCTGATAACTAAGGACTTTGAACATTTCTTTAAGTCCTTCTCAGCCATCCAAGATTCTTCTATTGTGAATTCTCTGTTTCGTTCTTTACCCATTTTTTGATTGGGTTGTTTGGTTTCTTAGTGGTTAGCTTCTTTAGTTCTTTATATATTTTAGATATTAACCCTCGATTGCATATGGGGTTAGTGAAGATTTTTTTCCCAATCTGTAGGTTGCCAATTTGTCTTAATGACTATTCTTTGCCTTACGGAAGCTTTCTAGTTTCATGAGGTCCCATTTATCAATACTTCAGCTTAGAGTGTGAGCTATTGGAGTTCTATTTAGGAAATTCCCCACTGTGTAAATGAGTTCAAGGTTCTTTTCTACTTTCTCTTCTAATAGATTCAGTGTATCTGGTTTTATGTTGAGGTCCTTAATCCATTTGAATTTGAGCTTTGTGCAAGGTGACAAATTGTGGGAAAAACTGGGGGGCCGCAGCAGCAGGCCCCAGGCCCACGTGGCAGCGGCCCAGGACCTGCGAGGTGGAGGCTGCCTGGAGGCCTCCAGGCAGCCTGTCTCTCATACCAGAGGAAGGTCCCAGGTTCCAGTGGCTGGAGGCTTCGTTGGCGGCAGGCTCAGCAGGCCCCAATGACACGAGGAAGTCCTTGGTTCCAAAAGGGTTTATTGTCATGGCAGATGGTAGATGGATCTGGATGTACTCCCCCCGAAACTCAGGGCAGGTCTGAGTTAAATAGGGAGGGAGAAGTGGGAAGGGTCTGGGGGAGGAATGCTTAATTGGCTCCGCCCTCTGACCTTCATTAGTATGTAAATCTCTAGGGCCTGAGGCCTGTAGTCACACCCTCTACCTGTGCACTTTGGGAGGGGTTGTAATGGCCTACGTGACTGAACAAGTAGGTCCATGGAGGTTAGACTACTTTTTAGGACCCTGAGTTCTGGGTGCGTGGCCAAACTCCTGCCATTTCTCCCTTGGAGTCTTGGGGTTCTAGGCCCATGCCCAGCCAAGAACCAGGATACCCTTATGCAGTCTCACAACAAATATGGATCTATTTTCATGTTTCTAAATACACATTGCCATTTAGACCAACAGCATTTATTGAAAATGCTTTCTTTTTTTCCAGTGTATATTTTGGGCTTCTTTGTCAAAGATCAAGTGTCTATAAGCATGTGGCTTTATTCCTCATTCTATATAGAAAGACCAACAGTCTTAACTAATCTGGATGCCCAAGATTTTTCAGACACTGAGCCACCAACAAGGCAGAATACACCAGGTGATATGAGATCCCCAACACATATACTTCAGAGAACTGATGGTCTTGATTCAGAGAAGACATCTAAACCTCAAGAGACTTGAGGCCCCAGGGACTGGGGAGGTCTGGTGGGGTGGGGGTGGAGGTAAGGATAGCCAATTGGAGACTAGGGATATCTTAAGGGGTGTAGAAGAGGTAGAAAGCAGACTGGCAGGGCGATAAAGACTGGACTCTAAAATTTGATTAAAGAATATAAAAGACGTAGAAAAATTTGGCTATATGGCTTGCTTCCAATGAACTGACACTTAAAAGGCAAATATTTGAAGAAAGTAAAAAAGAACAAAGAGAAGAAAGAAAGAAATTTAGCTGATTTGTGAGTTTAGAGGAAGTGAAAGAAAAGCTGAACACAGAGAAATTTTAAAGTAAGAGCGATATTATTTAGGATAATACAAATAGTTAAATGATTGATTCATATCACTATATATTTGTCAAAATCAATAGTTTCCATTACCAGAAAATTGAGCCCCAACATAAACTACAAACATTGGATATATGCAAGCCCAGAAATATCACATAAAATAAAAATTTATTTTTGAATGCTTTAAATTCTCATTATTTTGAGAAATACAAGGCTTGTAAGATCATAAATCAGGATGAGATAAAAAAAAATTCACTTGTTTTGAGAATCACTTGGTTTGAGAAACAACTGCTACCTTTCTTTAATAAAACATGTTATATGAGCCATATTTTTTGCTACTTCTTCAACACATATTTTTCAAGAAAGTATATACTGTCTTTTGTCTTTATTTCCTAAATCTATGTACCTATTTTACTATAAGTACTATAGATTAGAAATTTGAAAAGCCCTCTTCTGAAAAGTTAATTATATTTATATATAAGGTTGTCAATTTTAACATTAATTTTGAGATTAGCCTTAGTTTGGGAGCATGGCACTGTCCAGGAAGGCATGATGCAGAAGCAACTGAGAGTTCTATCTGGTCATCTGAAGGCTGCTAGGAGAAGATTGGCTTCCAGGCAGCTAGGAGGAGGGTCCATATAGCCTATAACCACAGTGACACATTTCCTCCAACAAGGCCACAGCTACTCCAACAAGGCCATACCTGCAAATAGTGCCACTGTCTTTGCCAAGCATATACAAACCAACATAAGGTGTAATTAATTCAACAGTGGAAGATTATATAAATGGGAGTAGATGGAAATTCTCTATAAAGTATATTGATTGACTTTAAAACTGAAACTGTCTTAAAATTTGAAATACCAAATTTATTAAATGTCATTTTTAAATTATTTTATCTGTCATGCTAGAGGCCATCAATTGGGAAACTGAGAGCTTGCTAAGTTATATTATCATGTTACTTAACAGATCCAAAATAAATAGAAAATCCAATAAAACAACAAACAGTCCCAAAAACAAGAGAGATATTTTTTGAGATCAGTCAACAGGCAGTTAGCATGAATTTGTTTCTCAAGAGATGAAATTGATGATATGAGAGGAAAAAATATTCCAATCACTCACTAAAATATTTGAGTATTTTATTACAACTGGCAATATATTTTATTTTCATAAAAACTGTCAAATGTATTTTTTAGGTTTTTCTTTTTCTAATTAATTATTTATTTATTTAAAGCAAACCATACTTTTTACTTATTCACACAGGGGTTATAAACACAAAAAGGCAGGACGTGGGGAAGGGGATGACACTAGATAGTAGGTGTTCAGGGGTAGTACAGATATCTTTCAGAACAGGGTATCAGCAGGGTAAAGGTTCAGGGGACAGGTCACTATGACTTTGCCTATGATTCACTTGTCCTTATCTAAGTTGGTACTATCCACCGAGGCAACCTATTTACAAGGTCTATGACTACACAGGATGGTAAATTTCCATAAACGCTGCATGTTTACAATAGCTTATAGCCATCTGTTTCAGTGTTTTTCCACAGAGACCCAAGACTTGGTGTTAGCATGTATGTATGTCAGGGCTATTGCTAATTTTAGGCCTATGGCTGATTTTAGGCCTTCAGTGTATAGGCAGTGCTGCCCCTGACATCTCCTCCCTTCTCTCAGTATAGAAGGCCCTTGGCAATTCTAATCTTGTGAAGGCAGGTATAGAGGCCTAACCTCCAATAATTGAAGGGAACCTTGTAGTGGCTCCAGTCCTCCTGTCGTTGGCCAGTGAAGCATGAGGGCCATACCCATCCTGATGTCTTTTTCCTGGAGAGAGGATACTTTTGACATCAACCCCTATTCAGTCAGGCTGGTCCCTCAGGGAACCCAAAGAGATATTTTTAACTTTTATTTATATTCCCTTGCAGTGCTTAGCCTCGCAACCTAAGCAAGAATTCAGTCAGAGGGGGTTCTGGGTGGCCCCTCCCTGCTTGGTCCAAGGGCAGAAGTCCCCTCTTTTAGGTTGGGTGGAGATGGATTTTGGGAACACCATGGATAGAGTAACAACCTCATCTTGAGTCTCGTGGTCCTCCATAGCTAACTTATGGTAATGTAACTGAATAGGTATTGCTACGAAATTATCTATCTGTTGTTTCACAAAGTTACTCAGCCTATTTAAAGTCCAGGGACCAAAAGAAATAAGCAAAAATAACCCAATTAATGGTCCCAAGATGGGAGGAAGTAGGATTGACAACCATGGAGATATTGAAAACCAATTCTTGTACCAGCTCTCATCTTTCTGTTTCTGTCTTTTCTCAGGGCCTTCTCTGACATTTTTCATGTTCTCTTTAACCATCCCTGTCTTGTCTATGTAAAAGCAACATTCTTCTTTAAGGGCTGTACACAGTCAAGAGCTGTACACAATCTTTTCTATTATAAAAGAGTAAATCAAGTCCAATAAAGTCCTTTGCAATTTTTGGAGATCATTTCAGACAGTGAAATGAGGTATTTCTTCAGATTAGTGATGTCAATCTCTAACTGTTTGATGTCCTTGTCAATGATCCATCAAAGGTCTCAGTAGTATAAGTCTGGAGGCCAGCATCAGGATTGGAACTTCTACCAGCAGAAATCACGGGTGTTTCATTTTTACCTGATACTGCCTGGGTTCGAGCTCCTGGGAACCCCACTTCCACTGGGTTTTGTGTGGTTGGGTGCAGAGGTGTGACCCATGATCTGTTTCATGTTTGGGCCAGAGGGGAAGTCCCAAATGTATTTTTTAATTATATTTACATATTTTACAATACTGAGTTTAACAAGTTCTAAGAATTCTCTCTCTCTCTCTCTTTCTCTCTCTCTCTCTCTCTCTCTCTCTCTCTCTCTTTGTCTCTCTCTCCCTCTCTCTTTCCTGTGTGTGTGTATAAGAGAGAGAGAAAGAGAAAGAAAGAGAGAGAATGTACATGAGTGTGCATGTATGTGTTTCAAAGTTTTAATTTTGAATTTTTTCTTGATTTTTGTTATAGATGGATAGATAATTTTAAGCTACAGGGAATTCAATGAAGTTTTCCCATGTGTAGCAGTAATATTTATTTTTCAATTATTCTTACTCAGAATGATCATAATCTTGATATTCTGTCTTAAAGAAATTTTATGAATTTTTAAGAAGAGCTTTCATATAACCAGTACTAAAATATTGCTATAAGATTATGTTGACAAAAATTTATTTATTCCTCAGTTTCTCTGATTGTGACATAGACAATTTAATGTTCAATATCTAGCAGTATATTATGTCCTTAGTGAGTACTGAAGTTATTCCAACTTAAATTTTAGAAGGTAGATGTGGTCAGTACCATCTATGAAGTATTAGTACTTTAAGTCCATAATGACTTTCTTTGATAATCTCAGAGGGAAGTTAAAAATAATGAAAGTTTTCATTACTTTTTGCATCATCTTAACAGGCAGGCAACATTATTTCAAATAGGTTCTGTTTTTCTATCTTCCTCCCTTGTATTTCTATTTGTCTCTATTTGTTACTACTCAGATGACCACAGATTAAAGCTGGATTTTAACAATAGCATAAACAAGAAAAATAGTAGAAACTCTTGGAAACCAAACTACTGCCTGCTTAATAAAATAAAGCATGAAGACAGAAAGAAAGAAGGAATTTAAAGAATTTAAAGAATTTCTAGAATTCAATGAAAATGGTCACACATCCATAATGGAATTGAATCAGTCACTAAAAACCTTAAAAGGAACAAAAAGATACCCCAGAGCCAGGTGGTTTTAATTCACAATTTTCTCAATCTTTCAATGAAGAGGTAATCCAAATATTCATCAAAATAGAAACAAAAGGAATATTGCTCAATTGACTTTATGAAGTCACATACTTTGATACAGAAATCACATAAGTACTCAACAAAGAAATAGAATTATAGGCCAATTACCTCATGAACATATATGCAAAAAAATGCTCAATTAAATAGTTGTAAACTGGATCCAACAACACATTAAAAAGATCATCCACCATGATCAAGTAGACTACATCCCAGAGATTCAGGAATTGTTCAATATAAAAAAAATCAGTAAATATAATCCACCAAATAAAGAAAACAAACAAACAAACCACAAGATCATCTCTTTATTTTCAGAAAAGACCTTTCAAAAAATCCAACACTCCTCAAAGACAAAACTCTTGAAGAGCTTAAGGATAAAATAAGTATACCTAAACATAATAAATTCAATTAACAGCAAACATATAGCTAATATTAAATAAAATGGAGAGAAATAGAAAGCAATTATGAACAAGACATGGTTGTGCACTCTTTATGTATCTATTCAATATAGTTCTTGAAGCTGTAACTAGTGCAATAAGACAGCTAACTGATAAATATTTGAAAGGAAGAAGTCCAATTATCATTATTAGTACACAAAATGAGAGTAAATGTGTGACCCTAAAAAATTTCATCAGAAAACTCATACAGCTGAAAAACACTTTTAGTTTGTGGTTGATACAAGAATAATTTAAAAAAAAGAAAAGAAATGAAAAGTAGCTCTCCTATATACAAATGTACTGAGAAACAAATCAGGGAAATATCAGCTTTCACGAAGACACAGATAGTATAAAATATCTTTGTATAACTCTTAACATGAAATAGAAAGACTTGTATGACAAAATCATTAAGTCTTTGAAAAAAAAAGAAAATGAATACTTCAGATATTAGAAGATAGAAAGATCACCTATACTCAGGGATCTGTAGAATTAACATAATTAAAAATATCTGTCCTACCAAAAGCAATCTACAGATTCACTGTAATCCCAATCAAAATTTCAACGTGATTCTTTACAAATCTTGAAAGAAAAAACTTTAACCTCATATAGAAAACAATCAAAATACAGGATAGCTAAAACAATCCTAAACAATAAAGGAAACCTTGTAATGTTACTGTCCTTGTTTTTCTTTTTTTTTTTTTTGGTTTTTCGAGACAGGGTTTCTCTGTGTAGTCCTGGCTATCCTGGAACTCACTCTGTAGACCAGGCTGGCCTCGAACTCAGAAATCCGCCTGCCTCTGCCTCCCAAGTGCCCGGCTGTCCTTGTTTTTCAATGTGTACCAGAGAGCTATAGTAATAAAATCCATATGTCATTGCCACAAAAATATACATTGATGAATGAAATCAAATTGAAGAGACAGTCATAAATCCAAACACATATGAACAACAAATTTTTGATAAAGAAGCCAGAAATACACACTGGAAAAGACGCACATCTTCAACAAATGGTGCTGATCACACTGGATATCTGCATGTTGAAGATGAAAATACATCCACAACTATCATACTGTAGAAAACGCAGGTCTCAGTGCTTCAAAGATCTCAACATAAGTTGGATGCACTGGGTCTTCAATTCTATTCCATTGATCTTCCTGCCTGTCTCTGTACCAATACCATGCAGTTTTTATCAGTATTGCTCTATAGTACAGGTCAAGGATGGTGATTCCTCCAGAAGTTCTTTTGTTGTTGAGAATAGTTTTCACTATTCTGGGTTTTTAATTTTTCCAGATGAATTTGCAAATTGCTCTTTCTATCTCTATGAAGAATTGATTTGGAATTTTGATGGGGATTGCATTGAATCTGTAGATTGCTTTTGACAAGATAGCCATTTTTACTATATTAATCCTGTCAATCAATGAGCATGTGAGATCTTTCCATTTTCTGAGATCTTCTTCGATTTCTTTCTTCAGACACTTGAAGATTTGTCAAACAGATCTTTCACTTTCTTGGTTAGATTCACATCAAGGTATTTTATATTATTTGTTACTATTGTGAGGGAGGTCATTTCCCTAACTTCTTTCTCAGTCTGTTTATCCTTTGAGTAGAGGAAGTCTAATGATTTGTTTGAATTAATCTTATATCCAACCTCATTGCTGAAGTTGTTTATCAGGTTTAAGAGTTCTCTGGTGGAAGTTTTGGAGTCACTTATGTATACTATCATATCATCTGCAAATAGTGACATTTTACTTCTTCCTATCCTATTTGTATCCCTTTGACTTCAATAGTTTCAACAAATAGTGCTGGTTCAACTGGAGGTCAGCATGTAGAAAAATGCAAATCAATCCATTCTTATCTCCTTGTACAGAGCTCAAGTCCAAGTTTATAAAGCACCTTCATATAAAACTAGATACACTGAAACTAATAGAAGGTGGGGAAGAGTCTTGAGTACTTGGGCACAAGGGAAAAGTTCCTGAACAGAACACCAATGGCCTATGTTTTAAGATCAAGAATTGACAAATGAGACCTCATAAAATTGCAAAGCTTCTATCAAGCAAAGGACACTGTCAATAGGACAAAAGGAAAACCAACAGATTGGGAAAAGATCTTTACCAATCCTACATCCGATAGAGGGCTAATATCCAATACATACAAAGAACTCAAGAAATTAGACTTCAGACAACCAAATAACCCTACTAAAAATGGGGTACAATGCTACATAAAGAATTCTCAATTGAGGAAACTCGAATGGGTGAGAAGCACCTAAAGAAATGTTCAGCATCCTTAGTCATTTTGGAAATGCAAATCAAAACAACCTGAAATTCTACCTCACACAAGTCAGAATGGCTAAGATCAAAAACTCAGGTGATAGCAGATGCTGGAAAGGATGTGGAGAAAGAGGAAAACTCCTCCATTGTTGGTAGGATTGCAAGCTGATACAATCACTCTGGAAATCAGTCTGGTGGTTACTCAGAAAATTGGACTTAGTATTACCTGAGGACCCAGGTATACCATTCCTGGGCATATACCCAAAATATTCTCCAACATATAACAAGGACACAAGCTCCACTATGTTTATAGAAGATTTATTTATAATAGCCAGAAGCTGGAAAGAACCCAGATGTCCTTCAACATAGGAATGGATACATAGAATGTAGTACATTTACACAATGGACTATTACTCCATTCTTAAAATCAATGAATTCATGAAATTCTTAGGCAATGGATGGAACTAGAAGATATCATCCTGAGTGAAGTAACCCAATCACAAAAGAACACACATGATATGCACTCACTTATAAGTGGATATTAGCCCAAAATCTCACAATGCCCAAGATATAACTCATAGACCACATGAAGCTCATGAACAAGGAAGATAAAAGTGTGGGTGCTTTGACCCTTCTTAGAAGGAGTAACAAAATACTCATAGGAGCAAATATGGAGACAAAGCATGGGACAGAACCTGAAGGAAGGGCCATCCGCAGACTTCTCTACCTGAGTGTCCTTCCCATGTGCAGTCACCAAAGGCAGAAGCTGATGTTGATGCCAGCAAGTGCATGCTGCCACAAGCCTGACACAGCTGTCTCTTTAGAGGTCTGCCAAAGCCTGACATATACAGAGGAGGATACTCACAGCCAACCATTGAACTGATCATGGGGTTCCTAATGGAGAAGTTAGAGAGAAGACTGAAGGAACTGAAGGAGTTTGAGACACTATGGGCAGAGCAACAATACCAGAGCTCCCAGGGTCTAAACCACCAGCTTAGAAGCACATGGCTCCAGTTGCATAGGTAGGGGAAGGTGGTCAAATGTGGGAGAGGAAGTCCTTTGTCCTGTGAAGGCTGGATGACCCAGTGTTGGGGAATTTGTGGGCGGGAATGTGGGGGTGGTTGGTTGGGTGGGGGCACATCATTATAGAAGCAGGAGGAGGGGATGGGATAGGGGGTTTCAAGGTGGGGGAAATCAGGAAAGGTGATAACATCTGAAATATAAATAAGATATCCAACAAAAACAATTTAAAATAAAACAAACAAAAAACCCACTGAACCTAATAGAAGAGAAAGTGAGTAATAGCCTTGAACACAATGGTACAGGAGGCAACTTTCTGAACATAATATAAATACCACAGGCACTAAATTCTACAATTAATAAATGGGAACTCTTGAAACTGAATAGCTTCTTTAAGGCAAAGGACAGAGTCACTGGACAAAGTGGCAATATTAAGAATGGGAAAACATTTTTTAAAAGCTGGATAGAAGACTTAATATCCAAAATATATACAGAACACAAGAAACTAGATATCAAAAAATAAACAAACATATAATTCAATTTAATAATGGGGTACAGATCTAAACAGAAAATTCTCAACAGAAGAATTGCAAATGGCTGAAAAGAAATGAATGTTCCAGATACTTGGGCATCAGCTATATCAAAACCAAAACTACATTGAGATCTGTAAGATTAATTATTTTTAATATTAATGTAGCCAGTTAATTAATCCCATAGCTGTATTCCTTTACCTTTGTTAGTCCTCATTAACCACACAGAGAAACCAAGATTAACATTTCTCCTTTTCCTTTCCTTCATCCAAACACTCCTGCATACCTGTCACTCTTTTCGACAAGACTATGAAAGCTCTTTTCATTGTTATTGAATATATATAAATATTCTTATAAGTCCATTCAATGTTATTTGATTATATTATGTTTTTTTAGGAGACTCTATAATCAGTTATTAGCTAAACAAGTACTCTCCCTAACAAAAATCTCTAAACAATTGTTTTTATGGGCACAGATATTATGTCTAGAATTAGAATTGGAACAATTCTATAACTGGATAGATAATTATAATTTTTATAATTTTGGATATATTCTTCTATGTACATGGAGTTTGCATGTTTCATTTGATGGCTAATACTAAGGACAACTGAGTGTTTTTACTGTGTCATTACCTTTTTCCACTTAAACAATTGTAAGTTTAATAGCGTTGACTAATCTTATCACATAGATGTACAATGTTGTTTTTAAGTTTTGTATGTGTATAAATTTTTATTTATATAAATACAAAAAATATGAATGTGTGTTAAAATGCATGAATGGATAGATGGTTGAACAATGGATATCTAAGGCAGTGAACTTAATTTACAAGGGAAAAGGTATATTTTATTTTGTTTACGTGTTTGATTATTTAATTAGTTTTATATTTTGCCACTTTTGTGCTTTTAAACAAGTATTGTGATCACTTTCATGCCTCATTATTCTATCCTCCTTTTACTCTCAACCCATCTTCCATTATCACAATTTAATATAGAGTCCTTGGCCAAAATAGTTAATTGAAAATTCTTCTATCTAAATATTTTAAATTTTTAAAATATTTTAAATCTTGCTTTTAATATTTCTGGAGATTATAGTACTTATTTCAATGTATTTTTATCCTTTCACTCCTCCTTCTCCTGATTTATACTTTGCTATAGTGCTGAATTGCTCAACATAATTATGATAATTGGAGGGAAACGTCTCCATAGGCTCAGCCATTTAAAAACTTGATTGCAAGTTGCTGCTTTCTGAGAGACATTATGGGAAGTTTCAGCCTAGCTTAAGGAAGTAGAGACTTTTAAGGAGTTTATAGCTGTGCCCCACTTACAATTTGTCCATTTCTTTTTCTCTTATAGTTGTGGATGTGATATGTTGGTTTCTTGCTTCTATAGGTAGGCTTCTACTTGTTGATGTATTTCCCTGTCACAGTAAACAACAGTTCTCAGAACATGTAATAAAAAGTTAATACTATCTTACTTAATGTGTCTTTGGCCATGGTGTTTTATAAATGCAACCAAAAATAACGATAAGAAATATTCTTGTCTATAGTGATTGGCTGTGACCACTACCAGGTGATCTTTACAAACACTTTTAGTCATTCTTATTTAATAAAGTAGTCAAATGATTACTTTTGAACTCACTCTTAGTAGTACTAACTTTGCGTAGTTAGAATCTTTATTCTGTTCATAAAATTATTCTTGCAGTATAATAATTCTAATAGCATTTACTCACAAGGGAATATATTTAATGTTGTACTCTAATTCTTGTCATTTAACTTACATTAATATTTGTGAAGGTACAATTCAAAGTTTTAATGTTTAATTCCTCTCATATGTCTTAGTTATGAACACATTTCTATTTATTTTAAATACTATTTTATCTGATAATTTTATCTTCTAAATATTTATTTATTATGCACAGATTTAGTTTCAGATAATGCAATTTTCTGTGATTTATTTGGGAACTAAGTATACATTATTATTAAATCAAGTCAATAATCTTATTTTAGCATCTATTACTATGTATTAAAAGCCACAGAAAAGAATTAAGTGAACAGCATGAATACTTACACTAACCAAAATGTACTTTATGTAATACAAATGTAGTAATGTCTAAACATTAGGTAGTACTGATATTATCAAATTTAGATACAATTAATTTTCTAACTTTTACAAACTTTACTTTGCTCGGTTTATACATGAGAATTTGAATCACAGATAAGTAAATTATCCAATGTCATAGAAAAATTATAATGTGAAATCAACTACCATTTGTTAAATATTACATTGCATTCAGAAGACATAGATTATAGATAATGAGCTCATCAACTCTGATTACTGAACATTGAAAGTAGGCATAGCTAAACACATTTTACAGTTGAAGAAAACCAGATGAAGAATTTGTGTGCTGTCTATTACAGCACAGTTATCATTATTAGAGAAATGTATTAAATTTTGAAGACATTGATTCAAAGTGTATAAAACCTTTACACATTAAACTTTTATTCACCATCAAAAATTGAATTAGGTAATTTTTAAGAAAATGGTTAAAACTGAATATTGTTCTTTTCATGGAAGGAGACATTTCCACAAAAACAATTGTCACATATTTTCTATTTTATTTGTGGAACATAAAAAGTAGACTATGGAGCTTAAAATGAAAGACATTAGTAGGGACATGGCAAAAGAATGGAGAAATGGGTGGCCTGATAAGAAATATTAATAAAGGAGTAGATATGATAGAATATAACATATGCATTGAGTATTATATGTGTATGTATTATTCTTCAAATTAATATGCATGATTAAAAAATAATCTTTATTTTATAGTGATATCATTGTGTTATTACATGTAGTACTCAATTATGTGATTTTATGCATTTAGCTTTTTGATTATAATTTACCCTTTCATGTTGAATCATACAGCTTTGGTAAGAATGCCTTTTCTATCTGAAATTACTAGCTTATTTCTGAGAATTAAAAAAAATCAAAAACTCAAATTTTTGGTATTGAAGAAAATATTTCAATTTGCACCTTTCCTACTTACTATGGTTTTGAATCATGGTTTGTGCTTTAATAACAAATATTTTTTTTTAACTGAATGATAGTTAATGTCTACAGCCATAGCATATAGCATAATATAGCATAATATTTCTTACTCTAAAATCTTAGATTATAGCATAGCTATTAACAGGCAAAAGTAGTCCATGTCCATCATCATGAAAGGCACAGGACATGCATTTCAAGGTATTTGAGACAGTGATGATAAAAAATATTTTTCTAGTCTATAAAATTCTAAATATGACCAAACTTGAACCTGTAAGTACTGAACACTCATAAATCTATCAATAGCAAACTTATCAATGTTCAATTTTATTTCATAAAAGATCTACATTGTTCTTTTTCTCATCACAATTGAATTATTTTAAAGGGAATCTGTTGTGGATAGCCTCAGCCTTGTATTTTGATCCTAGTTCCCAGTGGATAGCCCCAGGCTTGTATTTTGATCCTAGTTCCACCCTCCTGGGAGGGGCTGCAGAGGAGGATTGAATCAATGTTGTGGATAGCCCCAGCCTTGTATTTTGATCCTAGTTCCCAGTGGATAGCCCAGTCTTGTATTTTGATCCTAGTTTCACTTTCCTGGGAGGGGCTGCAGAGATGATTGAATCTGTACACAGATGACATCTTGTAAACCTTCTGTCCAATTAAAACCTGTAAAATAAAGACTAGAGCCAGAGATTGGGCAGTAGAAAGGGAGGCAGAGATAAAGGCTTAGGGGACGAAAGAGTGAGAGGAATTCGATATAAAAGGAGAAGCAGAAGCAGAGGAAAAGCAGAAGAAGGAGGTAGAGGAGGAGGAAGTAGGAGGAAATTGAAGCAGAAGGAAGCTGGCAGTAGAAGGAAGCTGATGAAGGAGGAGCCAGAGCTCAGAGGACAAGGATGCGGCCTGGATGAACCACAAGTTATAAGGGATCTCATAGCAGGGGATTAGTGTAGTGGTAAATCTGCCCAATCTAGGTGTGCTATGTTATACTATAATTATTGAGTTGTGTTTTCCTTTACTGTTCTCCTTCAGGTAGGAGATTTTACAGCGACAAATTTGGCAGTTTAAATAATTTCTTCTACTACAGGAATCTTAGTTTCATACCATTATGTTCACAAATACCTCAGTATTTCCTTATAAAAATTCAGTATTTTATACTTACATAATTTCCTCAATATATAATACATAATAAATCTACAAATTCTCAATTTGATTTTGTAGTTTACTTTTGTTTTTATTTGTGATGAAATGAATTCCACATGTTGAACTGTTTTTCTTATTCATTATTTTTAAAATATTAGGTTCCATATCTTTACAATATTCTCCTATTTAAATTATTGGTGCAAAAAACTGGAAACCTATCTTATTAACTGTTTTGTAATCATAGGTTTCATGATTGCATCTCTGTGGTACTTTAGAACATGTTTCCTCGTCCTTCTGATTACCTTTAAATTGGTCATTACATTCAAACTGTGTAGTATTAATAGAGGATACACTGTCCCAATGCAGCAGTTCAAATTTAAATGAATTAAAGTTGGATGCAATTAAAATTTATTTTCTCATTTTGTCTACTTACATTTTAAGTGCTAAATAGATCAATGTGGCAAGTGGCTAAACATATGAGATAATGTTCATTATAGAACACTATTATAAATACAACAATTGCTATTACACAGTACTTAAAAAAGGTGGATAAGAATCAGTAACAATTGTTTGAGTAACAGCTTCTTCTACATAGGGATGTATACTTAATTGCATGGTACATACTTAGCTTTGTTTATTCATTAATAAAATTTTGGGTGATTATAAACTAGATATTTAATTCACTTAGTTTTATAAAAGGTTGGCATTTACATTTTTCCCCATGGGGCCTAAAACCCTTCAGTCTTCACTCTAAATCTCAATGGGAACCCTTGATCAGTTCAATAGTTAGCTGTGAGCATCTGCCTCTGGATATGTTAAACTCTGGTAGACCTCTAAGAACAGCACCTATATAGGCTCATGTCAGCATGCACTTCCTGTGCCATGTGTGGGGTTAATTCGAGGGTGGGGGAGGTGGAAGAG
This sequence comes from Mastomys natalensis, assembly GCA_021653895.1. Classification (NCBI taxonomy): domain Eukaryota; kingdom Metazoa; phylum Chordata; class Mammalia; order Rodentia; family Muridae; genus Mastomys; species Mastomys natalensis. The sequence continues at coordinate 378,885 of JAJTUV010001736.1, read as the reverse complement.
GGGGTAGGTAGGGGCATTTCCGAAGAGAAGCAGGAGGAAGGGGGATGGGATGGGGATTCCTGGGCGGGGGGTGGGGGTGGCGGGGGCAGGGTAAGGGGATAACATCTGAAATGTAAATAAATATTTCAATAAAAAATGAAAATTTCCATTCTTCATGTGTTTGTGTGTATGTGTGTATTTCTGTGTGTGTTCATGTGCATGTATGTGTGTGTGTGTGTGGCATGAATATGTGCACATTGTAGGTACCTTGATTCCAGAAGAAAGTCATCAGATTCCCGGGCTGAAATGACAAATCATTGCTAGCAAGTTGTCCATTTATCATAACCATGCTGAGAGGTACAGATAAAAATCTCAAGTTGATTTGATTTGTATTTCCAAGATGGCTGAAAATATTGACCATTTATTTATTTCTTAGCCATTTGCATTTTCTCTACTGAAAATTCTCTGTTTAGATGCAAACTATTTTAAATTGGATTATTGTTCATGTTTTATGTTTAGTTTTTTTTAATTTTTCATATATTTTGGATATTATTCCATGTATCAGATGTGGAGTTGGTAAACATATTTTCCATTCTTTATGAATGCCACTTTGTCTAAATGATGATGTCTTTTGCTAAATGATTCCAGACAGAATCTTTAAAGTTTTATGAGGTCACATTTTTACTTGTTAATTGTTAGTGCCTGTGATAACGGTCTTCAAAGTTTTTCTTGTTCAAATGAATCCAAGGCTATTCCCAGTTTCTCTTTTATCTGCTTCAGTGTTTTGATTTTATGTTGAGGCCTTTGATTTATATGTAGTTGAGTTTTGTACAGGGTTCTTAATATCGATCTATTCTTCTGAATTATTTGTTCAGTTTGCCTAGTACCATTTGTTGAATATGCTTTCTTTGTTTATATCAGTGTATATTTCTGGATTTTCTTTCTTTCTTTCTTCTTTCTTTCTTTCTTTCTTTTTTTCTTTTTTTTTTTTTTTTAGAAAACAAAAATATATTTTCCATAGGGGTGTGGATTCACTTGTTAGTCTTCCTTCTTTTTCACTAATAAAGTATCTGTCTGATTTTGAGACAATACCTTGCATCATTTTATGATTGCTTGAAGTGCATGTTCATATATGTGATGGTGATATCTCCAACAATTCTTTTATTATTTAGGAGTTTTTCTATCTTATTTCTTTTTTTGTTGTTTGTGTGTGTGTGTGAGTGTGTGTGTGTGTGTGGTGTGTTTCATATAAAGCTGAATGTTGTCCCTTCAAGTTATTGTGAAGAATTGTATTGGAATTTTGACCTGAACTATACTGAATATGTAGATGACTTTTCGTAGGATATCTATTTTAGTTATATTATTGCTGCTATTCTATAAGCATAGATATTTCTACCTTTTGATATCTTCTTTCATTTCTTAAAGTTTTGTTTGGTTGGTTGGTTGGTTTTCGCTGTTTTTTAAACATATAAGTCTTTCACTTATTTGGTTAGAATTACCCCCAAAATAACTTATATTTTGGGGTATTGTGAAAGGTGGCAATTCCATGACTTATTTCTTAGTCTATCTGTCATTTGTATGTAGGAGGGGTATTAATTTTTGTGTGTTTTCATTCCTGCTTCATTGTTGTAAGCATTTATCAGCTGTAGAAGTTTCATAAAGGATGTTTTAGTGTCACTTTTGTATAAAATCACCAACTTAAAATAAAATATCTTTGGCTTCTTTCCTTTCTTCTCCTTGATCTCCTTCAGTCATCTTAATGTTTTAGCTACAATTTCAAGTATTATATGAATGGGTATGTAGAGAGTGGACAAATGTATTATAGCTAATTTTAATAGAATTCCTTTGACTTTCTCCATTTAAATTAATATTATGTATGGACTTGCTCTAAACTGGCTTTATTTATTTTGATTTATGTCCTCTGCATCCGTAATCTCTGCAAGACTTCTAACTTAAATGAATATTGGGTTATCTTTTCTTTCTTTTTGGGTTTTTTTTTTTGTTTTTTTTTTTTTTTTTTTGTTTTTTGAGACAAGGTTTCTCTTTGTAGCCCTGGCTGTCCTGGAACTCACTCTGTAGACCAGGCTGGACTTGAACTCAGAAATCCATTTGTCTCTGCCACCCAAATGCTAGGATTAAAGGCGTGTGCCACCACTGACTGGCTGAGTATTGGGTTATTTAAAAGGCTTTTTCTTTGCATTTATTATGATGATCATGTGGTTTTAGTCTATCAGATTGTATATATGGTGGACATAGATTTATTTATTTAATATGTTGACCCATCCTTTTATAATTGTGATGAAGCATACTTGATTTTGGTGGACAACCTTTTTGATGTTTTCTTGAATTCAGTTTGCAAGAATTTTATTGAGTATTTTGTATCTGTGTTCATAAAAGAAAATAGTCTACTTGATTATTTATGGGTTTGTGTGTGTGTGTGTTCTTGGGTTCAGTTTTCAAGTATTTTATTTAGTATTTTGCATTTATATTTATAAGGGAAATTAGTCTCTTTTATTATGTTAGATGGATTCACTTTGGTATGTATTTTTGACTACTTTTACATCTATGTTCATAAGGTAATTTGCCTATAATTATGTTTATGTAATTTGGATATCAGGGTAACTATGGCATCCAGAAAAAGAATGGACAATGTTCCTTTTATTTTTATTTTTTGGAAATAATTTAGGAGTATTGGTATTAATATTTCTTTGATAATCTGCTAGAATTCTGTGCTAAAACTATCTGGTACTATGACTTTACTTAAAGGAGCTTTTTGGCTCATGCAAAACTTAGATTTTCTTAGACTTTCTGCCATCATAAATATAGTGTTTCCCTCCTCACCATCTTCCCTTCCTAGAGTGTAACACGTATTAATTCTTAAACAATTTTGATACATCATAATCAATCAAACTATATAATTAATTATGTTCACTCTTGGTACACAATTGTAGGAACACACACTAATTAGTAAAATTTATAATTTGATACCAATAATGATTGTATATGAAACTTTTAATGATTGATTACTTTCAATTAAACTATGTGTCTATAAATGAATGCTTAACGTGAAGAAGCTTACAATGTTTAAGGAGCCTATTTTTAATGGCATAGAAATAAAAGGTAGCACACAGTCTTAATCTTGCACAATAATTTTCAAAATAAACATATGTAATATCATAAATTTGCCATCTATATAAAATAAAGTGTTCAGTGCTTCTATACATTTGCATAAAAGCAAAGATAAAAGTAACACTAGTAAATATCTCTTAACATGGCTAAACAATATGATCAAAGAAAATACTGTGTTCAGGGATTCAAATTCCTTGTACTAGAAGCACATCAGTATCATAAAAACCTTGTAACTGCAGTGAAAGTACAATCTTTCTTCTATAGCTATGGAGCTATAGTTGAAAAAATCAACTGTTATGCAATTGGCTGAATTACAAGACAGCTTAACTGCCAGCATTCTAGGATATCTACTTTTAAAACATAAGGCACTGATTTGAAAAGAAGGAGATTTGATTCTGTAATTTGGGATAGTAATTAGAAGAAAGATGCTAATGAGGCTGAGAAAATGAACCTCTCAAATACCGTGATGGTAGGGATTTTTTATTTTTTTTTATTTTGGCTTTTTGGTTATTTCCTTGTACTTTGTTTTGTTTCTTGTTTGTTTGTTTGTTTGTTTTGTTTTTCTTTTGGTTGGTTGGTTGGTTGATTTTCTGTGTTTTGTTACCAGAAGAGGTAACATTTTTATATGTCATTCACAGTATCATCCTGCATCACTCTCAATGGTATTGGTCTCTGGACTTCTGTCTCAACATAATAATTGTGCATTATCTAATAAGCTAGTAATGATCTCTCATGTGGAAAATTAAAAAAAGACATTTCTGACTTTCCAAATGACCATGCTCCGAAATCTTCCTTTTCTTCTTGAAACATAATCACATGCTAATATCAGGAACAAAGGATGACACATGATTATTCTCAATAACAAATATGTGGCCTCTAAAGCGTATGCAAGCAATACTGGGTGACATGTAAAAAAAATATACTAAGTGTTCTGGATAATGGTGAAATAATTATGTAATTAGATGCTGATGTCCAGCCTCAGCTTGAATGGTGGTTCTGAGGAAGGGCGTGAATGGGAGAAGTGGAAGAATGCATTGAAGTCAGTGATGGATAAAAGCTGACAGCTTTGTAATCTTCTCTATATAGCTCTTTCTTGCAGACCAAAGCCCAATCATTTATTTGCATGAACTACGTACTTTAAAATAACAAAGCAGTTTCCTGGGGGGGGGAGCCCTCCCCCACGCCCCGTTCCCTTTTGATCATTCTATGAATCAGCATTTTAGGAACTTAGCCCCTTCACTTTTAGAGATAGAAACTAAAATACAGAGCACATTCCAGGCAAATGAACATTTGCCAGACAACAAATACATTTTTTTTAAATGTACCAAGTCCTATTCAGTTTCCTGGGCATAACACTTTTGGTTGCCAAGTCTAGACATAGAGGCTATTTTTATGTGAAAATGTTAACTTTAAGGATAATATTTTTTTATAATTTTTTCATAATTTAGCGAGCTCTTATTTATGGTGATGTAAGCAACATTGAAGCTGATTTTTATAGTTCTTAGGTGAATCAATATTTCTTTTAATCTTTGAATTTTTTTCTTTTTAATCTTAGTAACTCAAAGTTTTATTACTGGAAAGTATTAAGTGATCCCAGAAAGTAGGAGCATATCAAACTATCATCTTTCTTTCTAATACCAGACCTCCATTTGGATCACACATATAATGACCTCCTTTAAGAAATAAAATATCTGGCTCAAATTTAGTTGTTGATTGTTTCTGTAGAGGAAACCACCATTTTACCACTAACAGTATATAACATCTATCCGAGCTTTGTTTGTAACTATTTTGTTCTGTTTCTAAATCAAGGTTTGTTATTTTTTTCCTCTAATGACCAAATCATGTCTCCTTCCTTAATATCTTTCTGACTATGCTGACTCATTAGTACAGCTGTCTCTGTTTTTTCAGGTCCATGAAACCCCTCATACAAACTCCTATTGCATCCTCATATTTTGTATAGTGAAGTCTTGTAAAGAACAATTCTTACACTGATTTACATATTCCTGTACTTCTGTTTAACTCATGTTTAGCTGAAGTTCTAGCCAAAGACATCTTTATGTTTCAGGGCTGTTCCCATGTAGAGTAGTCAGCAAATCATGTTAACTGTCCTGTTGGGTCTTCTTGATTCCTTTCTTTCTGTCTGCAGATAAGATCTTCAGGAGATCATCCTCTGTCAATTCTGATCCTTATTACTTTGGAAGGAATCCAAAGTCTTTCTTTTTTTCCTGTTAACACAAACCTAGAGCCTCTTTCCTAATGTAGCATGTTCTTTGTCCAGCAGTCTCTAGTTATTAAATGTTTAAACTGATTCATTCCAGAAGACTCTTTTCTATTTAACTCTGCCCTGTTTGGACCTCTCTCATAGATGATGGGTAATACCACTATAATCATTGAACCTTAACCACCTTCATTTTGATAATTTAAAACAATTAAAATGAGTAAAAACAATTACCAATATTTATTAAGAAAATGTTTTTCTGTATAGCCTGGGGTGACTTGAATTTGTTCTGTAGATTAGGCTGATCTTGAACTCACAAGGAACCTATCTGGCGGTGCATTAGTCTCCCAAGTATTGAGATCAAGGGCCTGGATTTTCTTATTTATTATTTGCGTACTCTTGAAAACATTTATATATTGATTCCCCTTTCTTTATCCTTTCATTGGTGATTAGTATCTATGTGGATATATACATATACACAACACACATACACACATATGCTTGTATATGTGTATATATTTTATTTTTCTCTTTATATAAATTTAATGTTGGTATGTATTTCATTTTTAAATTACTAAGAACATTCCTAATTATGATTCAGCAAAATCCCTATACTACTTTTACCTGAAAAATAAGTCATTTTCAATCCCAGATTGTTGTTTGCATGTGGCTGTATCTAATAGCAAAAATCCTGCCCTGACTTTATTGTGCAGACTAGGCTGTTCCAGAATTTACAGAGATCTGCCTGTCTTTGCCTCCAGTATCTGTTGTGTTTTAGCCCAGATGTTATCTTGCACCTGGCCAGGACTCCATCTGTTTGTTTACAAGGAGAGGGGATTAGCCTTCTGTCTGATTATTCCCTCAGCTGCCAACTTAGAGCTGCATTTCCACATGACATCTAAATGGCCTTAATTGCTATAGGACAAGACTGGGCCTACCTGCAGTGCCAAGTTTGAGAGAATCTGTAGGTCTCCACAGGTTTTGTCATCTGCCAAGGCACAGGCTGAATTAAGCCTGTGTGTAACCCTGAGCTGGTTCCTGCACCTTGGTCTCTGCTGTGCTGTGCACTTGGGAAAAGCCTCAACTTCGTTTTCAACTTTTGCTTTTAAATGTAGTTGGGGCTTCTTTAAAAAAGCCTTCTTCCAGATTATCTCTCTGAAGGTTTCAATTCCTTGCCTAGAAAAACTTTCTTCCCTATTGTTTTTGCTTGTGTTGTTCTAGGAGCTTTGGCTTTAGTCTGATTTCATTCATTTTTAAGTAGACCAAGCCTCTTGTCCTGCTATTCTGACTTTTCCCCACTTTTAATCCATCTGTTTTTTAGGTTTGTAAGCTTGGGTTCTCACTGCTGTTAAGTTGGGCGCCATTTTGTTGAGGCGATGATGAGGTTCTTCTTCCCAGTTCTGTGCTCCCAGAAATAAGACTCAGACTTCAAATATTTACAGAATGGAAATGGTATTGCCACAAACTGTAAGTCAATACATCACATAGACATCATATACCACCAAATAAAATCCCCAGTACTAAGACCGGGCTATATCTTTTTTTTTAAATTTTTGATTGTAAGTGTCATAGATTCCTACCCCCCCCCCATTCAACCCTCATCAGATAATCTGCTTCTTGAAGTAGATGGTAGTTAACCTGGAGACCCACAACTGAAAATATGCCAAGAGTGAGAGACTTTGGATGTTCAGCTGAATGTGATGTCTTTTTCACATTGAATCCTGGATGTATAGGACTCCCAGCACATAATAGCAGATGTACAATAGGATCTTCTTGTGAGTCTGGAACATTTAGAAAGAGGGCAATTCCAAAGCTCTGGCTTATACGTGCAGTATGTGGGAGGGGGTGACTGGGAGGGGGACAGTGAGCAAGATATAAGTAAATAAGTGAAAAAAATATAGAGGGAACAAGGACACCAAAGAAGACACACAAGTCAACTAACCTGGGCCGATGGGGGTTCATGGAGACTAAGTCACCAACCAAGGAACATGCAGAAGCTTGACATAAACCTCCTACACATCTGTAGCAAATGTGTAGCTTGGTGTTCATATGGTTCCTCTAAGAATTAGGAAAGGGGCTATCTTGGTCTCAGTTCCTGACATTGGATCACCTTCCACATAATTGAACTGTTTGAATCTTAAGGGAGAAACTGGTTGGAGAGAAGGGAGAAGGGCTGTGGGTAGGATGTAAAGAGAATAAAAGAATAAATTACAGATAAAAGAAGTAATATTGTGTGAAAATGCTTTATTTTTTTTATTGGGACTTTTATTTACATTTCAGATGTTTTCCCCTTAGCCCCTTTCCCCTCCTCTCTCCAGGAACTCATTATCCCTTCCCCCTGCTCCTGCCTCTATGATGGTGTACCCACACCCACCCTCCCCAGAACCTCACCTCCCCACCCTCGAATACCACCCCCCACAATGTCCAGACTTTATGGGACCAAGGATCTCTTCTCCCACTTATATATAGCTCCCTTGCATATGTAGCTGGAGCCTGGGTCCCTCCCTAAGCGCTCCAGGCTGGTGATTTAGACCCTGGGGGCTCTGGTTGGTTGGTATTGTTGCTCTCCTCATGGGGTCCCATACCCTTTCAACTCCTTCAGTCTTCACTCTATCTTCTCTGTTGGGAACCCCATGATCAGTTTAAAGGTTAGCTGTGAGCATCTGCCTCTGAATATGTCAGACTCTTGCAGACATCTAAGGAGATAGTTCTGTTAGGCTCCTGTCAGCATGTACCTCCTGACACCCACGTCAGTATCTACCTTTGGTGACTGCACATGGGATGGATACCCAGTTGAAATGTTCTGCAGACGGCCCCTCCTTCAGTTTCTGTCCTGCACTTTGCATCCATATTTGCTCCCTTGATTATTTTGTTACTTCTTCTAAGAGGGACTGTAGGGCCCCAACCCCACTTGGTCTTCATTCTTCATGAGCTTTATGTGGTCTGTGAGTTGAATCTTGGGTGTTTCAGGCTTCTGGGCTAAAGTCCAATAATCAGTGAGTGAATACCAATGCATGTTCTTTTGTGATTGGGTTACCTCACTCAGGATGATGTTTTCTGGTTCCATCCATTTATATAAGAATTTATCAAATTCATTGCTTTTAATAGCTGAGTAATATTCCATTGTGTAAATGTATCACATTTTTTGTATCCATTCCTCTGTTGAAGGGCATCTGGGTTCTTTCCAGTTCCTGGCTATTATAAATAAAGCTGCTATGAACATAGTGGAGCATATGTCCTTGTTATGTGTTAGAGCATCTTCTGGGTATATGCCCAGGAGTGGAATAGCTGGGTCCTCAGGTAGTGATATGTCCAATTTTCTGAGGAACCGCCAGACTGTTTTCCAGAGTGGTTGCACCATCTTGCAATCCCACCAACAATGGAGGATTGTTCCTCTTTCTCCACATCCTCTCAAGCATCTGCTATCTATCACCTGAGTTTTTGATCTTAGCCGTTCTGACTGGTGTAAGGTGGAATCTCGGGGTTTGTTTTCATTTGCATTTCCCTGATGACTAGGGATGCTGAACATTTCTTTAGGTGCTTCTCAGCCATTCGTATTTCCTCAGTTGATAATTCTTTGTTTAGCTCCATACCCCATTTTTAATAGGGTTATTTGGTGAAAATGCTTTATTTTTGTTGGATACTTGCAAAACTTCAAAAACTATAATCATTTATAAATTTTAATCCATACACAATATATGCATAGGTTATTCATAACCATATCAGGTAATTTGGCAGAGCTAACTATTCTAACATTACCAGAAACACAGAAAGATACATTGAAATACAATCTTAAAGTGAATACATCTTACTAGACAATCACGAATTCTTAGCTTTGTTATAATCTTTTAATACTGTTTATATGTAGTCAATAACTGAACCAAAATAACTTTAATTAATATATGAGACCATTTCGTTTTGAGAAACAAATAAAAAAACAAAGAATGTAGGTCATTATGCAAACTGAATTAAGCCAGACACACGAACAAAGATATCAAATGTTATTACTTATTTTTTGTGGAAACTAATAAGTCAGTTTTGAAGAAGTGTTGGATGGTAATGTGTTCCTGAAGACTATCAAATATGGAGGGAAATTGAAATAGAACTATGTTAAATAAGGATTACCAAGAAAATTCAGAGTAATGAATTAGGTGGAACATCCACCTAAGTTTCTTCAGCAGAGAAAGGTACCAATATGTTAAAAGTATTATAATCTTCAAAATTGCTTAAAGAGTACAAAATTTATAACACAGAAAATATACTACTATCTGAAGAGAAACAAATGTTTATTACTCTACCTTGACTATTTTATATTGTATACATACATTTAATAACCATTAAAGATCCTACTATAGAAGAAAAAATATTATATATCAGTAAAAAAAAATTCATTCCCAAGAACATGAAATTGTAAGATAGTAAATAGCATGAAATGGTAGGCTGAAATGAATATTTCCCTCCAAAATATACCAACCTGATATTATATAAAAATAAATTATGAGAAATTAGAAATTACATTTTATAGTGATTAAAATGTGTTAAATATTCAGAAGATAGACAGAATACTAAAACACTTTAAACAAAAGAGTAAAAATATATTAGTCAAGCATGGACAGAATTCAAGGGGAAACTGGGCTTATACTATTATTCATACTCCTTAATGTCTCATTTCAATAACAGAACATATAAGCAAATGTACAGTAAAATTCAAATATTTAAGCAAGAAATGCAAATTATGAATAGTTATTAACATGGTAACTGTCACATTCAGAAGTTATAGTTCCCTCTTTCATGTTTTAATAAATTTTAAATTGAAATAAAATTACATACATTGTCTCACTATCTCCTTTTATTATTGATATATACCATGAAATATGTGTGTCTGTGTGTGCATGTTTATAAAGAATAAATAAAACTTTCTAAGTTCATTTTCGTTGTTTATGTCTTTATGGAATCAAGGCTGATATTTCTACACTGGATAATCAATAAGGAGACTCAATCCTGAGAGTGGTAAATCTGTCTTCTCCCAGCAAACAATATTGTCCTGTAGTTCTTTCTCTAAGGATGGTACTCTGGAAAACTTACCCCTTTCAAAATTATCATGATTATTAGATTGTTCCAGTTTTGTTTATGCTGCCATTTTTAGACAAGATTGTGCTACAGCACAATTATTACTCTTCTGGATCTTAAAAACTTTCAGCCCACAGCTAAAGATACAAGATCTGCAATACTGTTGTATCTATAAGGGCTGGTCAATGATACATTGGTTCCCTGCACTGAGTTTAGTCATAGTTTTCTCTGATGGCTTCTAATTATTGTAAATAGAGGCTGCATGATGAGAAATGTTAGCTAATTTGCCCGGATTAATGGCTCATGAACAGAGAAAAATTAAGCCTTCTTTACAGGTGTGCATGCCAAATTCTCCAGGATAAATTATTTATTGGGCTATAAAAGATTTGACAATACATTTTAAAACTAAAACTCACACAATGTGTATTCTGCAATCTCAGTAAAAAAGACATCAATAAAAATAACACTAGAAGATTCACAAATATGTGGAAATTAACATATTATTAGAAATCAAACAAAAAGAAAATATGTTGATGTGAATGACAAAATATCACAACTAAAATTTCTGATAATTAATTCTGTTTGTGGTTAGACTTTCAGTATAATTAATTAAGCCTGAAGACATGGCATTGTTGGTAAAATGCTTAGTTAGCATGCATGAAATCATTGGTTTAATTCCTCACATTGCATAAACAGGACATAAACCTATAATCTCAGCACTTGGAAACTAGAGTTCAGTGCATCGAAACTTAACTATTGTGCTTAGCTTTATATGCTTTATATGAAGTTTGAAGCTAATTTAGGGTACATGAGACCCTCATAGTAATTTAAAAAAAATCAGTAGTCTGTGAACCTAAATTGAAATCCCTGCACCATGTGGGTGGAATTTATCAAGAGCTGAAACTCTAAGTTTAAAACCAAACCAAACAACCTCACATTTCCTAATAGTGAATTCTTCAGCTACCTGCTCATGAAATTCACTTGCTTCTGCCTCTTTGGTGCTTTAAATTAACTGACCTTAAGTCTGGAATAACATCACATGCTTGCCTGTACTAGTAACTTACCAGAACACATAAAGTGAAGAGTAGACTGTAGTCTGCTAGTTTTTACAATCTCATTACACAATTTCTTATAATTGTTTTCTTTCTGTATTAGGACATAGCCTTCTTGCTTTATTCTTCTGTAGAACATTGACTGAGACACTCTTAGAATAGAGAAACAGAGATTTTTAGAGATGTAATGCTTGTTAAAAGCCAATTATTTCATAATGATGGGAGAAGACTGCAGCACTCATCTTCAGGTATAGGATCTATGCGTGCTGCAACCCCTGGGCCGGGCATTGTGAATGGTGAGGGGGACTCCATACTGCTCTGATAGTACAACTGAACATTTGGTCTGGGATACAACATGACACAGGTAAGAGGATCCTAGCAAACTAGTGAGCTTAGAATTGGGCCCAGCATAGGGCAGTGGCTGCCTCCTTGGCATGGAAGTTTGCTCGAGTGCTGGCAGCCTGGCACCTCCCCATAGTGGCAATGGGGTAAATTGGCTACTCCAGAATTCCTGTCAATTCTCCATTGGTCTAAAGGCTGTACAAAAACACTTGTTCTTGTGGAATACTGTATGTCTGCACCTCAATGCTAGTCTCAGAGTCTGTTTCCCAGGTTGGTGAATCCATGTCCCTCATCCTTTCCTCTATCTCAGATCTTACAAGTAATAATGTTTATAATTAATTAATGTTAATTATAATATTAATGTTTATATGCTGTTTTTAGGAATTGTGCTGGTTTAATAATTTAGAGGTTGTAGATTCTCCTCAAATAACTATTATTTATTAACACTGGGTAGGAATATACCTTTCCAATACAAGGCATGTTTTCCTTCTGGTTTTGCAGGTCTTAAGCCAACTAGAGACCCATCGGCTATTACCATGACATGTGGGCCATTACTACACTCAGTAATACTATTTGTGATGTTGTTCATAGGAATATTGATTGCATCTCTTCACTGAAATCTTGCATGATGCCTTCTGCTGAGATGATAGCTAATCCACAGGAAGGTGAAAATCAGGTGAGTTCTAGCTCAAAGGTATGTGGACCATGTTTCTGAGGTGCATGATAATTATAGCATTAGGGATTTACTTCCACATCTGGAAGACAAATAGAACAACAACATTCTGTATGGTTTGGGGACCTTTTAAATAGCAATGAAATCAATTCAAAAGAAGATTTTCATGTCTGATATTGGGGATGTTTTAGGTAGTCTTTGACTAATTGAGGGAGCACCATCAGCCCAAATCAGAGAATGTCATTAACATTTTATATGTACATGGAAATATGTGTATCATAGGTTTTCTTAATGTAAATCATTGATAGTATGATTCTTTGTGGATTTTGCAGATATCACAATAACTATTCACAAAAAAAGAGGCCATAAATTTCAAGGAGTATAGAAAGGGGAATATGGGAGGTTTGGGAAAAGGGAAAAGTAGCAATGAAATGTAATTATATTACAATTGTAAACCCTCTAGCAGTTGACCCTAGATGGTTTCAGAAGACCTGAACACAGGACTCCTAGAAGATATAGCCTAGATTGTATGCGAACAAATGCAGTGGACTAAACTGGATACCCTGAGTCAAATGACTTAGCTAAGTCAACCCAAGGTAAGTCATTTCTCATGTCATGTGTATCCATTCCACAGAGAAAAAGCCCTGCATCTTCTGCACTTGAAAGCCAAACTGACTTCACCCAAGAGAGTATGGAGACCATGGGAACTGTTGGCTAGTGGACTCTGTCATTTTTTAAAATAATATAACTGGTAGATTCTTTACTCTTTTTCAGACTTCTGACTACATTGACAGCTAAGCTTTCACAGATACTATTGTTACCTCATTATCTAAACTCAGTTGCCACCAATTGAATGCTTCATATTTCCTCTTCTTGCTATCCTACTCTCCTAAATTATCTGAGTTCCTATGAACTTGCCTAACTGCTTTATTAAACATTCCACTATATGATCCAACAAAGGTTCATCTTAAACACTGCTCCTGTTGTTAACTCATGCTGTTATCTCTTTTGTAAACTTATAAGCTACAGGAAACTCACTGAGATCTACCTCTCACGGACCAAATAGATGCCATCCAGATAAGTACATCTGCCTAAAGTTCTCACTCACTATCTATTACAAAGGGTGGGATCCCTCTGGGTTTCAAATGTACATCTTAGAAAAATTTTCTTTCTCCCAAGTGTGCTTAATCTTATTCCCTACATCTTGTCAAGTCCAGGTGCATCCAGGACAGCGCCAGAAAAGCAACCTTCAGATGCTCCATCTCCTGTCACAGACACAGCTGCTTCTACTGGACCTGTTCCTTCTGGCTTATCCTTGGATGGCTCCACAGACCCTGGACAGCAGGACCGGACAAACATCCCCCATACCCAGGTTCCCCTTAAAGACATGTCGTCCCCAATGTCAGCACGAAGTAGCCAGATATCATGACGACCTTATTCCTGCTGCGCTGTCGCCTGTTTCTATTTTTTTCTTTTTTTAATTAAACCAAAACTGGGAATGTTAGCATTCTGTCTAAACTCCACCTCCACAGTTACCTGGCAACAGCCAGGTATCCCTGCCCACTATTATAAAAGGGGCTGTCTGGCCCCTCCTTTCTCTCTTGTCCCTTGACCTGTGGGCCTGCAGGTTGTATCTGACTCTCTCCCCTTCCCTTCCCCCTCTCCACGTGGTCATGGCTGGCCACCTCTCTCTCTCTCTCCCTTCTGCCCTAAATAAACTCCCTTCGTGGAACCCTCTGCCCTGGCGTCTTCTGTTCCAAGCTGCTCTGCGACAAGATAACAACAACAATATCAAAAATAAAATAAAAATTTAAAAGCAAAAGTAAATTATTTCTTGCAATTTTTTAAAGTTAAAAACTGATTTGTTGTTTAACTTTGCTTTAATACATTGTTTCATTAGTATAAATTACCCCATTTTCCTTTCTATCCTCTTACTCTTGTTAAGCAAATAATGGCCTCTGTGTTTTGATCCTTTGAAACTCATCATACTTTCTGTTTATTCTTCTTTTCAAATTTTGAGAGGATTTCTAGATTTTTGGAAACATTATTTTATAATATACATAAAGAGGGCTTTGTTCATGGTATTTTAAACAACTCAGTAATATTTTCTGTATGTAATACTATGTCACAATTATCTAAAGTATACATCTTTTGTTTAGTGTTTTTAGATTTTTGCTTCCTCTTTGTATAATTTTATTCTTTTTTCATTAATTTTTATTTATTCACTTTACATACATTGAATGGTTTTGACTTGTCATATTCAAGTCTCTATTTTGTTCCAATTCTGTTTATCAAAGCTGTCTGTTCTATATGAATACCATGCAGTTTTATCACTGTTGCTCTGTAGTAGAGCTTGAAGTCGGGGGTGATGATACCTCCTGAAGTTCTTTTATTGTACAGGATTGTTTTATATATACTGTGTTTTTTTTCCATATGAAGTTGAGAAGCTCTTTCAGGGTCTGTAAAGAATAGTGTAGGTATTTTGATTCAGATTGTACTGCATCTGTCGATTGCTTCTAGTAAGATAATTTTAACTATGTTAATTCTACAGATTCAAGAGCATGGAAAATCTTTCTGTCTTCTGATATATTCCTCAGTTTCTTTCTTCAAAGACCTGAAGTTCTTGTCATACATATGTTTACCTTGGTTGGTTAGAGTTACAGCAAGATATTTTATATTGTATGTAGATATTGTGAAGCATGTTTTCTCCTTAACTTCTTTCTTAGCCCATCTATTATTTGTATAAAGGAGTGCTACTAATTTCTGAAGTTAACTTTCTGTCCAGAAGGTGTTTATCAGATATAGGAGTTCTTTGGTAGAATTTTTTGTGTAACTTATCTATACTATCGTATCACCTGACAAAATAGATATTTTTAATTCTTCTTTTCTAATTTGTACTGCTTTGATGGGCATTACATGTCCTATTGCTTTAGCTAGGAATTCGAGTAATAAAGAGATAGGAAGAGAGTGGACAGCATTATCATGTCCCTGTTTCAAGAGGAATTGCTTTAATTTTCCCTTTATTTAGTTTGATGTTAGTTATTAGCTTGCTCTATATTGCCTTTATTTTGTTTAGTTATGGCCATTGTATTCCTAATCTCTCCAGGACTTTTTAACATGAAGAGGTGTTGGATTTTGTCAAGAACTTTTTCAACATCTAATGAGATGATCATGTGTTATTTTTCCTTTCAATATTTTTATATGATTGATTACATTGATGGATTTTACTCTATTAAACCACCTGTGCATCCCATAGATGAAGCCTACCTGTTCATGGTGAATGATATCTTTGATGTCACCTTGTATTAGGTTTGCAACTATTTTATTTAGGATTTTTACGTCAATCTTCATAAGAGAAATTGGTCTTAAATCCTCTTTATTTGTTAAGTCCTTGTATGGTTAAGTATCATGGAGACTGTGACCTTGTAAAATGATGCTGGTGATGTTACTTACGTTTTATTTTGTGGTCTAGTTTGAGGAGTATTGGCTATTCTTTGAAGGTCTGATAGAATTCTGCACTAAAACCAACTGGTCCTGTGCTCTTTTAGTTGGGAGACTGTTAATGACTGATTCTATTTCCTTAGGTTTAAAGGAGAAATTAGACAGTTTATCTGATCTTGATTTAACTTTGGTAACTGGGATCTGTCTAGAAAATCATCCATTTCATTTTGATTTTTCAATTACATGTGAGTATTGGTTGTTGTAGTAAGACCTACTGATTCTTTAAATTTCCTCTGTATCTGTTGTTACATCTCTCTTTTGATTTCTGATTTTGTTCATTTGGATGTTGTCACTCTGCCTTTTAGTTAGTTTGGCAAAAGTTTTTTATACATTGTTAGTTTTCTCAATAACCACCTCTCGGTTTCATTGACTCTTTATATTGTTCTTTATGTTTCTATGTGCTTAATTACTTCCCTAAGTTTGATTATGTCCTGCCAATTGTCTTGAGTGTGATTTTTTCTTACTTTATCTCTTTCTTTTCTTCTCTTCTTTTTTTCTAAGGAGTATTTTGGGGGTGCCTTTAAGTCATTAATATGAAAACCCTTCAATTTTTTTAAAAAATAAATTTATATTTATTTAATTCACTATATATCCAAATTCCAGCCCTGTCCCTCCTGTACTCTTAGACCCACCTTTGCAAATCCATTCATCCATTGAGCCTCTCCATTCTCTAAAGGATTAACATAGAAAATATAGATATCCTACCAAAAACAATCTATAGATTCAATGAAATTCCAATCAAAATTCCAGTATAATTCTTTACAGATCTTGAAAGAGCAATTCTCCACTTCATATGGAAAAACAAAAAATACAGATTGAAAACAATTCTAAACAATAAAAGAAATTCTGCAGGAATCATGATCTATGACCTTAAGCCAACAATAAAAGAAATTCTGCAGGAATCATGATCTATGATCTCAAGCTATCTTATAGAAAACATACATCTGACAGAGGACTAATATCCAAAATATATAAAGATTTCCAGAAAATAAGACACCAATATCTCACATCACCCAATTAAAAATGGGATATAGAGAATTATCTTCAGAAGAATCTTGAATGGTTGAGAAGCATTTAAAGAAATATTCAATGTTCTTTTTCATCAGGGAAATGAAAATCATAATGACCCTCAGGTTCCATTTTATACCAGTCAGAATAGCTAAGATGAAAAACTCAAGTGATAGCTCATGCTGGCAAGGATGTGTTCAGAGGGAAACACTCCTCCATTGCTTGTGGGAGTACAAACTTCTACAATCACTATGAAAATCAATGTGACTATTTCCAGAAAACTGGGAATAGTTCTATGTCAAGGCTCAGTTATTCCACTCCTGGCATATGTGCAAAAGATGTCCATTAAACCATAAGGACATTTGCTCAACTATGTTCATAGCAGCTTTATTTGTAATAGCCTGAAACTTGTAACAACATAAATGCCCCTTAACAGAAGAACTGATAAAGAACCTGTGGTATATCTACACAATAGATTGTTGTTTAGCTATTAAAAACAAAGACAGCATATTTTGCAGGCAAATGGATGGACCTTGAGAATATCTTCCTCAGTAAGATAACTCAGTTCCAAAAAGACATGCATGGTATGTCTTCATTTCTAAGGGGATATTACCCATAAAGTATAGGATACTCACACTACACTACACAGACCCAAAAAAACTAAACAAGAGGTAAGAACCAAGTAATGATGGTTGAATCTCACAGAGAAGGTGAAATAAAATAGTCATAAGAGGCAGATGGAGTTAGGGAACTGGATAGGAGAAGGGATTGTGAGGGGAAAAAATGTGTTTGTGATCAAGTGTCTGTAGAGACAGGAAAGAGGGGCAGAGGGCCAAGAGAATAGATGGAAATCTGTACATGGTGGAAAAGGGATATGTGGGGCATCTCGAGAACATATCAGGCACCTTGGAAGGGAGAGGCTCCCCAGGAATCAGTGATGGTGATCTTAACTGAGACTCATAGCAGTGGGGATATGGAACCTGAAATGCCTACCTCTTATAGCCAGACAAGAACCTCAATGGAACTGTAGGACCACCAATCCATCCACAAATATTTTGATCCAGAATTTATCCTTTCTACAAGAAATGCAGGGATAAAGGATGGAACAGAGACTGAGGGAAAGACCAACCAATGACTGGCCCAACTTGAGACCTACTTCATCGGCAATCACCAACATCTTACACTATTATTAATATTCTGTTATACTTGTGGACAGGATCCTAGCATTATTGTTCTCTGAGAGGCTCCAATCAGCAGCTAAATAAAACAGATGCAGAGACTCATAACCAAATGTTTGAATGGAGTTTAAGTCCTCTTGTGGAAGATTTGGGGGAAGAATTGAGAACCCTGAAGGATACCCCAAAAATTAGAGTGAAGACAATCCCTAAAGTTCTTGCTTATCTAGAATATGCTCACTCAACTGAGCTGCCTTGTCTGGGCTCAGTGTGAGAGAGTGGCCTAGCCCTGAAGAGACTTCATATGCCAGGGTTGGAAGATATCAAGAGAGGGACCTTCCCACTCTCAGAGAATTGGAGGGGATGGTGGGAAACTTGAAGGGGAGCAGCAAACAGGATGTAAAGTGAATACATAGATAGATTAAGTAAATAAATAGATAAATAAATAAATAAATACACAGAGAAATACAGAAATATGAAATAAATTTAAATAAAAACAAATAAAGAAAAAAGTCTGACAGAATTCTGAGCTAAAACATCTGGCACCTGGATTATTCCAGTTTGGAGATTTTAATGACTTCTTCTATTTCTTTGGGGGTAATAGGGCTATTTAAACAGTTCACTTGATCTTAATTTCAGTAAGTGGTATCTGTCTAGAAAACCATCCCTTTTGTTAAGATTTTCCAATTTTGTGGAGTATAGGTTTGAAGTTAGATACAATGATTATTTGGATTTTCTTGTTTGTTACTACGTCTTCCTTTTCATTTTTGATTTTGTTAATTTGAATACTGTCTTTCAGTTTTTTAGTCAATTTAGTTAAGCATTTGCCTCTTATTGACTTTATAAAATAATCAGCTCTTGGTTTCCTTGATTTTTTATATGTTTTTCTTTGTTCCTAATTGATTTCAGCCCTGATGTTGATTATTTCCTGCTGTCTACTTCTTTTTTAGTAGAACTTTCAGATGTACTTTTTAAATGTTTGTATGAGAATTTTCTGCATATTATGGAGGATTTTAGTGCTCTGACATTTCCTCTTACTACTCCTTTCATGTGTGTCCCATAAATTTGGATATGTTGTGCCTTCCTTTTCATTGAATTCTAGCAATTCTTTAATGATTTCCTTTACTTCTTCCCTGACCTGAAGATCATTGAGGAGAGAATATTTCAGTTTCTATGAGTGAATAGGCTTTCTGGTGTTTTGTTGTTGAAGTCCAACTTTAAAACTTGATGATATGATAGGTTGCAAGTTGATATTTCAATTTACTTGTATCTTTTGGGGCTTGCTTTTTGATCAATTATATGCTCAATTTTAAAGAAAATTTCATGAGATGCTGAGAAGGTATATTGTTTTATATTTGCATGAAATATTCTATAGATCTCTTTTAGGTCCATTTGATAAATCTGGTGTATTAGTAATATGTCTTTAGGTTACTTGGCTTTTTTTTCCCTTACAGCTTTTTATATTTTCTTTGTTTTGTAAATTTGTTGTTTTGATTATTATGTGGAGGAATGATTTTTTGTTTACTCTATTGGGTGTTCTGTAAGCTTCTTTTGTGTTTATAGACACTTCTTCCCTTAGGCTAGGGAAATTTTGTTTTATGAATTTGTTGAAGATATTTTCTGGGCCTTTAAGTTGGGAGTCTATCATTCTACTATTCCTAATAGTCTTAGGATTACATTGTTCATAGTATAACAAATGTCCTGGATGTTTTGTGTTAGAAACTTTTTAGCTTTAGCATTTTCTTTGACAGATGTATCAATTTCTTCTACCATATCATCTATACCTGATTCTTTCTTCCATTTCTTTTATTTTGTTGATATCTCTTTTGTAGATCCTGTTCTCTTTCCTTTGTTTCCTATATCCAGGATTGCCTCCATTTGTGTTTCTTTATTGCTTCTATATCTATTTTTAGGTCTTGAACAGATTTATTAATGTCTTTTACATATTTTATTGTATTTTCCTATATTTCTTTAAGGAATTTATTCATTTTCATTTCAAATGCCTCTATCATTTTTATAATATTAGATTTAAGTTCAGTTTTCGGTGAGTATGATTTGTTAGGCTATTCAGGGCTTGCTGTAATATAATAGGTAGGTTCTGGTGGTTCCATATTTCCTAGGCTTTTGTTTTTGTATACTTATGCTGGCCTTTAGCCATATGATTGTCCCTAGTGCTGGCAGGCCTGGTTTTTCCTGATAGTTGCAGGCTTCCAGGGATGCAATCAGAGGAGCTTGGGCTGCTGGTTTTTCTCGGTTGGGGAAGGCCTACATAGGTGCAGGTATATCTCCTTGTCCCTGTTTGTTACAGTTCTATGTTCATCCTCAGCAGCAACAGGCTTCCAGGGATGCAGGTGCAGTTGTTACCTGGGAAATGGAGTACAGAGAGGCCTGAGTGGTACTTGCTTTTGCTGATTATTTCCCAGGAGATCTGGCAAGCAAGGAATTGGGGTAGTGATCTCATCTGCAGTCAGTGATGGCTGTAGGTATGTTGGATTTTGATTATAGGTGTGAACCGTAAAATGGAGCACAAAGGAGACAGGGGAGACCTCAGTGCTACTGAACTTGCTGGGTGCCAAGAAAGCAGTAGTTTGGGGCTTGGATTTTCCACCGGATTGTCCTAGCTTTTGTTCTTGATTCTTATTTTTGCCAGGAATTTATTAGTTCTAGTCATCTAAGTTTGTTTATACTTAAGAAAATATATAGGTTAAATTCCATCAATTATTTTCATGTATGATGTGATCTCCAACTTGAGCAAAACAGCCAAATATTTAGGCAGTGAATACAGTAGTTAAATGACAGTTTTTAATTTGTTTTTATGAAAAAGTGGGAGGATAAATATTTGTCTATGATCTCATTAACTCTCACCACATGTTCATATATAGGCCAGAATAAAAGAATATTTTGGGGGGCATGACAATACCTCATAAAAGAATGCCATAATTACTGTATGGGGAAAAAAACCAACTTGTTCCCTGTATACTTAGCAGAAAATATATAAATATTAAGTTCCTAATCATCCCATGTACAGAATCCTTGAATTCATTCCCAAAATTTCAATATTGTCTTTCATTCTTCACATTTTATCCTGGAGCCTCTGTGAAATTTTGTTTTTTTTTTTAAATTTGTAGATATGTCTGTTGGTTTAATCTTTTCTTTCTTCTTGACACTATAGAGGCTATACTTCTGACTGATTTTGTTTTTGAGAAGAAAAATATTTAGATATAAGAATACTTACTCCAGGTGTATATGCAGTGGAGGATGGCCTTGTCAGGCATTGGTGGGAGAGGATGTCCTTGGTCCCATAAAGGCAGGATGTCTCAGTGTGGGGAGTTTGAGGGTGGGGATGGGGGTGTGGGTGAATGGGTGGGGCACAGACTCATAGAAGCAGCGGGAGGAGGGATGGGATAGGGAGTTCCTGGGGAATTTCTTTTTATTTACATCTGAAATGTAAATAAAAAGAAATTCCAATAAAAATGCATAAGTTGGGAAAAAAGAAAATTGGGAAGATGATCAAGATTTGAGCTGATCCTTGAAATGGAGCGATTTCAATTTGCGGTTTTTTCTTTTTCTCTTTCTTTTGACCTTTTGCCTAGATGTTATTTATGTATTGGGAAACACTGCTTCCAGTTTTAGAATTACAGGAAACTGTATTTGTTTTGTTTTTTAAATTTCATAGGCTGCGTCTTTTTCCTTCAAGAACTGAATACAGGACTTGTTAATTGTTCTCAAAACCTTTTTTTCATATTTTGACCAGAGAATGTCAAAATTAAGATTGATTTGACATTGATTAAGAATGATTTGGCCAAGGTCATTCAGAACTGGTCTAATGTTTTGTTTCCCATAACTCTGAGACCAGGTTGTCTCTCAGGAGCCTCATTGAAAGGGGCCTCCAGACAAACTTCTTACCTCTAGTGTGTTTACTGAGGTTGCCATAGCAGTCATGCAATGTCCTTCCTCCTTCTCCTTCCTAACTAGTGACATCATAAAGTCATGGCCAATGGGAAAGCTCCTGCTCCCTCCTCCCCCGACAGAAGCAGGATACTCCGTATGCTGAGCAGCAGCTTTGAGGATGACCCAGTCTTCACTGATTTTTTCTTGAACACTGAGAAAGTATGCAAATGATGAGAAGTTTCTCTGAAACTCTTGGAATTGACTTGCTCGGTATTTCTGATGGTAGAGGAAGAACCCATAGTCTTAGAGAACATGATTGTGGTGAAGAATCCTTAACTCATGAAGATGTCAACCCTTTTCAGACAATGGATCGGATGATGTTAAATATGCAAAGTGGTATACAGGAGTTACAAAGAAACTTTGGCCAATTTTCAATGGATCCAAATGGGCACTCATTTTGTTCTTCCTCTGTTATGATCTATTCCAAAGTAGGAGATGAACCACCAAAGGTTTTACAGGCCTCAAGTCAAACTCATATGGCTCCAGGAGGAATAAAAGAAACCAGATAATCAATGAGAGATTTTAACAGCTGATTAGAAAGAATGGCTGTTGGTCATCATATCCATGACCGAGCTCATGTCATTAGAAAGTCAAAGAACAAGACTAGAGATGAAGAAGTCAACCAAGAGTTCATCAATATGAATTAAAGTGATGCTCATGCTTTTGATGATAAGTGGCAAAATGAAGTTCTGAAGTACAAGCCTATTGGACAATCAGGAAACACTAGAATGTGAAGCATGTGTCATGAGTATTCAGGGTCATGTGAACTCAAAAGGCGAGAGAAAATTCATTGAAATTTAGCCATTGAGAGTGGAACAAGATCAAACATTTTTGTAGACAAACTTAATGTCAAAGGATCACCTGTGAAAATCACCAAAAAAAAAAATAAGTAGCAGTGTATTTCATTTGTTTAGTTGGTTATTTTAACAAAGAAAGTCATGGCATGGTGCTCAATCATACACAAAAAAAAAATCTCCTGTTGTCAAATCAATGCTGTACTTTGCAACTTTCTTCCAAATCTGAATGTTCTTGTATGTTTTAGTTTTATGTTGTTCATACTTTAGGAATAAAATTTTGATGTTAAAAAAAAAAGATTACTTACTGGATCATAAAGGTTTTAGTACTCTCTAAAAGCATGATGACTAAATAGTGAAGGATTGGGAATTCTAGGATTTACTTTTTCCTCCCAAATGTATATTAAATTACTGTTAAAGGATCTTCTGTTCATAAATTCTCTAAAATATCCATCAACTTTCCACATAGTCCCGAACTAATAGTTGCACATCTAATCATTAAATATCCATGTTATAATTTATATATTAATCTTTGCTATTCCAAATTCTGAACTTTCATATTCCCTTATCATTGTTTAAAATGTTTTTTTTTTTAAATACTACCTAATTTGCATGAGTCACACTTTCCTTGAAAAGAAGCTCCACAATGATTATGAAAATCAAATAGATAAAGTATGTTCAAAGATATGGTAAAATAATTATGTGATAAAGGAAATCAACCTGCTAAAATAATAAGAATCATTGATTTTTGGTAATAACACAGTTGGATAATTTGGAAGGCAGAGAGTAAATATGCCAAGAAAAGACTGTATCAATATGTCGCTTTTTAGGAGGAAGGAAGATGAGAATTTATTTATTCAGTAATTTTATACTTTTGTTCAGTATAGAGTATGATCATCATCTGAGAATTAAGGAAACTAATTGATGAATAGAAGGGAGAGTAATTAGTTTTAATTCTCAAAGAGAAATTATTTTATTAGTAATTTGTAAAATGACAGAATCCTTTGTAAGTGTGGACATATCTATTTTGAAAGCATAGCACACAGAGAGAAAGCACACAGAAATTTTGTGGAAGTGGGGAAGATCAAAGATGTAGCAAGTCTTCTTGTACTAGACTTAGTTGTTTTACCATTTCCATCAGTAAAACTGATTTTTCTACTTAAATATTGTATTGTTTAGATGAGAAATATCAAAATATGAGATATAAATATATACACTTTCTTCTTCATCAATGTGAATTATACTCTGAAATGAAGTATGTTGCCTTACAAATATAACTGAGGCCACAATATGAAGATGAAGTGATGAGCATGAGTGCACTTATCCTAAGAGTAATTCAAGATGAAGAGAAAGGTTAAGAAAAGATCTCCGAAACAAACCTCAATGGTGTCTTAGGGTTCTATTATTGTGAACAGACACCATCACTAATACAAGTTTTATAAGGACAACATTTAGTTGGGGTGGTTTACAGGTTCAGAAATTCAGTCCATTATCATCAAAGCAGGAATATGGCTGTGTTCAGGCAGGAATGCAGTAAGAGCTGAGAGTTCTACCTCTTCATCTGAAAGCTACTAGCAGGATATTGCCATCTAGGCAGATAGAATGAGGGTTTTATAGCCCAAACCTACAGTAACACACCTACTCTAACAATGCCACACCTCCAACCAGTGTAACTTCCTGGATCAAGCATATTAAAACCATGACAAATGGTTGTGATGAATTTATGACCCAATTCATAGAAGTAGAGTTGAAGAGACATTACTAGTTGTCCTGAGGGGTACTGTACTCTTTCTTCCCTGACAACATACTCAAGGAAGACATCTCCAGTAGGAACAAGGCAAGAAGCCTTAAGGTAAAACCAACCTAGACAGGGAGTAAGTAACTAGAATGTACAAAAGATAGATGGACATGCTCAGGACAGACTGACTCTAAGCATCAATCACAGGAAAAGTCCCAAGGCTACCCACACTGTGGAGCCAAAATTCAGCCTATACTTTGATAACAATAATTAAAAATTCTTTAAGTAGATAGGAGAGAGAAGACATTCCAGGCAATGAAAACAAGAACAGCAATATCAAAACAAAAGCACCTAACAGAGTTGTGATATAAAGAAAATTTAAAAATCTGTGTCACAGAAATAAGAAACTCATATTTTAAGGAGATGAAGATTAATGTTTTTCTTATTGGCTTTCCAAATTATAAAAATTAGGTAATTGCTGAGTCTGGTTTAGCCATGAAATGGATGGCATGACATGGTTCCCACATTTGGAACAGAGTCAGCAGAGTGTGTCTCTACAGGTATTTATGGTTGCTGGGTGTGAGTCTTCTTTGTATCCAAATGTTTATATTTTATTTTGTGCTCCTCATATTCCCCCTACCAAGATTATCAGGAAATATTATTTCTGACAAGGTAATAGGAGAATGTTCTACCTGCCAAGGTTAGTGACTCCATGATAATTAGGGACAGCAAGAGTTGGGGATAGAAGGGTGTGTCTATGTCCTTAACAAGAATGATAAACACTACACCATCAGGATAGCAATTAAGACACTTGAAAAGAACTTTGAAAACATAAGTTCAAAACTACATAGTTTCTCAACTATGCAAAATACAAGAATTCAATATGAATTATGTGAAGGGCTTCACAGATCTAAAAGAACAGAGCCAGCTACATGATGAGCCAGCTTGTCACAATGATATCAGGCAGGTAGATACAAATGCAAGCATATTCCTGAGTTCAAGATCAGCCTAAAACTGAGCAAATTTATGTCTAGGTATGCTCATAATTGTTATCTCAGAACAGGATCCTAACCAGTTAAGTTTATTGTCTGTGTTTACTAAGGCAGGCGGATCTCTGCATTCATTTACAATGTTAAAAATTGTGATTGCTGTCTTTTTCTAAGAATCAGGGCCCCAGAGTCATTAAATGCTGATTCATATGATAATCAAAAGAGAACCTGGTGTAAAAAATTTAATTGATATGTAAATAAAAGACTAGGCTTTTGGTCTCCATGAAATGAACTAGTAGATAACCCTAGCAGGTCCTTGTTAGATTTTCTTCTAACAAGACCTGGGCTGTCTAGAGATCATCTAGGTTATACCACATAATATGGGATTTAGTCCATACACATTAATATATATGTTAATGTGATTCTATCTCCTGTTCAAAGGCTTCTACTTGTCCTGGTCTCTGTCACTTGATATATTTTCTTTCCCTACTGCTTAGCCTGTGAATTCAAATTCAAGTATTAGCCATCAAATCAAGCTTGTCTCCACAATTAAACAGCAATCCAAACAATTTCTTTTATGCATGTGTGTACTATTTGCCTAGCTACTCTTTATATATGAATGTAGAGATATCTGGGAAGTGATTTTTAACATAATAAACCACGATAAAATCAATTATGCTTTATGACTACAAATTCCTTGAACAAAAACATTCCAGAGGGATGTAAATTGTAAGTCATATAAAACATTGAATAGAAGAACTGACTTCTTTGGTAAGTTTTGTATCATAATCCTCCATCTACACACATATTGATAATTCTCTACTGGTTTATTTTCTATACTGCAAAGACATTCTACATTTCCATTGATATGTGTCTAAGAAGGAGGACATTGGAGACAGGAGGCATACACTAGAAAACATTTCCCAACCAATCATTTTCAAGAAATTTCTTTGAAAAAAATAATGCCTTGCCTTATGAAACACAAAATAAAAGTATCGAAAGAAGATATATGCTGTGTATGGGAAGAGGAGCAAGATAGATTACAGAAAGATAGATTTGATCAAAATACATTGTATTTATGTATAAAATCTTTCAAATAGTAAATGTACTATTAAATCTGAGTATGTTATTTGAGTCTTTAATTTTTGCTTGTTAATGTCTTATACAGAATATAAATTAACACAACAAATGATGAATATACACATTTTGAATGAAAGTTTATACAAAGGTCAATAAATAGAAAGCAGAACGAGGCAATGGTGCTACCAATGTTCAGAATGCAGAGGAAGGTAGATCTTTGTGAGTTTGAAACCAGCCTGGTCAACACAAGAAGTTTTAGGACAGCATGAAAGCCAAAGCTCTGTTACACAAGGAAACCCTCTCTCAACACACACATATACACACATACACACACATACACACACACACACAGGCACACATAAACTGAGACAGAGAGAGGCAGCAGGAGGGGTAGGGAACAAGGGAGAGAGAGTTATTTTCCAAGTGAGACTCCCTTGGAAAAAAAACAAATTTTCATTTGCAAGTTTTATCAATTCAAGATCTATTGTGTGTTGGAGATGGGGCATTTACTTCTCTCATCATTGCAACTCCATCTTATGCAGACACATGGAAGTCTTGTGAAAGCTGCCTTAGTCTCTGTGAGTTCATATGTACATGTGTTTTTTTTTTTTTTAATTTTATTTATCACTTTTTATTACACTCCAGATTTTATACCACTCCGGGTCCACCCTCTGACTGTTCCACATCCTCCTCCACCCATCCATGTCTCCATGAGGGTGTCCCCACAGCCCCCACCCTACCAGACCTCCCACTCCCTGGGGGTGCCAGTCTTTTGAAGGTATCATGCATCTTCTCTGACTGAACCCAGACTTGGCCATCCTCTGCTGTGTATGTGTCAGGGGCCTCATATCAGCTGGTGTATGCTGCCTGATTGGTGGTGCAGTGTCTGAGAGATCTCGGAGGTCCAGGCTAATTGAGATTGCTGGTCTTCCTACAGGGTTGGCCTACTCCTCAGCTTCTTTCAGATTTTCCCTAATTCATCCAAAGGAGCCAGCATCTTCTGAACACTGCTTGGGTGTAAATCTGCATCTGACTCTTTCAACTGCTTGTTCGGTCTTTCAGAGGGCAAAAATTATAGGCCCCTTTATGTGAGTACTCCATAGTCTCAGTAATAGTGTCAGGCCTTGGGCGTACCCTTGAGCTGGATCCCACTTTGGGCCTGTGTCTGTACTTCCTTTTTCTTAGGCTCTTCTCTAGTTTTTTCCCTGCAGTTCTTTTAGACAGAAACTATGGGTCAGAGTTTTGACTGTGGGATGGCAACCCCATTACTCACTTGATATCCTGTCTTTCTACTTGAGGTGGGCTCTACAAGTTCCCTTTCCCCACTGTAGGGCTTTTCATCTAAGGTCCCTTCCTTTGAGTCCTGAGAGACTCTCACCTCCCAGGTCTCTGGAACATTCTAGATGGTTACCTCCACCTCCTACCTCCTGAAGTTGCCTGTTTTTAGTCTTTCTGTTGGCCTTCAGGGCTTCAGTTCTGTTCCCTCACCCAATACCCTATCATGTTCCCCTCTTCCCCTCCCTGTCCCCTTTCCCACACAGGACCCTTCCTCCTTCCCCCCTCTTGTGATTGCTTTCTTTGCCCTCCCAAGTAGAATTGAGGCATCCTCAATTGGGCCCTTCTGCTTCTTAAACTTTTTGAGTTCTGTGGACTGTATCTTGGGTATTCTGTAAAAAAAATTTTGGCTAATATCCACTTACAAGTGAATACATACCATGCATGTCCTTTTGGGTCTGAGTTGCCTCACTCAGGATGACATTTTCTAGTTTCTATACATTTACCTACAAAACTCAAGATGTCTTCATTCCTAAAAGCTGAGTAATATTCCATTTTGTAAATTCCATTTTCTGTATCCATTCTTCTGTTATGGAGCATTTGTATGTTTCCAGATTCTGATTATCACAAATAAGACTGCTATGAACACAGTGGAACAGGTGTCCCTGTGGCATGTTAGGGGCATGTTTTGGATATACTCCCAAAAGTGATATAGCTGAGTCTCAGGTAGATCTATTTCTAGTTTTCTGAGGAATCTCTAAATGAATTCACAGAGTGGTTATACCGTTTTGCAATCCCATCATCAATGGAGGGGTGTTTCTCTTTCTCTACATCCTTGCCTACATGTACTGTCACCTGTGGTTTTGATCTTAGACATTCTGATTGATGTACGTGTTGTGATAGCCCCAGCCTTGTATTTTGATCCTAGTTCCACTTTCCTGGGAGGGGCTGCAGAGGATGATTAAATCTGTACACAGGTGACGTCTTGTGAACCTTCTGCCCAATTAAACTTTTAAAATAAAGGCTAGAGCCAGTGATTGGGCAGTAGAAGGGGAAGCAGAGAAAAAGGCTTAGGGAAGGAGAGAATAAGAGCAATTCAATATAAAAGATAGTCGACAGAGGGAAGACGTAGTAAAGTAGGAAGCTGACAGTAGAAGGAAGTCGACAGGAGAAGGAGGTCGACGGGAAGGTGAAGGAGTAGGAAGCAGACAGACAACAAAGGAGCCGGAGGTGGAAGGACAAGCACGTGGCCTGGATAAACCACAAGTTTATAAAGGATCTCATAGCTGGGGATTAGAGTAGTGTAATGGTAAATCTGCCCAATCTAGGTGTGCAATTTATACCATAATTATTGAGTTGTATTTTCCTCAACTGGTCTTATTTGGTGGGAGATTTACAGCAACAGTAAGGTAGAATTTCAGGGTCATTTTTTTAACTACTTATATCTCAGTAAATAACAGCAAGACTGGGAAAATGAGATTGCATTAAAGTATTTTCATAGCAATGGAAAGAGTCACCATAGTGAAGAGACCAATTAAAGCAATGGTTCCAAAACCTCCTAATGATATGATTTCATGTTATGGAGATTTCCCAACCATAAAATATTTTGTTGTTACTTAGTAATTGTAATTTGCTACTGTTATTAATCATAACATAAAAATCTAATATGTGACCTTCAAAGGGGTCACAACCCATGAGTTCCACTAACCTAGAGAATAGAGACATATCTTTGTCACTATTCATCTAATAAAGGACTTTATCCAAAATATATAAAGAGCCAAAGACACTAAATCTAAATTGGTATTATAATGTGATCAACCAATTAAATTGAGTAAGAGATGGGAGTCCAGGATAAAGAGTGTAACTAACATAAATGAACTTAAAAAATTGGAAGCAGAAGTTTTCTTAGATGCAAACATACAAGAGGAGTTTAAATAGGTTACTTTGTAACAGGGAAACAATCGCCTTATTAGAGACCACAGTATATTAACTAACATTCAATACCAAGAATAGGTTACTTCTTTTTTATTTACTAGCTGATAGAGTTCTAAATACTTACCTTTAAACATTACAAACTATTCCTGGTGCTCTTAGTTAGGCTAAAACATAAGACATTATTGATCCTATTACTGAAGCCAACATACATTTGAGTCAGAGAACATGAAGAAATAAACATGTACTGACCCAGATGCTTCATTCTCATCAGCTAGTTTTTCTAGTGTCAGAAGGTGATTGCACAATATTAGAGGAGAAAAGTAATTAAATAAATCTTAACCATTTGGGTACCAGTGTGATAAGTTATGCTTACTAGAAAATAAAATCAAAGTATCAGAACTACATTTTGAATGTGTAAATACAAAATTAATTTATTACAAATATTTCATTGAAGTGTATTATTCTAACATAGAAAAACAGAAATAAACAGTGCACCATTATTTTAACCTCTGAACATTAACTAAAATAGGACTCTTTATCTTTTAGTGATTGATAATAATCAATTCCATTAATCAAATAATTCATAAACTTATTGTATATAACCTTTATTTATTCATCCATTTTGAGTCAAATATCTTGTAATAAAGTTGAATTTGACTTTGATGTTTAATTCTTCTGTGTCAATCTCCTGAGAACTAGAATTACAGGAAGTGCAGTGCTCCATATTTGTCATCCAATGATGTGGGATATTCTTATACATAGGAAAACTTCTATTTATTATGTTTTGGTGTAGAAAATTAATACTTTTTCAAATCATTTAAGCCTTAAAAATAAGAAAAAATATGCATCCAGTTTTGATTTTATCCAAAATAGAAATATAAAATCCACTTTCATTAATAGAAAAATAACTTCCATTTCTTTCTTGATATTTTTATTTTTTAAAGCACATTTAAAAGTCACAGTAATGTTCACACATAAACTCATGTGTGATAATTAATTTACCATCAGAGTTATATTCCAACAGCAAATTACACTCTGAGGCTCTTATGGGTAGGTTTCAGTGAATTTGGATTTTAATCTATCATAATTATGAAGGTGATACAGGCTTTGTACTCTAAGCAATATGTTTTACAAGTAAATAGAAAAAGCAAGACATTTCTAAGTGTAGCTTTTCAGGCTTCATAAAACCTTAAAATGCTTTCAATTTTATCTCTTATACAAAGAAAATATATTTGGACATTTGTTCAATAATTTTAAAATCTGTACTTTCTTCATTAGACCAACATATTAAGCAATAGAATATTCTGATATGTGTACTGGAAGAAATGAACAGATTGATTTTAGAGTCTCAAATAAATGCATAAGCACAGTAACACATATGAAAGAAGTCATTCACTCAATTAATATTTATTGAAAACTATTTGGCATTATGAATTTTTATGAAGTTGATGTATTAATAACATGACACATGTCTAGTCAACCATGAATGTTCTTCAATAATATTAATATTCTGTAAGGTATATTTTTCTATATTGAACTGTTTTCTGGTACCTATTAAATCATCTTCTTCATCATCTCTTACACAGAGACCACTAATGTTCACACAGCAAGATACCAATACCTAGAAATCTAGGATGTAGCTCTTACAAAAACTGCTTTCTTTAGAAACAGAGATATATCGTTTTCCTGAAAACTTTAGTACCACTGAAATAATTTAATGTCATTATCATAATGATTGTTCTTTCAAATAACAATTCCCCTAATCTAACAAAATTATAGATTGAACGATTTACAGTTTATCAGTTTAAAACTAAAACATGTACAGATCTATCCTGAGAATAGTTTCTGTATCAACGCCTTTGAAATTACTGCAAAGAAACATTTTATGCTAGGTGTAATCCATTCTACACTTCATCCAAACACATTGTCCCCACATTATTCATATTGATTGGTAATCACAGATAATGAGATGATGACTTCTTGGACTGTTACTCTATTGGATTACAATATTCAAAGAAATATTTTTTTTAACAAGGGCAAAATTCAAAGCCATAAAGTTTATATTTGAAAAAGATTATGTAAGAGTCTCAGAAAAAATGAAAGAATTAATATAAATATTAGATTCAAAACTTTATTATAATTTATGTATAATAGATTACTCTGGTTGTATTTATTGATATCAATTCCTACATTAAAGGTGATGTAAAACCTTCCCAAGTTATGAGTTAACTTGTGTAAATATAAAAATGTGACTTAACAAATGAGGCACAATGGACATTTTTCAATTATGTGTAAATTGTCAGTCTTCCTACAGAAAATAGGCTTTTATTTTCCATGCAGATTGGGTATAAACTTATGACAGTTGCTTTGTAATTAATTCTTGCCATGTGTAAATGCACATGTATGTTTATCAGAGAATATGTTGTTTTCTTCTTTTGTGTTTAACATGTATTAGCATCCTTTAGGTTTAATTTTGTATATCTGTAAGATCTATTGTTAAAATTATATGATGAAAACATTTCCATTAAATTTTGAATATTTCACTTGTTTGATACAGAAAAGTACCATATAGCAACTTTGTGTATGCTTTTTAACATTGTTGAACAATTCTAATTGTTTAAATTATTCCTGATTATTTTTTCAATTATTTTGGAGAATATTTTCAATATATTCACTAAATGAATAAAAGTGAAATTTCTTAGCATTATTTTTTTTCTGGCCAGGTAATAAGTATTTGGCATATTATCAAAATGACAGTGAAATAGAGAGACAGACAGTCATAGTGAATAAGTGAGAGAGAAAGAGAGAAAGACAGAGAGAGAGAGTCTATGAATCTATGTGTGTATTATTGTGTGTCTTTGTGCATGTACTGGCTTCTATACATTTAAAAATATCATTCTATTTTAAACAACTATTATTACTTGCTTAACCATATAATGGTTTACTTTGTATTATAGAAATATTATGATGATTAGACAGTCTAAGTCTACAACTGAGACCCAGACAAAGCAAGAATATCAGAAAATAAATAAAAATGTGAAATAACTTAGGAATCTGTTATTTGATACTCATGCTGTGTCAAAATTTTACTTTTTTATTGACAATTCTTTGATAATTCTATGTACATCTTTGAGTATGACAAAATCTTCTTTGAGAATTATTTAAAAAATTCACTGTTTCAATGACTAAGGTCAATTAATTACAATAATTACAATTTAAGTGTTTCAAAGACAGAAATACTAAATAATTTCAAATTTGAATATTTGGCATTTATTATAGAAAATTTATATTTAAATGTCTTCTAATGCCTCTTAATGTAGTCATAGTTGACAAGCCTCTGCAAAATTAATTAACAGTCAGGACCACTCCTCCATAAACACATTCATACGCCAAAGTGATTTGGCCAATTTTTCATATGAGACATCCTTTTTAGATGACTCTAGAGTCTATGTGACTATAGATGGTGTCAAGTTGACAGTGAAAATTATTTAGGGCAGTAGTATTATAATGCTGTGATATTGTTATGGACTGTAGGAGTAATTTCAGACCTCACTAGTAAGGTGGTGGTCACTTCTGTGTAAACTTCATGAAAGAGTGAAGGAATGGGGCTGCAGAGCCTCAGAGGCAACTTCCATATGAAGGCAAAACTGAAGACTGCCTGAGAGTCTAGAGATTGAAGATGCAGAAAACAATAGCCACTCAGGAACTGTCACTTGGGGAACATGCTTGCTTGGGACCAAGGGACCTGTGAGACTCAGTGGAGGATATAAATGATACCCCCCAAGAATTAATGAACAAGTTGACAGCAGCATTCTCACCTGCTCCCTGCATCTGAGCTGTTGATTCTGTGCCTTCTCACTTGCTTCTCCAAGGGGTACACTGGGCAGGACAGACTCTCAGGCAACAATGGACCTTTAAAGGACAATAAAGGTGATTACAAGAAAAACACAGCAAGATAAAAGAATAACAAAAACATAATTTGGGAAAATAAGTCTTTTAAAATGTTCTTAAGAAATATTCCTTGGGTTTAAGAGATGGCTAAGAAATTAAAATCACTTGCTACTCATACACATGATCTTAGTTTGGTTTTGAATTCACACATAGTGGAATACATTTACTAGTAAATCTAGTTCTGAATAATCTGATCTTCTCTTCAGGCTCTGCAAGCATACACACACACACACACATACACACACCACACACACATGTACACACACACCAAACACACACACACATACATATGCACATCTGCACATACAGACAGAGATCTATAAAAAGACAAAAGCTGGATATTAAACTCTGCGCCATCACCTTGTCACTAAACATGTTTTCTTTTTTTAATTATACTGTTGTCTCATAAATGTTATTTTGGTTTAATCACAGCTCCAAATAGTTATTAGTAATGAAAATTGACAGAGAATATAATCAGTAATTACATCAAATATTTTATTTGTATTATTATAATGATAATAGTCCTTACTATTTTGTTGTTCTCATACTAGTGTTGAAGTTGGAGCATTATGAATACAAAGAATATGTTTCACCACTGACTTGAATCTACAATTCTTTTAACTATCTTATTGAAATGGAGCCTAAAAAATTGTCATGACTGGCCTTGAACTTGTTCGATTTTTCCTCAACCACTGGAACAGTGGTAAGTTTAGGTCTGAGTCAAAAGGCTAGAGTCATTTGTGTTTTGGATTTTAAAGAATACATGCAAAGTCTTAATGAAATACAAAAATAACTTTTTATATTACTGTTTTCTACTTTTACTACTACTAGGGAATGAATGTTTTAATTTAATTTAATTCAATGAATTCCCTCATATTTCTTCAACAGTTATTTCCAAACAGTTATTTATCTTGCAAGCTTTTGGTCTTAAATTTTGCCAAAGTTAGTCATCTTTCGGGATTCATTCTTGGACCACCTTCCTGAGTATGTTCATAAACATTCTCACAGTGCATCCCACTAGTTCTGGTAGCTTTTACAGCAGCTTCAGTATCATTTTTATAGAGCTGTCAATGACTTTCCAGGAAATTTAGCATGCTCTCAGTAACACATTCTATTCTCTGGACCAAAAAATAATCTTCTACACAGTATTAAAGGGGGTTGTAGAACACTGTATACATTGCCTGATTATATCAACTCTCCATTGCCCTCTGTAGAACAGAATAGAATCATACCTGGTGACACTATGTTTATTGGAAGAATCCCACCCCTATTTTATCCCTAAGATTTATAGTATTATAAATACATTTGGTCTTGTTTTCTACCAGGTCTATCTTAACATTTCATTCTTAAATACTCCAAAAAACTCCTGTCTCTCTCATATCTATTCCACACCAAATGTTATCTCATTTGTCTGAATTGATTAATTATTTCGCTCATTTTTTTAATCTTAGAGAATACTTCTTATGTTCTAGGGCTGACATAGTTCTTTATGATAAAACATATTATTACTTCAAATTCTGTTATTAATTTGTATGCATTTCTTTATCCTGAAATCTACATGCTTATTGATTTTAATGCAAAATTTATAGGTAATTCTATTGATGGTATTCTGTGGAATTTTTAAATTGTTCAATATCCTAAAAGAGTTAGACATGGAATTATATCTTTTGTTCCCCTAAAGGAAAACTTGTCATCAAGATTTTGTTTCCAATGTTAATGCTTTAAATTCCATCTGCCTTTTATGCTGGGCAGATGGCTTAGTATAAAATGTTTAGCTGTACAAGCCTAAAGACCTCAGTTTGTATGCCTAGTACCCACATAAGGTCTGGAAAAAGGTGACAATAACGTTTAACTTCACCATTTGATTGGGGGAAGAAAGAAGAGAAAACATGAATCTTGCTGGCCAAGCAGTGTAGACAAAATGGCCATCCACAAGTTCAGTGAGAAAACATATTTATCCTGTAAGGTAGGAATCAACAGAGAAATATTCCCAACACTGAAATCTGGCCTCCAGATGTTTAATGTACAGAAAGGTAGAGGGAGAGGGAGAGGAAAGAGAGAGGGGAGGAGAGGGGGAGGAGAGGGAGGGAGAAGGAGACGGAGACATGGAGACACAGAGACACCAAGATGGTGACGGAGACAGAGAGAGAAGAAGACATGGAGACAGAGAGAGACAGGACAGAGAGAGACAAAGACAGAAATAGTGACAGAGACAGAGAGATTGAGACAGATGAGAAAGAAAGAAAAACAGAAAGAAAGAAAGAAAGAAAGAAAGAAAAAAGAAAGAAAAGAAAGAAAGAAAGAAAAAAGAAAGAAGGAAGGAAGGAAGGAAGGAAGGAAGGAAGGAAGGAAGGAAGGAAGGAAGGAAGGAAGGAAGGAATCCCAATCACAAAACTTCTACTCAAATATTCATAGTCTACACATTACATTAGTTTCTTAGACATGTCATTGAATACTGGAAATCTTAATATTAAAATATTATAAAATGTTTTATGTTTACTCACCAAATGCTTTTCTATTTCATTTAATATGCTAGTAAATGGTTATCCCAAACTCAGATTTATCTTTAATTGGTGTGTGTTTGATGCATCCCGTATCAACTATATTCATATTTAGTTGTTTTAAAAAAGATATCTATGCAGGCCAGGCTACTTACATTCAATTCTTCCCCAAGCCTTAGAATTGCAGGAAATTTTGTTTGTATCACCATGCCTGGATACTCTTTATCCCTTGTATCAAGAAAATTTATCTGGTTTCAATTTTAAAATATACTTAGAGTCTAAATATATTTTATTACCTTCTATTTATCCTGACCCAAGATATGATAATGTCTCACCTGAATTAATACATTACCCATGTACATGATTTTCCTATTCTACTGTAGTTTTTCTAGTTCATGGAACTTAGGGCCATTGGTCAATACAACAATTAGTGTAATATTTTCAAAATGGAAAGGAAATTATATCATTATTTACTGTGCTAGTAAGAGTGAAAACTAAAGTCCTTGCTGTGGTTTGTCATTCTTTATATGATCTTACATTTCCCCACTCCTTTCATTTTGGTGTTCCTGCAATAGCCCCTTCACACTATTCATTACATCAAACATTTGCTGTGTTTCCACCAGGACAAGAAAGCTTGTGCCCCGTCTCACAGAATATATTTTGCTGCTATTCTGCTTTCTTGGAATGTTTTTATTTTATTAGAAAGCCATAAAATTTAAGAACAAAATAGCTGAAATTCATATACTTACCATTAAGATAAAAATTGATAACTCTGAACATTCAATCATTTCATTTCATGTCATATATTGATAACATCACAATGTAGAAAATATTTTAAAAATGGGAAAATGAGGAGATTAATAAATAATTATTAAGATAATTATTAAGATAATTATCTGTTGATATTCCCAACAAATTGAAAACAATTGAAGTTAGCAGAAATAAAGTACCTTCTTTGTTATGAATTAGCATTTGAAGCCCTAGGTTTTGATAATTAAATAGATATGCTTTATAATGCAGACTACTGAAATACTATTTGACATGTGGATATATTATCTTAATCTTATAATCACATCACAATGGTATATAATTGTTGGAGACTTCTTTCTAGAATTACTAAGGTAGAATAATTAGTGCTATATTTTGTGCCATTTTTTATATTTGCTTGCAGATATTTGATAATAATAAACATGAACTCTTAAAAGACAAAATGTGTTTTTAAGCCGGGCGGTGTGGCGCACGCCTTTAATCCCAGCACTTGGGAGGCAGAGACAGGCAGATTTCGAGTTCGAGGCCAGCCTGGTCTACAGAGTGAGTTCCAGGACAGCCAGGGCTACACACACACACACACACAAAAAAAAAAAAAATGTGTTTTTAGATGGACAGTCTTACTAGTCACTATATCATCACAACTTTAAGCTTGACTTATTATTGTTACTCCCCAGTCAGATCCTCCATATACATTTCAACAATAATGAGATATGAAGGATAAATTAAAAGCATACCAAAGAACCACAGATGGAGGAGTTCTTTTCTTCAGTGACTACAGATTTTATGATTTCCTAAATATATATGTCACTTACTTACTGGTGTTAATAAGGAAAACAGTATAGTTTATAGCAATACTGCGTAGCAAGCAGAACTGAATGAAAAAACAACAAGATTCTGTTCTTCTGTGGCAGAATATAATTTCATAGAAAGCTGATCAAAATATAGAAAGTCTACAATGTCGTTTGAAATCTGTTTTCATACATGAATCCATGAAAAGTTAAATACATAGAACGGTTAATGCCTAATACATAAGAGGATATTTTCAGAATTTAGATTATCACGGATACATTTAATACAAATGAAAGTATCAAAGTTAGGGTAATCTAGAAAGAAAACACCAGTGTTTTGTTTTGTTTTTTCTTTTTTTCTTTTTTTTTTTAATTTTATTTTTTTGCTTATTCACTTTATAACCTGTCCCAGTCACCCCCTCCCACAATCCTTCCCCATCTCTTGTTTTCTGAGTACCCCTCCTCCTGTATCCCCCACCCTGCCACTTTAATTCTCTGAGAGGCTAGGTGCTTCCTCTCCCATTGAGGCCAGATGAGGCACCCAGCTAGAAGACCATACTCCATATACAGGCTGCATGTTTTGGGATAGCCCCCACTCAGATGTTTGAGACCTGCATGGAAAACCAAGCTGCACATTTACAACATATGTGCAGGGAGGCCTAGGTCCAGACCATGGAGGTAGATCTGTGTAGACTAGGTATGCTCCACGGTTGGTGATTCAGTCTCTGAGAGCTCCAAGGGTTCAGGTTGGTTTACTCTGTTGATCTTCCTGTGCAGTTCCTATCTCCTTAGGGCCCACAGTCCTTCCCCCTATTCATCTATAAGAGTCCTCAAGCTCCATCCACTGTTTGGCTCTGGATGTCTGTATCTGTCTGAGTCAGCTGCTGGTTAGAGCCTCTCAGAGGACAGCTTGCCCCTGTCGTTCTCAGGCTGGAGGTTTTAGATCCTGGGAGCTCTGGTTGAATCTTTTGATACTCGTTCTAAAAGGACAAAAGTACCCTCACTTTGGTCTTCCTCCTTCTTCTTGAGTTTCATGAGGCCCAAGCACCCTCACTTTGGTCTTCCTCCTTCTTCTTGATTTTCATGAGGTTTATGCGTTGCATCTTGCTATTATAAATAAGGCTGCTATGAACATAGTGGAGCATGTGTCCTTGTTATATGTTGGAGCACTTCTGGGTATATACCCTGAAGTATATATCTGGGACCTCTGGTAATGCTATGTGCAATTTTCTGAGGAACGCCGACTGATTTCCAGGGTGGTTGTACCACTTACAAATCCACCAGCAATGGAGGAGGTTCTCTTTCTCCACATCCTCACAGCAGCTGCTATCACCTGTGTTTGCTGTCTCCTTAGACATCTGCCAGAGCTGACATATACAGAGGGAGATGCTCACAGCTAACCATTGAACTGATCATGGGGTCCCCAATGTGGGAGTAGAGAGAAGACTGAAGGATCAGAAGCAGAAGGGGTCTGCGGCCCCAAGGGGAGAGCAACAATACCAACCAACCAGAGCTCCCAGGGCCTAAACCACCAGCCGGGGAGCATATAGGAAGGGCCTCATGACTCCAGCTGCATATGTAGCGGAGGAAGGCCTTGTTGGGCATAGATTGAAGAGGAAATCCTTGGTCCTGTGAAGAGCCTGGATGACCCGTGTATACAAATCCCCATTACATATCCCAGCAAAGATGAGAAGAAATTAGATAAGTAAGATGCCGCCTTACCAGATAAAATATGAAAACAGTTTTTTTTTTTTTTCCAATAAAGCTTTATTTAATAAGAACATTGGGAGAAGGGAGAAAGGGAACTATTCAGCCATTTAGGGCTGTTTGTAGGAAAAGTTGGGCAGGATGAAAAGACTTATAATAGGTTAGCAGAGAGCAGGTCAGCAAAGCAGATCCAGGCAGCGCAGGAGCTAGTAGCTAGTCGTGAAGCAGGGGCCACCTGGGAGATGGTGGTGAACTGGAACAATTCACCAAGCAGCATTTGCTGTAGAGGGTCACATCCAGCAGCTCTGGGGTGATGCGCCTCCGAGTACCTCTGCGTTGGGCTTCATTTGCCCTGCCAGCTCCACAGCCTGCGGGTGAGGAACTCCAGGATTGCTGCCAAGAAGATGGGCACTTTTTTCACTCAGCCTCCGGGCATGGCCGCCATCCCTCAAAAGTTGTTCCACCAGGCTCACGGCAAAGAATCAGCTGGGCTCTGGAGGTGCGGGAGCGACGGTGGCGAGATGAGGACCCTCGAAGACTGTTCTCCGAAGTCCTGGGCATGCTGGCTTCAGAATGAGATGTCACAGGAAACTTGGCCTACTTGGCTGCTCTCTATTGATCGGTTGCTGTCTGCTGACCTGCTGGGCCGTGGGCTCAAGTACAAGTCCAACGCCCAACCGTTTGTACCAGGCTTTGTATCCTAGCAACCCTTATTGGTTCGCGCCCACTCCCATGGGCTCCCACTGCTGCCTACATGTTCCAAGCCAGAGTTCTAGAAGGTGTCGTCATCGCTTTGTATGCTCAAGGAGACTTCAGGACATCGAGTGTCAGCCATTTTGTGCTCCCTCATAATTCTCTGATGTCCACTGTCAGCCTGCTTTAACTTACTCAATAACGACTTCAGCACTATGTTGTCAGTACAGAAG
Source organism: Mastomys natalensis (assembly GCA_021653895.1). Lineage (NCBI taxonomy): Eukaryota > Metazoa > Chordata > Mammalia > Rodentia > Muridae > Mastomys > Mastomys natalensis. The sequence goes on along the minus strand of JAJTUV010001736.1, from coordinate 338,332 downwards.
CTTGTCCATAAGGATGTCTATTCCTTATACATGCTCAAGAACATTTTGGCTTGAGAAATAGGAAAAAATGTTCTAATTTGATTTCTTTTATGGTTCAAGGTGGGCAAAGGGGATGCTCTTTTCCTTTTCTTTTCATTTCTGCCCCCTCTTCTCCAATCCTGATCCATTTCATTTCTGTCTCTCAGAAAACAATGGCTTCTGAAGATAACAATAAAACATAACAAAAAATATAAAATAAGATAAAACAAACCCTTCATATTGATTTGGACAAGGCAAACCAACAGAAGAAAAGAAAAAACAAAGGAAGGCACAAGAATCAGAGACCTACCTACTAGTTTATAAACACAGGAGTTCCATAAGATACGTAACTAACAGCTATATTATACACAGAGAAGCTTCTGAAGACCTGTGTTGACCTTGGGCTTTCTGCTTCAGGTTTTATGATTTAAATAGGAGCTTTAGTTGGTTGATTTATTGGGCCTTTGTTCTCCTGGGATCCTCCATCTCTTCGGCTCGGGATACTCTCTTTTTTTCCTCTTCTGTGAGGTTCCATGAGCTCTAAGGGTAAGAACTTAATGGAGACATCCATTTAGACCTGTATGTTCCAAGATCTTCACCTCTGAGTAATATCTGGTTGTGGGTCTATGAATTTGTTCACATCTGCGGCAGGAAGAATCTTCTTTGGTAATGGCTGAATGAAGCAGTGATCTGTGAGTATAGCAGAATATAGTTAGGAGACTTTTTTAAAGACTCCTTTTTAAGGATCAATAATAGTATTTAGTTCACCTGAGGTCTCTGAACTAGCTAGTCTCTGGAGTTTGATTATACAGTCAGTTTTCAGGTATGGCTTCTGTGGTGGTTTGAATCAATATGACTCCCTTAGACTCAAGGGAGTACCACTATTATGATGTTTGGTCCTTCTGGAGTAGTCATGGCCTTGCGGAGGAAGTGTGTCACTGGGGGCTGAACATTGGGGTTTCGAATGTTCAAGCTAGGTCAAGAGGTCTCTCTCCTCCTCCTGCCTACTGATCTAGATATGTAACTATCAACTATATTTCCAGCCCACCATGTCTCCCTGCTGCTGCCAGTAACCACCATGATAATGGAATAAGCCTCTGAACCATTTGTCACCAAAAATTAAATGTTTTTATTATAAGATATGCTGTGCTTATAATGCCTCTTCACAGCAATAAAACACTACATTAGCCACCAAAAATTAAAGGTTTTTATTGTAAGATATGCAGTGCTCATATGTCTCTTCACAGAAATGAAACACTGAGATAGAACTTGGTACCAGAACAGGAGTATTGCTGTAATAGGCCTGAGCATGATTCTGTTTGAAAAAATTGGAAACATTTGGGGACTTTTCTATAGAAAAGCAGTTGAATGCTTAAGCAGGCTTAATTGTCATGCTAGTAGAATTTTGAAAGACAGTTGTGCTGGCTAGAGTTATTTGAATGTGAGGCCTAGCTTAATTTCACAGGAGAATATTAGTATGTACCCGATATGGTTCTTTTTTTTCTTTCTTTTCTTTTTTTTTTTTAATTGGAAATTTTTTGTTTTTTAAATTTCAAATGTTCTCTCCTTACCCATTTCCCGCCTCCCTCCCAGGAATTCACTATCCCTTCCCCCCTCCTCCTGCCTCCACTTGGTGTACCCCCACCCACCCTCCCCCATATGTCACCTCCCCACCCTCGAGTATCCACCCCCACGACGTCCACCTTCATGGGACCAAGGATCTCTTCTCCCCCTTATATATAGCTCCCTTGCATATATAGCTGGAGCATGGGTTCCCTCCCTAAGCGCTCCCAGGTTGGTGGTTTAGACCCTGGGGGCTCTGTTGGTTGGGATTGTTGCTTTTCCTCATGGTGTCACGAATCCTCTTAACTCCTTTAGCCCTTCACTCTATCTTCTCCATTGGGAACCCCATGATCAGTTTAATGGTTAGCTGTGAGCACTGCCTCTGAGTATGTCAGACTCTTGCAGACTTTAAGGAGACAGCTACATCAGGCTCCTGTCAGCATGTACATCCTGACATCCACATCAACCTCTACCTTTGGTGACTGCACATAGGATTGGATATCCAGGTGGAATGGTCTTCTCTCCTTCAGTTTTCTGTCCTGCACTGTGTCTCCATATTTGCACCCTTGAGTATTTTGTTTACTCCTTCTAAGAAGGTCTGAAGCCCCCCCCCCCACTTGGTCATCATTCTTCATGAGCTTTATGTGGTCTGTGAGTTGAATCTTGGGTATTTCAGGCTTCTGGGCTAATATCCAATAATCAGTGAGTGAATACCATGTATGTTCTTTTGGGGATTGGGTTACTTCACTCAGGATGATATTTTTAGTTCCATCCATTTATATAAGAATTTATAAATTCATTATTTTTAATTGCTAAGTAATTTCCATTGTATAAATGCACCACATTTTCTTTCCATTCCTCTGTTGAAGCCCATCTGGGTTCGTTCCAGTTTTGGCTATTATAAATAAAGCTGCTATAAACATAGTGGACATATGTCTTGTTATTATTAAGCATCTTCGGATATAGCCCAGGAGTGGTATAACTGGGTCCCCAGTTAGTGAGACTAGGTATGTTAAGAAAATTTAAGCAATGTTATGATAACCATTCGAAGGAAGAACTGTGAGCTTCTGTGACTTGGATTCAGGTATTTTGTATACTCTACTCAACTCTTATTCACAAAATTGATGGCATAAAAATGAGTTCCTAGTATACTTAAAACAAACAAATTGGAGCCAGTCACATTTATCATTTTGTTTGGATAAAATGCTGCACATTGCCTTTATGCTACTTGTAAATTAATATAAACAATGTTTTTATTTACAAATTTATTAAATTACATTGTTATACCCTTTTTATGTGATTCATATTTAGTACTTACATTTTGAATGTTTTCAATGGGGTGATTCAGCTAGTCTCTTCTAAGCATATAACTTTAAATATTTTGGTAGATTTAATTATAAATATTCTAAGTATATATTTATAAATATAATGGAGCATGATTCTTGTGGCAAAAGTGTGCAAATTAGTGGGAGGCTTGAAGAGTATCCAGGAATATAAAAAGTTGACATTGTTACCAGTAACAGGTTCCACTTTTTTTTTAAATAGGAATAACCTGATAAACTCAAGATAGTTGAAAATATATAATTTTTGAATTACATGGGACAAAGCTTACTACCTAAAACATAACTCAGAAACAGTGCATTGTAGTGACTCCACCCTTTACCTTTTTTTTTCCTGTGCTGACTTGGAAATGTAACTCACTGATGTTGTCCAGGATAAAAAAAAATTTATTATAGAACATGTTATGCTCCTGGGGAAAGATGCATATCACAAATTCAAAAACTTATCGAATTGTTTCCACTGAGTTCAAATTGCTGTTGTTCGATATGAAGTTTTGTGTGTGTGTGTGTGTGGTGTTTTGTGTACGATCATTAAAAATCAGTTGTCAAGCCGGGCAGTGGTGGCACACTCCTTTAATCCCAATACTTGGGAGGCAGAGGCAGGAGGATTTCTGGTTTGAGACCAGCCTGGTCTACAGGTGAGTTCCAGGACAGCCAGGGCTACACAGAGAAACTCTGTGTAGAAAAACCAAAAAAAAAATAAATAATAAAATCAGTTGTCCATCTGCTTAATAAATTCAAAATAGTACATTTGACTACAAGTTCTAGAAGGAGATACAATAAAAAAAAAACTTGAATTTTCCAAGTATTATGGCAGATTACAAGCTATATTTGTGTGACTGGGGTGAAAAAAAGAAAAGTTAGGATTTTAATAAATAGATTCTAGCTTTATAGGAGGAAGACCTTAAAGAAAGAAAACAGAAACAGAATTTGGTTCTGGGTAATTTTTAGTTTGTGCATACTTTTTATTTACAAGCTTTGTATAATAAAATTTATTTTGAAAGAAAACCAAATATAAGCTTACATACTATTTTTCTTGACTGAACCAGCATACTAGCAAATGGCCACACCATGCTGCTTACATCAGTTCAAGGTCACTTTCCAGGGAAGCACTCTCAAGGGTATTGTGGAGTTTTATAGACAGTCCTGGATTTTAAGAAATGCACCAGAGAACTGATAAACAGCATAGAAAGACAGCACAGTGAACACCAGAGAGAGAGAGAGAAACAGAAATGTGGCACTGGACCCTAGGAAGTGTTTGACAGATGAGGTACCACTGAATCCCTGTCACTGCTGTAGGAACTATAAGAATTCATAAGATGTGAACAGTGTAACTGAATGTAGTATGTTGAAAGAGTGACCCCACAGAAATGACATCCCAATGACATAAGAGTCAAATAATGGACAGGCCACCAATACCCCTTCATAGAGCCCTGAACGTGTAAAGAAAGATCCCTAACACTTCAAAGATAATGGAGTAGTAGTCCCCAGACCACAAACATCAATAGAAACTGGATGTAAGTCACTACTATTAGAAGAGCACACTGAGTTAACTTGTTGAAATCCTGAAATTGGCCAGGCGGGTGGTGACACACACCTTTAATCCCAGCACTTGGGAGGCAGAGCCAGGCGATTACTCAGTTCAAGGCCAGCCTGGTCTACACAGTTAGTTCCTGGTCAGCCAGGGTTACACAGAGAAACACTGTCTTGAAAAAAACAAAACAAAACAAAACAAAACAAAAAAAAGAAAGTATTGTTGAAATCCTGAATTAAGTTTGAAGAGTATTACAAAACACAAGCCAAGAGGAAAGAGTCAACTTATCACCTTAGAGAAGAAAGAATGCTACTTAGGGCAATTCTATTTTATATTTTGTCGTAATGGTTATTTTATTTGGTTCATTGTATTATTTCTTCTAAAGTACTTCAATTGTTTACATGTTGCATTTTTAACATGCATTTCATGAAAATTGGTTTCTTTTGTTACACATACTATTTTTGATAGTACTCCTCACCATGACCCTTTTCATCTTTTCCATCTCCCCCAACTTTATTAATGAAATATTAATGCCCCACCAACAAGTAAGATCTAGTACTACTGTTTGTGTGACATAAGAAACATACACATTTTAGTTTGTTTGTTTTTGATTCTTTTCTTTGGTTCATTGTTTGGTTGTTTTACAACAATTTATTACAATGGAGTTATGGTCAAATTATTATATTATAAATTTAACTACTATATAGTTAAATTTCCAAATAAAGAACACAAGAATGTAGATGAAAACAGGTTTAGGAAGACTCATTATAAATCAAAACAAATCAACAAAAACATGGGACTTAGGGAAATGTTTTTAGTTTTTAAATTAGAGTACATACCATAACAACAGATTCAAAATGCATCAGAAATATGAATGAGATAGAAAAACATTATGATACACACATACACACACACACTCATATGTATATGTAGATGTATCTGTATTAGTATATGAACTTATTTATTTCTAAATACTTAAATACAAACTGAAAATTCTGTGGATTGTTTTATACACACACACACCACACATACACACACATATGCACAATCATATACATACACATACATGCATACACACATAGATAGATAGATAGATATGCACATAAACATGTGTGTATATTTATACATTTTCAGTTATTTTATGAAAAGAATAAATAGAAAATATAGATCCCCAAAGAAATCCATCATGTTTAGCATAGTAAGCCATCAAACCCTTAATATTCATAGGAACGAATAAAAACTTGAAATATTCCAATCAATCAGTAAAACAGCTAACAAAAGAACAAAAAAAAAAGGTCAGTAGTAATCGTAAAGGGATGTGTCCTAACCTCATCTATTAAAGACAAAGATTAGCTGAATGGATTAAAAATGTAGATTGGGTCTAGCACAATGGCTCATTAGACAAGTATGTTTGTCACACAGTCTGAGAATTCAATTCAATTCAATTCAATTCCCATGACACACATTAGAGAACCAATTCTGGAAAGCTATCCATTAACTCATTGAACTACCTAGAGAGACCTTAGTTTCTGTTGGCCCAAATGAATTAGGTGTCTGCAACATGGCCTCCACTCTACAGAATCCTAATAAGAATGGTGTGGCATCTTAAACTCTACCTTCAGGATCACTGTCTATTAACACTCTCACCCTAGTTCCTACCACCAAAAGACCACTGTACAACCCATCAGTTTCTTCATGTAGCTGATGGTAAACTCTCATAAACAATGCTAATTTCAACTTTGGGTACTTTTGCAATTTATTTTCATATATCAAATTTAGTAGTACCCCTGAGCAATTATAAATACTCAGAAATATTTGTGGTAGGTGAAGAGACATTGGGGATATTAAATATAACAACTATAGAAACAGTAGTTAGTGTTCTGGAGCAATAATCTTGCAAAAAAAAATTTCTCTAGCTTTCCCTTTGAAAAGTGTGTCTTGATATAATGATCACTAGTCGCCTAGCTAGAGGACACTATCTGTCAACAATTTGAAGTAGATTCACCATATCTTTAGGTCAACTAGGCATGAATATAATTCACTGAATGATGGAATATAACTATGTAGGTCTAGAAGGCATGAGTAAATTACATGATTGATGGATCAGAATTTTACATTACCTTGCTTCTTTGGCACCAACTCTTGTTTCAGTTTAGAGTAATAAATGATATTATTACATGATATTCACTGAACATTACTAATGGAAGGAGAAAAGAAACAAGGATGTTTTCAGATGGGTCAACATGACATGACAAAATTTAGTTAGAGTTTAATAATAACCTTAGAATAAAATCTATTAAAAAAGATATTTCTAAGAGATATAATGAGACAACTCTCACTGTGGTAAATTCCCTATACAAATATTTTTATGGTGAATGAATTACTTTTCTTTATAAGAAAAAGAGGGGTTTACTTACATTGTTGCTGCTTTATCATAAAATTATTGTCACACTTCTTTTAAATGTATAGAGAGATGAGTTAACATGGTTGTTAGGGAAGTTTACTATTGCAGATTTGGTTTTATCAATAATGATTGCTGATTTATAAGACAAACTTGTTATACCGTTACATGAAATGTTGACACAATTGAAAAGATAACTTAACCTTATTATTTTAAATATTATGTGGACTATATGGAAACTCCAAGTCTTCAAACTTCTGAAGCATCTCAATTTTAGGGACACTGATGTAGGTGCCACTCATATCAGATCCTAAATAAAGGTATGCATCATTTTTGCTTATTGTTTTTGAAAATTTTGAAAATTGTTGATAAAGTTATTATTGGTAGCTAGTATTTGTAAATCTATCATTGCTAAGATTAATTCAGAAACTATTCTTTTTGCTATTATTTTTATTTTTTTTACAGTCCATTCATTGTCCCCCTCCCAGTCTGCCCCTCCCACAGTTCTTCATCCCAGTTCTCTTTCATCCTGTCTTCAAGAGGATGACCAAGCCTCTTGACAGGCCTTCCTACTCCCTGGGGCCTCAACTCTCTCCAGGATTAGATACATGTTCTCCAAGTGAGACCAGAAACGGCAGTCCTTTGCTATATATCTATCTGGGGCCTTAGACTAGCTAGTGCTTGCTGCCTGATTGGTGGCTCATTGTCTGAGAGATTTCAAGGGGTCTGGGTTAGTTGAGACTGCTGATCTGCCTATGGGATAACACTCCTCCTAAATTTCTTCCAGTTTTTCCCTAATTCAAACAAGAGGTCCTCGACTTCAGTCAAATGGTTGAATATAAGCATCTGTCTCAGTCAGATGCTTGTTGGGCCTCTTGAAGGACAGCCATGCTAGGCATAGGTCTATAAGCACACCATAGCATCAGCAATACTTTCAGACCTAGGAGCCTCCCTTTTAAAATGGATCTCAAGTTGGGTCAGTCACTGGACTGCCTTTCCCTCTGTCTCATCTCCACTTCTGTCCCTGCAGTTCTTTTAGATAGGAACAATTCAGTTCAGACATTTTACTTTCTCTTTCTCTCCATTATCTGTTTTCATATTCTTTTTACTTTATTTTCCTAACAGAGAAAATTAATTCTGATTTTAATGGCCAGTCTAGATAGAAAATTCATTATGAATCACAACCTTGATCTCCTTTAATAATGAATACACTTTGCAATTCCAGAAGAAAAATAACCATCAACTAAAAGAAAATTCAAAAGATTAGGGCATAGCCAGAATAGCAAGTTAAGTTTTCCCCAACCACATACAGTTATTAAAGTTATCTCTAGATAGAGAACACTCATTTGTGAATCAAACTCTGTTTTGGGAAAATAAAAACAGAGTAATTTTCACATAAATATAATTTTTCTGCCCTTGAAACAGCTTGATGAGAGAATATAAAATGTGTTGATTTAAGTAGTAAACAAGTTTTAATGCAAGTATACAAAATTTAATGATTCTACATTGAGAACTACAAAATTGATTAAGATCCAGGTTTGGTGGCTCATACATGTAATGTCAACAATTGTGGTACAGAAAAAAGGAAGATTTCTAAGAGCTTGGAGCCTGCCTAGGCTATGTAGTGAGTTACTTGCCCTTTGTAATGTGATGGAAATTGGACCACACCTACTTCTAAACTACTTTGTTTGTACCTTATCAAACTTTTAGAAGGACCTTGAATAATTATCCCATTTTACAGGAGATAAAACAAAGAAACAGATTTAATATATTACTTAATGGGAATGAAAGATGCATACTAAATCATTATAATACTTAATTATTGAAACTAAATGTAATATAAATTATAAATCTACTTTCAATGCTCAAAAACTAACTTTCTCTTAAACTGTTATGAAAACCATATGGGTGATGAAATTAACAAGGCCATGTATAGAATGACTTACACAAATTTATATTAATATAGGGAAGAGAGGTAACCTAAGACTTGAATTCTTCTAATTTCAAATCTAGTTTCCTTTATACTACATAATTGATCCTTAATATAGAATCATAAAATTAAGTGAAGAAAAGGAAACTTGTACTGTAACTACAAATAAGATCTGTAAAAATAACTTTCATTCACCAGATGTAATTGTTGTCTCAGAGGCTTACTGCTATGTATGCTCACCCATTTTAGTTCTTTCTAAACATTGTCTGGCTGATTCAGTTTAGCTGTTTTGGCTTAAAGCTCCCATCCACTGTGACTAATTCAATCTGGCCTCTCTCACCTTTTACCGAATTGATCTCTTTGGAAAAAACTTCCTCTGAACACCAGGAAATACATATTGCACTGATTGCACTGACTACACAAACTATATGGAACTGAATGGAATGAAACTCACCTCCAATCAACTGAATTAACTCCAGTTACTCCCAACTAACTGAACTCTCTCTCCCCCTGAGCTGCTCTTCAATAGTTTCTCTTTCCTGTACAGTTCTTGTGAGAGTTTGGAGTATCCGATAGAGATATCTGACTCATTCTGTCAATTTTTTTTCTGATTTGTCTCTTTGTCTGTTCCTCAATTGGGTATAACTTTTAAACATGGCTGCTTCCTTCTACAAACTAATTTTCCTTAAAGGTGTATCATTGTAGCCAAATCACACAGATCTAGAAGGTCTTTGGATTGGATGCTTTGTCATAGCATCCATATTGCTGGATTAAAATTCCTCTAAAATATTGAATACAGAAATAGGCTCCATAATCATATGATGTTTTTATGTTGTATTTCAAGCTGAAATATACAAGTGGTAACAATAAACAAATGGAAACTATGACTAAAAGTAAAGAGAAGCAACTTCTAGAGACTATGCAAATATAATAATAATCACTGATGAATATTTGGATAAGTACACAGTTGATTTAAAAGACATTATCTGAAGGAAAACAAAGATATCAAAGACATTTTCAGTCCTCAAATTTGCTACAATATTATTCATAGAAACCAAGATCTGAAATAAACTCAATTGGCTATTGCCTAAGCATGCAAAAACTAGAATAATATTTAATGATATAATAACAAAATTATATCATTTGAGGCAAAGAAAATGTGTTGTGCAATATGAAATAAATCATATACACAGTACAAATAAAAGTTGAACTCACAGTACTAGGCAGAAATAAAAGTGGCTAGATCATAGAAATGAGCAAAGAATGTTAGGTGAAGACAGGATAGATTATTGTTAAATGTAATAGATGTAAGAATAAGTTATATTGTTATATAGCACAAGAGAGCAAGTATAATAAACATTTTATTGAATAGTTTAAATTATAAAAGTAGAGTTTGAATTTTGTTCTGATGATTTGGATAAGAATGGCCTTCATAGACTCATATTTGAATGTTTAGTGACCAGAAAATGACACTGTTTGAAAGATTTGAAGGATTAGAATGTGTGGCATTGTATGGAGGAAGTGTATCATTGGGAGTTGTTTTTGAGGTTTCAAATTTCCATGTCAGTCCCAGAATCAATCAATCAATCTCCCTCTCTCTCTCTCTATTCCCTCTCTCCCTTTCTCCCTCCCCCTCCCTCCCTCTCCTCTCCCCTCTCCCCTCCCCTCTCTCCCCTTCTTCCTCTCTCCCTCTCCCATTCTGTCTCTCTCTCCCACTCCCTATCCCTATCCCTATTCCTATCCATCTCTATCTCTATGCCTATAGATCAAGATACATCTTTTGAACTAATACTGCTCAAGAACCAGCTTCCTGCCATCATGATAAGTGATTGAACCTTTAAAATTGTAAGCAACCCCACATTTAATGCTTCTTTAATAATAGTTGCCTTAGAAATGATGTTGCTTCATAGCAACAGAACAATGACTAAAACAGGAATTGGTACCTGGGACCAAACAAGGTATTTCTGTGATAGGTCTGTTCATGCTTTTATATGGAGGAATATGGACTTTGAAACTTTGGATTAGAAAAGCAGTTGAATATTTTAAGTTGGGCTTAATGGGACATATTAATAGAATAATAGAAAACAGTGGTTATGAGGAGGATATAAATTATAATGCAGTAGCTCAAGAGGTTTTAGAATCAATGGATATTAGTAAGTGGTCTATTATAAACCACTCTTGTGATATTTTGACAAAATATGTGATTGCTCTTTTGCCTTTTTTCTAAAGATCTCCTTGAAGATAAATTAAAGAGTTTTGTATTAGTGACAATGCCAGCAGAGATATCCCAAAAGCCTAATATTGACACTGTCACAGAGTTATTAGTGATTATTCTAATTGGGCTCCATAAGAAAAAAAAATGAAGTTAGATAAAGACAAAGCCATAGTCTGAAGAATATAAAACATTTAAAGAAAAGCTTGATACTAAGTAGAATAAAAAGAATTTTGACTTCAAGAAAAGATCAAAACCCAGATAAACTTTTGTGAAAAGAAATTGAGGAAAAGAATGAACAATGAAGGAAACTATCAACAACAGAACGGTCATGCCAATTAATTTGTATTAAATGTGATAGCTTTAGATGTGGTTCTGGCTTTAGAGTCAAGGATATATAAAAACAGTTAAAAAAATATCCCTCTGTGATTAAAGACATCCTCTGAAGCTAGGAATATGTTGAGGTGACTCTAAATGAAGGCCTATAAAGGGCTTTGTGTAAAGCTGTTAAGGTGAAGATTGAACTGTGAGGGAAACCACAAGATGTTGTAAATGCCAAAAACATGAGAAACCTCACAAGGAAATCTTGATATTAATAGTAGAACAAGCCCAAGACATAGAAGTATGTTACAATCAACAAACCTTAAAGGATTTGGATATCTAAAGGCACTTTGACACCAGACATGGTGATGCAAAATTTGGAGGCTTTTCAGCTGTTTTTTTGGTCTTGTTTGGTCCAGTATTCAATTTCCTCACTATGCTTCCTTTCCTCCCATTTGAAATGGTAGGTACTGTTTATTTTGTGTTTGTGAATGCTAGAAATTATGTGATCTTTCAATTATTTTGCTTTCAAAGGAGTTACAATTTAGAATTTGTCTTAGGTCTTAAAAGACAATGAACTTTGGAGTTTTATACAATGTTGAGACTATGATAGATTGTAGAGACTTTTGACACTGAACTGAATGCATTTTTTTTTAACCATGATATAGTTGTAAGCCTATAGGGGCCATGAAATGGAATATAGAAGTTTGAAAATACATGGGCTCCATAGAATCATATATTTCAATGTGTAGTCATCAGGGAGTGACTCTATTTAAAAGGATCAATAAGGGTGCCTTTTTGGAGAAAGCATGTCAGTGGAGATGGAATTTGAGGTTTTAAAAGCCCAAGTGAAGCTTAGAGTCTCTTCATATGCCTATGGATCAGAATGTAGCTCTCAGCTACTACTGTAGTGTCATACATGTTACCATGCTGACTATGGTAATAATAATGGAATAAACCTCTGAAACTGTAAATATGCACACAATTAAATGATTTTTTTACAATATCTTCTTTTTTAATTGTATATCTCTATAACAATAGACCATAACTATGCTCGCTTAATCAATTGTTCGCATACACTCGTACTCCATGCTTATTTAGTGGCATTAGAAAATGTGGCCTTGTCAGAGGAGGTATGTCACTGTAAGTGTGCTTTGGGGCTTCACATATCCAATCCAAGCCCAATCTTCTTGATGGCTGCTGATCCAAACATAAAATTATTGGCTCCTTCTGTAACACCATTTCTGCCTGTGTGCATCTGTGCTTTTGGCTGTAATGACAATGGAAAAGATCTCTGAACATGGAAGCCAGTCCCAGTTCTGTATAAGAATTGCTCTGGCCATGGTATCTCTTCACAACAATAGAACTTTGTCTAAGTCAGTTACAAAAACAGATGATAACATGAAGAAGTTATTAATAATTTGAGAAAGAAACCATGAACAAGAGAAAAAGAAGGAACATTCACAATTTCTAATACATGCATTTTAATGTGACAATTATAATGAGCTATGAAAATATTTTTTAAAACTTATTCCCTTGTGTAATTTAAAAATATTTTCTCAAATATACTTAATATTTATTTAATTTATAATCTATTTGAATCATCAGGATATAGTGAAATTTTTGGTTCTAGTATAACGTGAATGTTAACCTTAATTTTTAAAGCCTTGGTGCTTACTTTAGGACTTATAAATATTAAAAAAAAAAAAAAACACACAGACTGGTCTAGGGATGCACCTCTGTAGCCTGATCACTTTACTGGATGTCTCTGATTAGAGGATCATGTTTAACGTCATCCCAGGCAACAGAGTGATACTGCATATGAAACCCAACCAAACAGTCATAACAGTTGGTGTATAATATTCTCTTCTCTGGACTGTATATCTAATCATATTGGACTCTTACAACAAGGATACCTTCTTTAGAAAAGAATATATTAAATGTTTTAAAAAAGAAAATTAAAGATATTTGTCTCTATTATCTTTTTGGATGAAAAGTCATAGAAGTAACTGTTAACACTGCCAAATGTTCAGTTGTTTCAAGGATGTAGCTATTCATCTTTATGACAATATTTGCTTATCAAACAGCTTTATCATCACACTGTATATTTTTGCAAGTGGTGAGTATATACATGTGTTTGAGTGTAATGAGATCAAAGTTTGCTCTAATAACACTACAGTTAGCATAATTTACTACCCATAATACCTGAATACCTAAACTCAGATAATTAATATACAAATGTTCTTTGAAAGTAAGAAACAAGGGACAATCAGACATGCTCAAGATGGCATAGCAAAAGACAATGAGAAAAAAATAGTTGTTATTATTTCTCTGTGATTACTAGACTAGTACACACATGCTGTGCCCCAAGTCCCAAAGCAAAAAGAAAGAAAATATTAAGCTAGAGACTGTTGAGTGAAATGATGATGCATTTATTAAACTTGCCTAATTAAGAGCTTTGATGAAATTTTAAGCCAAATGATTCAAATCATTAACTATACAGCCATTAACATCCATAACTACATTTTTTTTACATTTGTTAAATTAGAATATTTGTAATTTTAGGAGCATTTTAACCTGCTCTTATACAGATTTCTTCATTTACTTTTGGAGAACAATTTAGTGAAACTTTATTCAAATAAGTCCTCAGATACAAATGCACAGTACTATTCTCTGTAATGAGATTTGTTCATGTTTTATCTTAGATGAATTTTATCTGTATGCTATTATAACTAAATGAAAGTTTATGCTATGCAAACAATCCTGATTGAGGTTTCACATTAATATTTGCCCTGCTTTTAGATTCACAAGATTAAAAAAATGCAGTCATTCAGAACTCATGTTTTGCAAAACCTAATTGGAACTTGAAACTCAGGCTGAAAATCTTATTCTATCAAATTAGCATTTCCTGGGTTTTATTGTGTTTTGACGCTTGAAAAATTACAGCACACATTTCTGATTCCTTCAGACAACTTTTCAAATGAATATTGTATAAGATTATTTTTGCTCAATTTACTGCCATGTTTTAAAAAAAAAAAAACATTTTTTAAGAGATTGTATTTCAAAATAAATACAATTCACAAGAATTGAATTTTACATTTGAAATAAAAGTTGGAGCCGTTGAGGTACACATGGCTTTTAAATTGAGGAAAACAGAGTGTCTCATGTATCTATAAGAAAAGCAAAGATAAATAAACATGAAATGATGCCAGGGTTTCCCATTTAAAACATATATGCTCTTTTAGAAGCTGATAATTATGGATAATTATTCCCATTTCTTTCTCTGAGAACTGAAATTAAAAGACAGTAAGTAGACTACTTATTTCAACATTACTATCTTTTAATATGTATACCATAGATTAGAAATTCTTGTCTTTTATAAACAAGGCAAACTTAGTATAGTCAATACAACCATCAATATATGTAAAAGCCAATTTAAAGCTACAAAATAATCTCTCTAGAATGAGGCTTTTAAATCACTAGCTATACATTTTAAACACAAAAATAGTCTTTGTTTGTAACTATGTAGAGCCCATAAAACAAACTTTGTTGCCTGAAATATCAAACATCAATGTCCTTTGTATCAGTATATCCTAATGACCATAATACTATAATACCATAATTGTCTTAACCCTCCAAAAGTTTTAAAGCATGTCTGTATGTGGGCTATCAAATGGAAAGCATATAAAAAAGTACATTTCAGTTCCTTTTTTTTAAGTTTTATGTATTATGGTATGTATGCATGTGTGTGTGTATTTAAGGTTGCCTTCATGTGGATATTAGAGAACATTGTGGAGTTGGTTCTGTCCTTTGGCCTAAAGATAGACAGACTCTGTGGAATCAAATTCAAATCACCACGCTTGCCTGTCAAGCATGTATCTGTATCCATGATAAACTATCTCACTGATTATAAATTTCAGTGTTTAAAATTTCTTTTCCTGAGAATGTCTTCCAGTATAAATTTTGTATTGCGATCAGTATTCATGTTATAATTCGAAGTTTTATATAATTATAAATTGCTGTCGATCTTGTTATTTATTCTGACCTAGGTATATAATCGCACCTGCTAAGAAATATGTATTTGTATGCATACTGTTTCATGTATGCCACAAAAGAGAAAATGTAATACCTGTTTTGCAATAATTGTTAATCATTCTAAATGACTATAGTATTAATCCAAGAGTCAATTTCCTATAAGTAGAATGCTTGCCAACTAAAGCATATCTAAAATCACTTATAAAACAAATATCTGGGTATACTGGTGAAGTGTTATCATCTGTAGTGGTAAATAAAAATGTATAAATGTATATCTCTGTGCTTCTGACACGTTGCAGGCACGCACACCCACCCAAGCGCTATATGGATTCATAAATGAAAAGCATACACACACACACACACACACACACACACACACACACACACACCAGTTAATTTTAAATGCCTTGAGTAGCTCAAAGGCTGGACAATTCTAACCTTTCCCACTGCTAAAAAACACTCCTCTCCAGTACTCCTGAGTTAACAACCTTTAAAATTTGTATTTCCAGGATAGTTATACCAGTTTGCACTCCAACCATCAATGGAGGAATGTTCACTTCTCCACATCCTCACCAACATGTGTTGTCACCTGAGGTTTTGATCTTAGCCATTCTGATTGGTATAAGGTGGAATCTCAGGGTCGTTTTAACTTGCATTTCTCTGATCACTAAGGACATTGAACATTTCTTTAGGTGCTTCTCAGACATTCAAGATTCCTCTGTTGTGAATTTTCAGTTTAGTTCTAGATCCCATTTTTTGATTGGGTTGTTTGGTTTTTTGATGGTTAGCTACTTGAGATCTATATACAATTTGGATATTAGCACTTTATCAGATGTGAGGTTAGTGAAGATTTTTTCCCAATCTGTAAATTGCCAATTTGTCTTATTGACTATGTCCTTTGCCTTACAGAAGCTTTCCAGTTTCATGAAGTCCCATTGATCAATTCTTGATCTTAGAACATGAGCCATTGGAGTCCTCTTTAGGAAATTTCCCCCTGTCCCAATGAGTTCAAGGCTCTTTCCTACTTTCTAGTCTATTAGATTCAGTGCATCTGGTTTTATGTTGAGGTTCTTGATCCACTTGGACTTGTGCTTTTAGCATCGTGACAAATATGGGTCTATTTTTATTCTTCTACATACAAACAGCCAGTTCGACCAGCACCATTTATTGCTCAATCTGGAGGTTCCTCAGAAAATTTGGAATAGATCTACCTGAAGACCCAGCAATGCTACTCTTGGAAATATACCCAAAAATTCCCCACCATGCCACAGAGGCACGTGTTCCACTGCATTCATAGAGGCCTTATTTGTGATAGCCAGAAGTTGCAAACAGCCCAGATGCCCCACACAGAAGAATGGATACAGAAAATGTGGTTCATTTACACAATGGAATACTACTCAGCTATTAAGAACTAGGACATCCTGAGTTTTGCAGGTAAATAGATGGATTAGAAAGGATCCTAAGTGAGGTAACTCAGACCCAAAAGGACATGCATGGTATGTACTCACTAATAAGTGAATATTAGCCCAAAAAATAGTACAGAATAACCAAATTATAGTTCACAGAAATCAAAAAGGTCAAGAATCTGAAGGGCCCAAATGAAGACACCTCAGTACCATTGGATAAAAAGAAGAAAGCAATCAGAAGTGGGGAGAGAGGGAGATACCTGGGAGGGAAAGAAGATGGATGTCAGGGGAGAGGGAAACATGATCTGGCATTGGGTGGGGGAAAAGGACTGAAGCCCTGAGGGCCAGCAGAAAGAATGGAAACAGGCAACCTAGCGAGGTAGGAGGATGGGAGAATCATTCAGAATGTAGCAGAGATCTGGGAGGTGAGAGACTTTCAGAACACAAAAGGTGGGGACCTTAGATGAAATGCCAGGCAGGAGGAGGAGGGAACTTACAGAGCTCACCTCCAGTAGAAAGACAGGGCATCAAATGAGGGAGGGGGCTGCAATCCCACAGTCAAAACTCTGATTCATAATTGTTCCTGTTTAAAAGAACTACAGGGATGGAAATGAAGAGGAGCCTGAGGGAAAGAAGGTCCACTGACAGTGGAATCTAGCTCAGGTGGAGGTCACAAGGCCTGACACTATTACTGAGGCTATGGAGCACTCACTAATAAGAGAGCTATCATGAGTGCCCTCTGGAAGACCCAACAAGCAGCTGAAAGAATCAGATGCAGATATTTGCACCTAACCAATGAACAGATGTTGGGAACCCCTGTAGTTGAATTAAGGAAAGGCTGAAGAAGCTGAGGAGGAGGGCAACCCAGTAGGAAGACCAGGAGTCTTAATTAATCTGGACCCCCTAGATCTCTCAAACACTGGACCTCCAAAAAGGCAGCATACACCAACTGATATGAGGGCCCCAACACATATATAGAAGAGGACTGCCAGGTCTATGTTCCATCATATATGATGCACATAATGCTCAAGAGACTGGAGGCCCCAGGGAGTTTAGACTTCAGGTGGGGTGGTAGTTGATTTGGGGGAACAGCCTTGTGGAGACAGGGGGTAGACTGGAGTTATGGGATGTGGAATAGTTGGATGGTGGATGGAGAGGGGAATAAAATCTGTAGAGTAAAAAGAAAAAGAAAAAAGAGAGAGAAAGAAAGAATGAAAGAAAGAAGAAAAACCAAACTAAACAAAAATCTGTATTTCATCTCTACTACCACAGACACAATTGGGGAAGTGGCCCCTGTGGCCACTTTCCCTGATTCTCACACTTTGGCAGGCCTTTAGGTCTTGTCTTTCTTCTCTTCTCATCATGGACATCTCTGCGTTCCTCTTCTCCAATTCATGGTCCACGCAAATCTTAACAACCCATCTCAGTTGACCTGCCCAGCATTAGCTGTTGGCTCTTTATTGATTGATATAAAACAATTGGGTAAAAGGACCTTCAGCATTTGGACACACAGATTCCTGATTTGGGGCCCCAGATTAATCAAAGCATTAGAACCAATCCCCAACTTTTAACCTTTCTGTCCATTTTTTTTTAAATTGCTCTTCTCTCGGATGTAAATTGAGCATAACCATAACAATTATATAAATTAAAATGTATGATATACAATTAACATTAATCTCATCATATTTTTCAATTAGATAAAGTACTCTACGACCTAGCTGAACTAAAGATCATATATATATATATATATATATATATATATATATATATGCACACACACACACACACACACACACACACACACACACACACATATATATATATATATATATATATATATATATTATATATATACAATCTGAATTATGTTCTGATTATAGCCTGTATCACCATCTGATAAACCATCCTTTTAACTCTATATCATCACTCTCAATGCTAAACAGCTTGAGTTTGATTATGAGACTCTAACTAGTTTTCAACCCTGTCAGAAATCCAAGAATGAATTAAATACCTGAATATTTAGGTAGCACAGAAACATAGCTTCTAAAACTTAAACAAATTGTAGCGATAGCTAACTTTTTTGAAAATCCCATATTTCTCAAAACGTTGGAGCAACTGTTTTCAGTCTTCTGGCCCAGAGCTATCTGTCTGACCTTGAAATGAACCAGGAATATGAACGACTAGCAGTCAACTATCCACATCTGTTTGTCTTTTTTGTGCAATATTTTGACTGCAGTGGCTACCTTGCCATTACTGGAACATCTCTATATGGGTGTTTCGATGCTCAATTTCTTCTTTAAACTAGAATGGTGAAGCTGTCAGAAGCAGACATATCTCCTCAAATTATCCTTAATAATCTAATAACATTAAATGTCACATTCTGTGGATTTCTGATGTTTATGAAGACTATATATCTATGTAAAGTATATCTGAATGGTTAAACATTAACTACTCTTAGTCATTTCTATTTTAGTACATTGAAAACACTTTATTAAAATTAAATAAGAATCTATCATAACCATGAGTTTACTATGTGGCCCTTAACATGTGCTACTTAATCATCCTAAATAGCTTGTAATAACAGCTATTAGAAAAACTGGGTTAAATCTTGTATTCTTAAATAAGTTGATTGGCACAATATTAACTTCAAATTTTGTATCAATATATATAGTTATGCCAATGAAAACCTTAATTCTATATCAATATATAAATTCTGTACCAATGTAAGAAATGATAACTTCAATTTTACATCAATTATAAAGATTTCTATCAATGTAAGATTATGGCTACATAATGGTTTGCTCAAGAATAAATTTAGTAATATATCCCATATATTTCCTTCTTGTTCAAAATTTTGACAGTTTCCAAATTATTCCTTAAAATGCCAACCTATATATAATTTGTAAAATATCCATAGCCAGACACTCAAATCCAAGGAATCAGGTCTGTTCATCTAGCCTTTCAGACTGATCCAGTCAAAATTTGAATTAAGCTCTGAAGCTTCTAAGCACACAGAGACTGGATAACAGATGCTAAAGTTAGCTTTCTTAAATATAAACATTTTTTCTAACTTTCCTACCCCTCTCCAGCCCTTTAAAGAGATTCTTGTTGCCCCTATTCAGCGGAAATAGCTTGTTACTTATTTGTCAGATATATAGGGGTTTTATTACTCTCTTAAGCCTGTCTTTACTAAGCTTCTCAATTACTGTCTGCCAAGCTACTGATTTGGATACATATAGAGAGAGATAAAAGCACTTTAAAATGACTAGGATACATTCTATTCCTTGTTTTCCTCCAGTCTCTTCTTTATTCTGTTATTGGATTCCTTAAGGGAGAATGAAAAACAAAAAGACAGATTAAGATAGTTAGAAATGCAGACCTGATGGATGGAGAAAAAACTGAGAGAATGACTAACCAATAACTTCCCAACGTGAGACCCATCCCATGGACAAGCAACAAGTCCAGACACTATTAATGACACTCGGTTATTCTTGGAGATAGGAGTCTAACATGACTGTCTTCTGAGAGGCTCCACCCAGAAGTTGACTGAGATGGCTGCAGACACCCATAGCCAAACAGTGGATGCACCTTGGAGACTCTTATGGAAGAGTAGGAAGAATGATTGGAGGCTTGAAGGGGCTAGGAAATCCACAGGAAGACCAACAGAATCAACTAATCTGGACCACTGGGTTTCTCAGAACCTGAACCACTAAGCAAAGAACCTACACGAGCTGTACTAGGCCTCCCTGCACATATGTAGCAGATGTGCAACTTGGTCTTCATGTGGATCTCCAACAACTGATGCCAGGGCTATCCCAACAACTGTTGCCTGTCTGTGTGACATGTTTTTCTAGCTGGGCGGTCTGGTCTGGCCTCAGTGGGAGATGATCTACCTGTACTTGCAGAGAATTGATATGCCAGGGTAGAAGGATACCAGGAAGGGGCACCCATTCAGAGGAGGAGAGGAAGAATGGGGAGAAGGATTGAGGGAGGGGGAGACTGGGAGAGGAGCAGTGAATGGAATGAAAAGTGAATATTTTTTTTTAAAGAATGACAAAAGGAAAAGAAAAGAGAAGAAAAGATATGCTTGGAATAAGTATGCTATTCCACTTTTAATTAATTTTAATTTTATTCACAGTTAAGGGGATTAAGTTGTCAAGTCATGCATAACCAGCATACTTTATTTAAAAATATAGTTCAAACAATATGCTTTTCCATAAAGATAAAACATATCCTGGTGTTCCTGACATTCTATATAATATGTTTAAATAAACTATTGTTTTAAATTTAAACAATATTAATATATTTAAATTCTGTGTTGAAATAGATTTTCTTCCCCAAATGTATAGTCATCTAAAGACCTGGTTCATAAAAGACTAATACTTGGGGTAACTACAATTAGAATCTCAGCTTAATAAAAGGTGATACAAGAACATGTTCTGGAGAATTTGTTACTGGGTGTACAGAGAAAGAGCTCATTAATAGAAAGAGAGTATGACAGTGTGTACTGCAATTTGTAAAAATGATTTTGTTAAACTGGCAGAAGAATAAAATGTACTTTGAGAGTGAACAGGTAAGAACAAAGTTCAAAGTAATTATATTAATTGCCTTCTCCTAAGATTTCCAACATATTCAAGACAACTAAGGCAGGAAAAAAGGGACTTTATCAAGAGAAAGAAAAAAAAAGCAAAGGAAGGCAAGAAAATAAGAAGAAAAGAAACAAAACAAAAAAGTAAAAGTAATATGAAATATTTAGAGATAGAACTTGAAGAATATAATTAAAAATTGTAACTGAATTGAAAGTATTCCTTTTTATTTTTATTTTCTTCATTCATCTTCTTATATCTTTACTTATTAACTATACTTTAGACAGAGGTTATGTGAGTAGTCTAGGCTGGATGCTAACTCCTGACCCTCACCCTCTACTTATAGGATTATAATTTTATGTCTCAGTTCAATGCCTGACTAAATTAAAATTATTAACTTAAAATACCTTTCAGTAATGAATATGGGAGTAATTAAGTTAATGCTACAAACACTTAAGGTACCACATGAACTAAATGCTAAGTAATATGAACCCATTTATAACTGCATTTAGTTTGTTATACAAGAAGAGTAATGGTAAACACATAAAATGGCCAATGTCATGACTCAAACTTTGTAAGTATATATCAATTTCTACTAGTTAATATATGATATGGGAAAGCAATTATTACTGAAATAAAATACAAATTATTTACCACTGAGAATTTTCAGTTAAATTTAAACTTCTCTTTAGTTATAAAATATTTTTAATATTCATTTACTTTTATTTTATGTGAATAACTGTTATGCTCACATATGTGTTTATGCACCATATACACAAAATGGTAACATTTGAGCTTCCGAGAGAGAGGAAAACATCCAGTAGTCCTTCCTAACTAAGATAGGTATGAACCACAACAACCAGAATAGCACAGTATCCACAAGAATGCAGTAGTGGAAAGCGTATCTTGGCAATAACAAACAACTCCCTAACTGGACTTATGGACAGCCAACAAAAGAAAAACCTAATACTAGAAACTAGCCCAATGATTTGTGTCAAATGAAATAATAGATTTAGGAAGTGCTGTTGGCCAGCCCTGGCTTGGTGGGAGAACAAGAGTTTTCTTTCTTCTCCTTGTAGGTTCTTCTTGAGGCAGCTGAGGGGGTTGGGAATGGAAGAGTGTCAAGGGGTGGCGGGAAGCAAGACTTGGTCTTATGAGATTCAGGTTAAGGCCCTGGGCCTTACGAGATAAGAATTTGGTCTTACGATATATTTAGGGTTGCTGTTTAACAAAATTTTACTTATCTTCGTTACTTAAGTTTACTTACTATGCCACTATAGCTGACCTGCCCTCTGGTATCCTCTGCAGTTTCTGGCACTAGTGCCTTGGCCCCAAATAGCCTTTGCAGGAACTTCTGGGCCCTGACTTATGCCTGCTATCTGAGTTCACAGGAAAAAAAAAGACACTTAGAAATGTGGATATACCATTTATTACTAAGTTCTTAAAAGTTTCCTATGAAAGCTATCTAATGGGAAAAGAAGAAAGGTCCTAAATGGGGAAAAAGAAAACTTCTATCTGGAAAAAGAGAAAAACTCTATTCTATCTCTATTCTATCTTCTATATTAACTCTCTATTCTAACTCTATTCTATATCTAACTAACTATTCTATATCTAGCTCCCTCTCATCTCTTTGTCCTCAGTACTTATACATCTTTCAGAGTACATGGTCACATGTTACAAAGTTCTTCACAAATTCACACCAAAAATCAAATCATAAATTGAAATAGAAGTTTACAACAGAGAATGTTTACATGCATACTCTTTAGGAGTAATTATCTGGCTAAACATCCATAACCTGTCTAGCTCTACAGGTTCACTTAAGGTTTAAGCCCAGGTAGTATTTTACCTTCTGTCCTAGCACCTATAATAAATAATAATAATAAATCGTGACTTCCCTTTTAGTGACAGAATAATCTCTAATCAGCCAAGAAGCACTTAAAAAAATATTCATTCTTTAGTCATCTTGGAAATGCAAATCAAAATGAACCTGTGGTTACATCTTATACTAGCACATGATGGCACATGATGGCAAGGATGTGGAACAAGGTAAATACTTTTGCATTGCTGGTGGGATTGCAAACTTTTGCAACCATGTTTAAATAAATTGGATGCTTTCTCAGAAAGTTTGGAATAGTTCTAGCTCAAGACCCTTTTCTCACACTCCTCAACATATATCCAAATGATATATCACCATGCCATGGACACATGCTCAAACATGTTCATAGCAGCTCTATTCATAATAGCCAAAAAAATAGAAACAACTAAGATTTCCCTCAACTGTAGAATGGATACAGAAAATGTGGTACATTTTCACAGTAGAATACTACTCAGCTATTAAATACAAAGATATCATGAAGTTTTCAGGAAATTGGATGGTACTAGAAAATATCATCATGAGTGAAGTAACCTATGCCCAGGAAGACACACATCACACATGGAATGTAATTACTTGTAAGTGGATATTAGCTATAAATTACTGGATTCTGATGCTGTAATCCATAGAAGCTAAACAAGAAGGAAGACACAAGTGAGGATGCTTGAATATCAATCAGAAGGGGAAATAAAATAGGCATTAGAAGTTAAGAGTGAGATGGAGCTGAGTGGGAGAAAGGGTGGGGGGGGAACAGGAGGGATCAAATATGGGATGTCTGAGGAATCAAGAATGGGGAATGAGAACTGAAATCGGGGGGTAGGGTCATGGGAGAGATATTCTGCTATATTTGTAGACAGAAGCCTAGCATAACTGTCCTCTGAGAACAATTCATGGGAATAAATGCAGAAAGCCACAGCCAAATATCTGGTGAAGCTCTCAGAAATCTTGTGAAAGAATTAGAGGAAGAATTAATCAATGACACCACAGGAAATTCTATAGAATCAAGTAATCTGGGCGCCCATAGGGACTCAAAGAGTCTGAGCCACCTACCAATGAACATTGCTGGGACAGACTTAAGACCCTTACTTATACAGAACAGATATACATCCTGATCTTCATGTGGGTTTCCTGTCAGGTGGAACAGGGACTGTCTCTGAGTCTGTTGTCTGACTTTGGATCCCATTCCCTTAACTGGGCTGCCTTGTCTCACCTTAATAGTAGAAGATGCCACTAGTCCTACTATAATTTGATATGACAACATGGATTGATATCCATGGGAGGACTCTCCTTCTTTTAGGAGAAAGGGACAAGGTAATTGGGAGAGGGGAGATGAGTGGGAAAGACTGGGAGAAGAGGAGGAGGAAAGCCGCATTGGGCTATAAATTAAATTAATTAATAAAAGAAGTAAACTTCAAATGGCTACTCAGTCTATCTGAATTGCCATGATTATATTCATAGCTATTAGCTATTAAGCAATATATATCAAATAAATTAAGCATGCATAGTTTATTTACACACACACACAGACAGATAGACAGACAGACAGACAGACACACACACACACACACACACACACACACACACACATATGTGTGTCTCCTATTCAGGAGGGCATCCGACGAGATCTCTGGCTCGATTTGGTATGGAGATCTGGGCCAAGGGGACAGAGTGGGAGCAGGGAGGAGAGATTGCCTGCCTCCATTGCTGCCTCTTCTCATGTCTCCACTGTTGCCGCCTAGTCACTCACAGGTGCGCCTGTCTCTCCTTGCTGAGCTAGCCTGGGCTGGGATGATATGAAGCTGGCTAGCTGGCAAGGAGGCAGCTTGTTGTCCCAGGCAGGTTCCAGGAGAGCACATCCTCTCTCAAGTGTTACAGCTCTTGCAACAGAAACTCTCGGAAACCAGGATGATTCTCGCATACCTTTACTGCTCCTGAATAGAGCCCTTATATACAGTTTCAGGGTGGGTTAGGATCTGGCAGCAGGTAATGCCTATTAGCTTCATCTGAGAGCTTGGAAATCCTCATCTACATGTGGGAGAGCCTGAGGCACAGTTCCTCGTGAATGGTGGCCATAGACCTCTCTTGGAAGGGTCTGTGGAGGGCGAATCTAAATGAAAAGAACCAGGGCCAGGGAACAGAGCCTAAAATCTGTCATCCAGTAAGGATCTGGGGTTAAAGGGCCTATGCTTGACCAGGAACCCAGCTGCTTCTCACAGCCCACTGCCCCACTTATGTAAATAAAATTGTTTTAGACATGAAATGTCTCCCTCAAAGATGTGTGTTAGGTAATAATTTTAGCAATGGATGACACTATTGATGAGATCACAGTTGAATAGGTTATTAGAATGTAGGACCTACTTGAATGAAGAGTAGAGTGTTGGAGTATAAGTCACTGAAGAGTTTAATATTGTTCCAACACTTTCCCTGTCTTCTTGGATTCCTGATCATCATGATGTGAGTAGTTCTGCTATATTACATGCTTTTCCAGCATGTTATCCTGCCTCACAATGGACCACGAACAAGGCAACTATATAATCATTGACTGAAACTATGAAGTTGAAACAAATCCTTTAGTTGCTTTTCTCAGGTGTGTTTTCACAACACAGAAAACTGAATGACATAGAAAACTATCCAACCACCCAGAAGTTGAGAACTAGAATTGCCAAGAAAGAAACTGAGTCAGGGAGACTCAGTAACTAGGGGAACAAAAGCTGGAAGTTGGACTTTCAGAATTCAACTCTCCTTTCTTACTCATGAAAAGAAGAAAGTTACATGTAGAGCCATCACTCTATAGCTTTCAGATCATGCAATTAATTTAACAACTTGTGCAAAAGTGATGTAACACTTTTGTCACAGATGACATCTTAAAAATATGAAGAACTAAATAGACCATATAAATTAAAAAAAAAAAAGAAAAACTGAAGAAATAGACAGGAGGACTGTTCTCCAATTTACCAGCTGTCATATAATATCCACCAAAGATATTATGCACAGAATACAATAAATATGCCAGTCACATCTACTGCTCCTACTTTTGTAACAACAATATAAATTAGGATGTAGGCATGTTGTTTGGTTAGGTGTCCCTTTATCAAAGCATGGCAAAAATGGACAGAAAAGAAAACCTCCCCTTCTCCACTAGTGTCTAGTATAGGTTGGGCAAGTTTAATCCTATAAGTAAATATCTGTAGGACCCTGATGACCATATCCAGCTTCTTCACACTGAGACCAAAGATACAGAACTGTTTACCCTCACTGGACGATCATATACAGCACCTGTGACTCATGAAACAACAACTGGTTCCTGCATGTGTAGAGAGAAATAATTTTAACAATTACCAGACAAGTAGATTGGAGCAAACTTGAGAAGCTGATCTTAGAGCCAGGAAGCCATCCTTAGTATAAAGTCAGAAAGAAATGCCAAGGTTTAATCACCTTTATTAGAACCTTCCAGATCAACAGACTTGAGGCTACTGGGAATTGTGACATAATGGATAACAAAGGTTTTATCTTGTACATTAAAATACATGGAGATTTAAAAATAATAAGGCTTTAACTTCTGTAACAGGGCCTCAATCTACTGAAAATTTCAAAGCTTCACTGGGATACCAATAGGCCACAAAAAGACACAGCCTCATGTAGTTAGGCTCAAGAAACACTGCTGAAAATCCTTTATCAGAAATATACTGTAAATAAATAAGTTACAATGGTGTTGCAAATGGATTATAGTCATCTTTTACTGAGAACAGGATAGTAGCAGTGAGAAGGAAGAGGAGAAAGAGGAGAAAGAGGAGGAGAAGGAGGAGGAGGAAGAGGAAGAAGAGGAAGAAGAGGAGGAAGAGAAAGAGGTGGAAAGGGTTCCCATCACCTTACAAGTTAGACAATATAAATAACTGGTTAGTACATGTTTATAGTTACACCAAATTAATAATTGTCAAAGTGAATAAGATAATATGATACACCACTTTTGCTCTGAAGAAGTTTCTTCACACAGGAAAAAATAAAACTAACTAAAACACCACCCAGTGAGTAAATATAAATATTCAGGATGTAGTGAGAGTTGCAAAGAACAAAAACCCCTAAGATCAGTATGAACAGTGTAGCTTTAAAATAAAGTCAAGAAGAACTTGATTCTGAGGTACATAGTAAAATTAAGGAATATCCAAGAGAAGAATATTGTCAATAACTGCAGATTTTAAGAATACTGGGTCATGTTTTACAATATCAGTTGATGCAATGAAGTTGGAATGAGGACGACAGTGACGATCTGAAGACTGACAAAATCAGAAATGACTAGGAGAAGACTTTCAATTTCACACTGAAAAACAATTGTATACTACCAGTAAAATCTAAAACCTGAAATGTGATGGTCAGGTTTGCCTGTTCAGAGGATATCAGTTTCCTAAAAGACTGAAAGAGAAGCGTGGGAAAGAACTCTTTGTAGGTTATTCAGCAAACCTCCTGAAGAACAGTGAAGAATAGTGGAGAGATGGGTAGTGAAGTTGCATAGTCAGCTATAGAAATAACTTTGACCCTGGTTTCTCTTTAGAAATGATTCTGAGCTGATGCATTAGAAATAGGAATGGAAGAAAGGAAAGGATTAGAATTCAGTTAAAACAACACTGGGAAAGCAGTGAGATAAAAGATGTAGAGCATATGTGTGTATGACTACAACCTAAACAGACTGTTCTAAATATCTGAGAGAAAAAGGAATCAATTTTAGTTGTTTATTGAAAGAATTTGCCCTCAAATATAGATTTTACTTCTTCAAGGAGGGTTTATGCATTTCATTAGCACTTCAAAATTTCAAACTTTTGGAATAAAAGGTTTCATAATTAAAATAATTTTAATATATGCCAAAAATTATTTATAAAATTCAATATATATTCCAGACATTTTAATGAATAAATTTTGAGAAAGTCATTATAACACAAATTTGACAAAATAAACAGCTCAAGACATTTTAATGGGTGAATAAATTAATGAACATACCATTAATAGCCAAACTAAATAAAAATGTCATTTTTTTTTATGTGTTATTTTCAATGTAGCAAGTCAGAATTAATTAACTGAATAGCCATTGGGTGAAATGTGAGTCTGCCTAATGCATTGGATACAAGAAAAATTTTCCCTAAAGGATAAAATTTAAGACTTTCCTACTGGGTAAAAACAAGTATTGAATATAGTAGAAAAACCCACTGAAAAGATAGACATATTGACAGGCAAACTATCAAATGCAACCTAATTTTAAAAAGAGTCTATGAAATTGCTAAGCTGGTAACAGAAATTCAATCCCAAAATCCCATTATCAGAAGGAGGAAACTGATCTTCAAAAGTTGTCCTCTGACAAGACCACAGCCACCATGGTATGTAATTGTCTATACACACATAAACACTTACAGAAACACACACACACTAATAAATAATATTTAAGTGTTTATAAAAATACTGCAGAAAAACAAATATTCATCATATTAAAATTTCAATAATTTTATTTAAAGAAAACTTGCTTTTTCTTTGAATATTTGTATTTATTGTCTTGCTTATTCCTTGACTATTTGCATCTATTGTATTGCTAGACACTTGACCTAGAACTGATCTTAATACATGCGTGTAATTAAAATGGTATAAAATCTGACAGTTGTGGCGCTGCCAGCAGTACCAAGCTCGGCATAGGCCTGGGGGATTAAAGAAATAGTGAGACTCAGGTCATCTGTTGTGAGAGAATGCCAATGCCTTTACTGGGCAGGTTCAATATATACACCAAGCCAGGGAAGGAAAAATACAAACTCAGGAAAAAACAGGAACTCAACTGGGGGCAATAGGATGTCAAGTGTAAATTCCCTTCCTGGGGCCTCATCCTTCAGCAGGATGTTTTTGATCTTAGAGGAACCGCAGAATGTTACTTAGTAAACAGCAGCATACAGAAAGGCTCAGCCAGGGCATAGAAGCTCTTTGGGGTCCTACAAGTCCCCTATTTTTATTTTATAAGCGAATAATGTCTGTCTTAGGTCACCTTCCATCAATACCAATTATCCGTCATTGGGGATCCCTGCGAGCCTCAGGGCCCCTGTCTTAGGTAGGTAAGGACTGCAAAGGAGTTGCCCATCATTGACTAACTATTCTCAGTAAAAGTCTGAGCCAAATCTGGGCAGAAGGGTTCTCTCATGCCAGCAACATGAGCACCTGCTTAGTAACTGCCCGGGACTGGATCTTCTGTCTGTAAAAGTGGTAAAGAAATATCAGTCCTGCTGTGGCTGCCCTAAAGATTAGGACTCCCAGAGACAAGAACCTCTAGCCCATCCTTTAAGGAGCCTTCCAGTCAGTTAGAGTCCTGCTAGAAACTTCTCTCCATACAATTAACATTAATATTAACATAAAGAAATTGTTGGTTTCTCAGAATTAGCAGCAACTTTTCCAGTAGTCTTGTTGATGGGAACTATGACCGGCCAAGTCAAGCTGCGTATCCCCATTGACATCTAAACTGGGGGGTTTACTCACAATAGTCCAGTAGATCTTCATTTGGGCAAGGCTGTGTAGTGACAGGGTGAGGCTGCATAGTGACAGGGTGGACACAATGCTCAGGAATCTAAACAGGACTTTCAGCATCTTTAGTAAAAACACAAACAGAACCTCTCACCCTGACTAACACAGTGTCAGAGCCTTTCCATACACCCGATGACAATTATTTCCATTTCTCTAAGCCCAATGCCTTCTGGGCTCATTTCTAATGTCTGTCTGCTGCAGACAATGCATACTTATCCACTAATAAAAAATTTAAAATATATAAGATGAAGAATAATCTTGCATGAGGTGAGGCAAACTCCTGCCTTTTTGTTTATTTAAGATAATTTTTCAAAGTTAAATATGTTTCTTTCTACTATAACCTGGCCTTTAACAGCTGAGCCATCTCTCCAGCCCTGAGTTACTATTTAAACCAACCTTTAATCATACCCAATAAACACTTTTTAAACATAAAACATAGAACAACAATCATTTAAACAATGAAACAAAAACAGACAACATATTGGCATGCCAAGGACAGACAATAGACAGGGAAAGCAAACCTACGGATTTCTCCAGTAGCAGCCAGAGAGAAAGCAGGACATATCCCAGGTGGGCTCTGAAACAGTCTTTTCTTTCTCTCTGAGTTTCTCTGTTTTGAACTGCTGGGTGTAGTCATCAAAGAGTTTTGGTTCATCTCCATGAAGAGTTTCAGAGCACTGTATATCAGGCCATGTATTGTCTTGTTCCAATGGGTCTCTGAGTTGCAGTATAAGGATGGAAACATGATGGGCAGAATTTCACTGCATTGTCACTGATTAAACTCATGATGTACTCATTATTCCAGTAATAGAGTGCCCATTCTGTCACCTGGAAGTGAGGGCTGGAAACACATTTGGTTAACTGTCAGAAAAGAGGCTCCAGGATCTTCACAAATTCTGATGGTTCAATTACATCCAATTTTTTTTCTAATTCATTTAAGAATATTACTTCTTTTGGACTGTGAGTCTTTGGCCAGTATTTGAGAAGTACCATTACCACTGGTTCAGTGAGGGTGCTGTTCTTCTCTAAAAACTGCATGACACAGTATGCCAGCTTAGGATGGTAGACAATCAGCAACACCTTCAACAGGAAGATCCTGTGCTCTTTCTTTAGTGGTAAGGCAAATCTATTATACTTCTCAAGATCTCCAGTAATTTTGCTATGTCATTGTGGTGCTCTGTCTCATAGATAAACCTATAAAATATATTATTGATCTGTTTCTGATGTAAGCGTGCAGGCCTAAGAACTTCACATACATTCGTGATGGGTCATTTTTAGAAAATCTCTTTCCCCAAGGATTCTCACTGTCAAAGAGTTCTAGAAGCTGCAATACAAACTTCTGATCAATATATTTCTTTGCTAAGTTGGGCTGGAAATCTGGAGAGTCTAAAAATCTTAAGAAAAAAATCATGAACAAGCTGTGGATGAGGCTAGGCTGCTTCTTAACATTGGTTCATCTCCTCCTGGGTCGAATTCTGCTCTCGTAGGATCGGAAGAGGCTGGCAAAATTCAAAACATATTCACTGCAAACATGTGGACAGCTTCAGGGTAAATGGGCTCTGTGATCACATTCCAGTTGTAGGTGATATATACCATCATCTTGTTTATCACAGCTTGCTTTACTTCTTTCCACTTCAGTCACTCAGTGGGTCCGAAGCAAAGTCAAAGAGGACACGACACTGATGTAGCTTCTGTAAAATGTAATATGAATATAATTTAGAGATGAGAGACTTGAAGAATTATAATTCAAAAATTGTAAACTGTGAATTTGAAAGTAATTCCTTTTTATTTTTATTTTCTTCATCATCTTCTTAAACTATTACTTAATAACTATACTTTAGACAGAGGTTATGTGAGTAGTCTAGGCTTTGGATGCTAAACTCAGACCCTCACCAAACTACTTATAGGAATATAATTTTATGTCCTCAGTATCAATGCCTAGAGACTAAATTAAAATTATCCGAAACAAGACAACTTAAAATACCTTTCATTAATGAATATCGGAGTAAAACAGATTAATGCACAAACACTTAAGGTACCACATGAAACTAAAATTCTAATTAAAATGAACCCATTAATAACTGCAATTTATGTTTGTTAATACAAGAAGAGTAATGTAAACCCGAAACAATGGCCAATGTCATGACTCAAACTCAGTTGTAAGTATATATCAATTTCGTACTAGTTAATATATGAATGGGAAAGCAATAATTACTGAAATAAAATACAAATTATTTAACCACTGAGAATTTCTCAGTTAAAATTAATTAAACTCTATCTCATTAGTTATAAAATATTTTTAATATTCATTTACTTTTAAATATGTGAATAACTGTTATCTCACATAAGTGTTTTATTGCAGCCATATACAACAAAAAGATGTGAAAGCAATTGAGCTTCCTGAGAGAGAGGAAAACAACCAGTAGGGTCCTTCCTAACATAAGATAGTATGAACCACACCAACCATGAATAGCACAGTATCCACAATAATGCAGTAGTGAAAGCGTATCTTGGCATAACCAACAACTCCCTCAAACTGGACTTCTGAGGACAGCCAACAAAAAGAAAAAACCCATACTAGAAACTACCCAATGAATTATGTCAAAATTTAAATAATATATTTAGGAAGTGCTGTTGGCCCATCCCGTCTTGGTGGAATACAAAGAGTTATTTCTTTCTTCTCCTTGTAGGTACATTCTTGAGGCAGCTGGGGGAGGTTGGGAATGGAAGAAGTGGACCATAGGGGTGCGGGAAGCAAGACTTGGTCTTATGAGGATTTCATGGTTAAAGGGCCCTGGCCAAACGAGATAAGATTTGGTCTTACTATATATTTAGCGGTTGCAGTATAAGACAAATTACTTATCATTTCGTACTTAAGTTTACTTATACTATCCACTATAGCAGACCTGCCCTCAGGTATCGCTCTGCGTTTCTGGCACAAGTGCCTTGGGCCCCAAATAGCCATAGCAGGAACGTCTGGGCCCTGACTTATGCCCTGCTATCTGAGTATTCCACAGGAAAAAAAAAAAGACACTTAGAAATGAGGAATACCATTAATATTACTAAGTTCTTAAAAATTTTCCTATAAAGCAATCTAATTGGAAAGAGAAGAAAGGTCCTAAATGGTGAACAAAGAAAACTTCTAATCTGGAAAAAAGAGAAAAAACACTATTCTATCACTAATCTATCTTCATATATTTAAACTCTCTATCTAACTCTAATTCTATATCTAATAACTATTCAATATCCTACGTCCCTCTCATCTCTTGTCCTCAGTAACTTTAAACATCTTTCAGATGTACAGTGGTCACATGTTACAAAGTTCTTCCACAAATTCCACACCAAAAATACCAAATCGATAAATTGAAATAAAGTTTACAACAGAGAATGATAGCATTCATACTCTTAGGAGTAATTATCTGGCTAAACATCCATAACCTGTACCTAGACTCTACAGGTTCACTTAAGGTTTAAGCCCAGGTAGTATTTTACCTTCTTTCCTAGCACCTATAATAATAATCAACAAATAATAAAATCGTGACTTTCCCTTTTAAGTGACAGAATAATCTCTAACACCAAGAAGCACATAAAAAAATATTTCAATTCCTTTAGTCATCTTGGAAATGCCAAATCAAATTGAACCTGTGGTTACATCTTATACAAGCAACATGATGGCACATGATGGCAAGGATGGGAACAAGGATAAGATAACTTTTTGCATTGCTGGTGGGATTGCAAACTTTTGCAGACCATGTTTTAAATAAATGGATGCTTTCTCAGAAAGATTGGAATAGTTCTACTCTCAAGAGACCTTTTCCTCGACACTCCTCAACTAATATCCAAAATGATATATCACCATGCCAAGGACACATGCACAAACATGTTCATCGCAGCAGCTCTATTCATAAAACGCCAAAAAAATAAGAAACAACTAAGCTTTCCCTCAACGTTAAGTAATGGATACCGAAAATGTGGCGCGTTTACAGATTTTTCACAGTAGAATACTACCAGCTATTAAAATACAAAGATATCATTAAGTTATCAGGAAATTGATGGTACTCAGAAAGAACTACATCATGAGAAGTTGAAGTCACCAATGCCCATGGAAACACACATCACACAATGGAATGAAAATACTTGTTAAGTGGATTATAGCTACAGAATTACTGGAATATCTGACGCTGTAAATCCATAGAAGCTAAACAAGACAGGAAGACACAAGTGAGATGCTTGAATACAATCAGAAGGGGAAATTAAAAATATGCATTAGAAGTTAAGAGAGAGATGGAGCTGAGTGGAGAAAAAAAAAAATAAGGTGGGGAGGGGAACAGGAGGGATCAAATATGTGGATGTCTGAGGAATCAAGTATGGGGAAAAAGAGAAACTGTGCGAAAACGGGGGTAAGGGTCATGGGAGCAGATATTCTGCAATATTTTATGACATAAACCAAGCAAATAACAGTCCACTGGAAAAACAATTCCTGGGAATAAATGCAAGTAAAGCCACAGCCAAATATCTGGTGAATGCTCTTCAGAAACTTGTGAAAGAATTAGAGTAAAAGAATTAATACCAATGACACTTCACAGGAAATTCAAATAGAATCAATGATAAGACTAGGCGCCCATGTAGGGATCTCAAAGACGTCTGAGCACCTACCAAAGGAACATTGTCTGGACCAGACTTACGACCCTTACATATACAAACAGATAACCATCCATGATCTTCATCAGTTGGTTTCCTGTCAGGTGGACAAACAGGTGACTGTCTCTGAGTCAGTTGTGCTGAACTATATGGATCCCATTCCCTTAACTGGTCTGGTCACTTGTCTTCACATAATAGTAGCAGAGAATGCACAATGACCTACTATAATATGAAATACATACATGGATTGATAGTCCATTGAGGACTCTCCATCTTTTTAGGAGAAATTACCAGGAAATTGGGGAGAAGGGAGAATGAGTAGGGAAAAGTACTGGGAGAAGTAGGAGAGGAAGGAGAGAGCCGCATTGGGCTATAATTAACAAAAACAATTAATAAAAGAAGTAACTTCAAATGGCTACACATGTCTATCTGTGAATTTGCCAGTGATATATATTCAAACAATTAGCAAATAACAATATATAGTCAAATCAATTAATCCAAGTGGCATAGTTTTATTTGACACACACAACGACAGACAGATGAGCACCAGACAGACAGACATGACACACACACACGAATCTCGCATTTCACACAGAGCACACACGGAGTGGTGTGGGATTGTCGGTGACACATATGTGTGTCTCTCAATACAAGGAGAGGGCATCCGACGAGATCTCTGAGCTCGATTGGTATGGAGATCTGGGCCAAGGGTACAGAGAGAATGTGATGCATGGAGGAGAATTGCCCTGCCTCCATTGCTTGGCCTCTTCTCATGTGCCCTGCCAGCATTTGCCCGGCCTTGTCACTCACAGGTGCGCCTGTCACTGCCTAGACAGAGACTAAGCCAGGGCTGTGATGATATGAAAGCTGGTCTAGCTGGCAAGGAGGCAGCTTGTTGTTGTCCAGGCAGGTTTTCCAGGAGAGCACATCTCACTCCTAAGTGTTTAGCACGAGCTCTTGCAACAGAAACTCGACGGAAACCAGGATGATTCTCGCATACCTTTACTGCTTACCTGAAATAAGCCCTTATATACAGTTTCAGGTGAGGCGTTAGGATCTGGCAGCAGTTACTGCCTATTAGCTTCATCATGACGACGCTTGGGAAATATCCTCGTCATAACATGGTGGGAGAAGCCTGATGCACAGTTCCTCGAGAATGGGTGCCATGAACCTTCATCAGTGGAAGGGGTTCTGTTGGAGGAGCTGAATTCTAAATGAAAAAGAACCAGGCACAGTGAACAAAGCCTAAAAAAATCTGTTCACCATACGATCTGGGGTTCAAGCCTATGCTAGACTCAGAGAACCCAGCTTGCTATCTCACACCCACTGCCCCACTTATGTAATAGAGAATTGTTTAGACATGTAGAATGACTCCTCAAAGATGTAGTGGTGTAGGAAAAAATTTAAGCAAAGGAGTGAACACAATTGATGAAAACACAGTTGAATAGTTATTAAAAATTGTAGGACCTTTACTTAAATTTAAAGTAATGTTGGGGGTATAAGTCACTGAAGATTTTAAAAAATTTCCCCAACCCTTTTTTCCCCCCTGTTTCTTGGTTTCCCCCTGATCATCATGATGTGGGGTATTTTGCTATTTACATGCATTTCCAGTTTTTATCTGCTCACAATGCCCAAGAAAAAGAAACTATAAATTTTGGGACTGAAACTATGAAGTAAAACAAATCCTTTAGTGCTTTCTCAGGGGGTGTTTTAAACAACAAAGTAAAAATGAATGACATAAAAACATAACCCACCCAAAAAGTTAAAAATTTAAAAATCCCAAGAAAGAAATGAGTCGGGGAACCAGTAATAGGGGAAAAAAAGCGGGAAAAGTGTTTTTCAAAAATAAAACTCCTTCTTACTCATGAAAAGAAAAAAGGTTAATGTAAAAAAGCCATCACTCTATAGCTTTAGATCATGAAATTAAAATTAACAACTTGGGGAAAAAAGTGATGTAACCCCTTTTGGGCCCAGATGAAAACTTAAAAAAAAATGAAAACTAAATAACCATATAAATTAAAAAAAAAAAGAAAATGAAAAAATAGACGGGGAGGACTGTTTTTTCCCTTTTTACCCAGCTGTCATATATTTTCCCACCAAAGATAAAATGCCAAAAAAAATACAATAAAATTTCCAGTCTTAAAATCTACTGCTCCAAACTTTTGAACAACAATATAAATTTGGATGAAGGCATGTTGGGTTTTTTGGTTGGGGTGTCCCCTTTTCAAACCCGGGAAAAAAAGGAAAAAAGAAAACCTCCCCTTCTCCAAAGTGTTAGTATAGGTTTGGGGCAATTTTAAATCTATAAGTAAATATTGTAGGACCCTGTGACCATATCCATTTTCTTCACACTGAACCAAAGATACAAAAAGGGTTTACCCTCACTGGACCGATCATATACACCCCCCCTGTGACCCCATGAAACAACAACTGGTTCCTGTGGGAAAAGAGAGAAAAAATTTAAAAAACAGATTACCAGAAAAGGGGTAGATGGGCAAACTTGAAAAGGGTTGATCTTTGGGCCAGAAGCCCCCTTTAAATTAAAAGCCCAGAAGAAATCCCAAGGTTTTAACCCTCCTTTTTAAAACCCCCTTCCCAGATCAACAGACTTGAGGCTACTGGGAATTGTGCCAAAATGGATAAAAAGGGTTTTAACTTGTCCCTTAAAAAAACATGAATTTTAAAAAAAATAAGGCTTATCTGTAAGGGCCTAAAACTACTGAAAATTTAAAAAAGCTTCACTGGGTACCAATAGGCCAAAAAAGGGAAACAGCCTGTTGTTAGGCTCAAGAAACACTGCTGAAAAACCTTCAAAAATCTGTAAAAAAAAAAGTAAAAAAGGTGTTGCAAATGAAAATAGTTTCTTTTACTGAGAAAGATAGTGCAGTGAGAAAGGAAGAGGAGAAAGAGGAGAAAGAAAGGAGAAGGGGAGGGGGAAAAGGGAAAGAAGAGGAGAAGGGGGAAGAAAAAGAGTTGGAAAGGGGTTCCCATCACCTAAAATTAGACAATATAAATAATGGTAAGTACATTTTAAAAAGTTAAAAACAATAATAAATTGTCAAAGAAAAATAAGAAAATAGTTACAATTTTGCTTGAAGAAGTTTCTCACACAGGAAAAAATAAAACTAACTAAAAAAACCCACCCATGGAAAATATAAATTTTCCCGGTGTGTGAGAGTGAAAAGAAAAAAACCCCCTAAATCAGAAAGAACATTTGTACTTTAAATAATTTCAAGAAGAACTGTTTCCCTGAGGTACATAGTAAATTTAAAGGGAAATATCCAAAGAAAAAAATTGTCAATACTGCAAGATTTTAAGAATACGGGTATTTTTTTACAATATCAGTTGATGCAATGAATTTGGGGAAAGAGGACTCAGTGACGATTAAAGGGACGAAAATTAGAAATGAAGGAGAGAAGACTTCAATTTCACACTGAAAAAAAAAATTGTATACTACCTAAAATAAAAAACCTGAATGTGATGGGTCATTTTTTGCCGTTAAAAAGATCAGTTACCTAAAAGACTGAAAGAGAAGCGTGGGAAAGAACTCTTTGTAGGTTTCACAAACCTCCTGAAAAAACCAGTGAAGAAAAGGAAATGGTGTGAATTTGGGCTTTAGTCAGCTATAAAATAACTTTCCCCTGGTTTTCTTTTAGAAATTTTCTGAGTTTGATGCATTAGAAATAGGAATGGAAAGAAGGAAAAGGGATTAAAAATTCAGTTAAAAAACACTGGGGAAAGAGTGAGATAAAAGATGTAGGCATATGAGTGTTGACACAACCTAAACAGAGTTCAAAATATCTGAGAGAAAAAAGGAATAAATTTAGTTGTTTTTTTGGGAAGAATTTGCCCTAAATATTAGATTTTACTTTTTCAAGAGTTTTAGGAAATTTCCCTTTAGGGACTTTTAAAAAAAATTTTTAAAAACTTTGAATAAAAGTTTCATAATTAAAAAAATTTTTAATATATCCCAAAAAAATTTTTTATAAAAATCAAAAAATAATTCCAAATTAATGAAAAAATTTTGAAAAACCCATTATAACCCCAATTTTGCAAAAAAAACAGCTAAACTTTTAAAGGGTTTTGAATAAATTTAAAATGAAACATACCCATTAATAGCCAAACTAAATAAAAATGTCATTTTATTTTATGTGTTATTTTCAATGTAGCAAGTCAGAATTTAATAAACTGAATAGCCATATGGGTGAAATGTGAGTCGTGCCTAATGCATTGGATACAAGAAAAATTTTCCCTAAAGGATAAAATTTAAGACTTTCCTACTGGGTAAAAACAAGTATTGAATATAGTAGAAAAACCCACTGAAAGATAGACATAATTGACAGGCAAACTATCAAATGCAACCTAAATTTTAAAAAGAAAAAGGTCTAGAAATTGCATAGATGGTAAACAGAAATTCAATCCCAAAATCCATTATCAGATAGGAGGAAACTGATTCTTCAAAATGTTGTCCTACTGACAAGACACAGCCACCAGGTATGTAATATGTCTATACACACATAAACACTTACAGAAACACACACACACTAATAAAATAATATTTAAGTGTTTATAAAAATACTGCAGAAAACAAATATTCATCATATATAAAATTTCAATAATTTTATTTAAAGAAAACTTGCTTTTTCTGTTGAATATTTGTATTTATTGTCTTGCTTATTCCTTGACTATTTGCATCTATTGTATTGCTAGACACTACTGACCTAGAACTGATCTTAATACATGCGTGTAATTAAAATGGTTAAAAAATCTGACAGTTGTGGCGCTGCCAGCAGTACCAAGCTCGGGCATAGGCCTGGGGGATTAAAGAAATAAGTGAGACTTCAGGTCATCTGTTGTGGAGAGAATGCCAATGCCTTTACTGGGCAGGTTCAATATACACCAAGCCAGGGAAAGGAAAAATACAAACTCAGGAAAAACAGAACTCAACTGGGGGCAATGGATGTCAAGTGTAAATTCCCTTCCTGGGGCCTCATCCTTCAGCAGGATGTTTTATGATCTTAGAGGAACCGCAGAATGTTACTTTAGTAAAACAGCAGCATACAGAAAGGCTCAGCCAGGGCATAGAAGCTCTTTGGGGTCCTACAAGTCCCCTATTTATATTTTATAAGCGAATAATGTCTGTCTTAGGTCACCTTCCATCAATACCAATTACCGTCATTGGGGATCCCTGCGAGCCTCAGGCCCCCTGTCTTAGGTAGTTAATGGACGCAAGGAGTTGGCCCATCATTGACTAACTATTCTCAGTAAAAGTCTGAGCCAAATCTGGGCAGAGGGTTCTCTCATGCCAGCAAACATGAGCACACTGCTAGTAACTGCCCGGGACTGGATCTTCTGTCTGTAAAAGTGGTAAAAGAAATCATTCCGCTGTGGCTGCCCTAAAGATAGGACTCCCAGAGACAAGAACCTCTAGCCCATCCTTTAGAGGAGCCTTCCAGTCAGTTAGTAGTCCTGCTAGAAACTTCTCTCCATACAATAACATAATATTAACATAAAGAAATTGTTGGTTTCTCAGAATTAGCAGCAACTTTTCAGTATCTTGTTGATGGAACTATGACCGGCCAAGTCAACGCGTATACCCCATTGACATCTAAACTGGGGTTTACTCACAATAGTCCAGTAGATCTTCTTTGGGCAAGGCTGTGTAGTGACAGGGTGAGGCTGCATAGTGACAGGGTGGACACAATGCTCAGGAACTAAACAGGAACTTTCAGCATCTTTTAGTAAAAACACAAACAGAACCTCTCACCCCTGACTAACACATGTCAGAGCCTTTCCATACACCCGATGACAATTATTTCCATTTCTCTAAGCCCAATGCCTTCTGGGCTCATTTCTAATGTCTGTCTGCTGCAGACAATGCATACTTATCCACTAATAAAAAATTTAAAATATATAAGATGAAGAATATCTTGCATGAGGTGAGGCAAACTCCTGCCTTTTTGTTTATTTAAGATAATTTTTTCAAAGTTAAATATGTTCTTTCTACTATAACCTGGCCTTTAATTAACAGCTGAGCCATCTCTCCAGCCCTGAGTTACTATTTAAACCAACCTTTAATCATACCCAATAAACACTTTTTAAACATAAAACATAGAACAACAATCTTTAAACAATGAAAACAAAAACAGACAACATATTGGCATGCCAAGGACAGACAATAGACAGGGAAAGCAAACCTACGGATTTCTCCAGTAGCAGCCAGAGAGAAGCAGGACATATCCCAGGTGGGCTCATGAAAACAGTCTTTTCTTTCCTCTCTGAGTTTTCTCTGTTTTGAACTGCTGGGTTGAGTCATCAAAGAGTTTTGGGTTCATCTCCATGAAGAGTTTCAGAGCACTGTATATCAGGCCATGGTATTGTCTTGTTCCAATGGTCTCTGAGTTGCAGTATAAGGATGAAACATGATGGGCAGAATTTTCACTGCATTGTCACTGATTAAACCATCATGTACATCATTATTCCAGTAATAGAGTGCCCATTCTGTCACCTGGAAGTGAGGGCTGGAAACACATTTGGTTAAACATGTCAGAAAAGAGGCTCCAGGATCTTCACAAATTCTGATGGTTCAATTAACATCCAATTTTTTTTTTTCTAATTCATTTAAGAATATTACTTCTTTTGGACTGTGAGATTTGGCCAGTATTGAGAAGTACCATTACCACTGGTTCAGTGAGGTTGCTGTTCTTCTCTAAATAACTGCATGACACAGTATGCCAGCTTAGGATGGTAGACAATCAGCAACACCTTCAACAGGAAGAATCCGTGCTCTTTCTTTAGGGTAAGGCAAATCTATTATATTCTCAAGATCTCCAGTAATTTTGGCTATGTCAATGTGGGCTCTGTCTCATAGATAAACCTATAAATAAAATATTAAATATAGATCTGTTTCCTGATGTAAGGTGCAGGCCTAAGAACTTCACATACATTCGGTGATGGGTCATTTTTAGAAAATCTCCTTTCCCAAGGATTCTCACTGTCAAAGAGTTCTAGAAGCTGCAATACAAACTTCTGATCAATATATTTCTTTGCTAAGTTGGGCTGGAAATCTGGAGAGTCTAAAAATCTAAGAAAAAAATCATGAACAAGCTTTTGGATGAGGCTAGGCTGCTTCTAACATTGGGTTCATCTCCTCCTGGGTCGAATTCCTGCTACTCGTAGGATCGGAAGAGGCTGGCAAAATTCAAAACAATTCACTGCAAACATGTGGACAGCTTCAGGGTAATGGGCTCTGTGATCAAATTCCAGTTGTAGGTGATAATTTACACATCATCTTGTTTAGCACAGCTTGCTTTACTTCTTCCACTTCAGGTCACTCAGTGGGTCCGAAGCAAAGTCAAAGAGGAACACGACACTGAGTTAGCTTCTGGATGAAAAGCTTCTCTTGACCCACCAGGAGAAACATTCTTGTAAAGATGGGAATTGTTTGCAGTTCTCTTTATTAGTGCTGCATTAAAACCATGAAGAATACTGCCATTTGTCTTTCTTCACAGGGACTAACGATTGGCTGAGGGATGGTACTTTTATTTTAGTAGTGGTCAAAGACTGGACAGCTCCAAGGCTGTTTTTTCCTGCTGGCTATCTCTACTTCGTGGTATCTTGTCCTTCTTTTGAACCTTTTCCACTTTTCACTAGTTTTGGTGGTTCTTTCTGTTTCTTGTTTTATTTGGCATGAATGGTGCAGACTGTGGCCTCCGCAGCTCTTGCAGCCGACCTGCAACCACTGCTACTGCAACAGCAGAAGTGCTCCAGAACTCGGCCATTGTGCCATCTTGGCTGCAACTGGAACCCCCACCCGGGAACTAAGTAGCTTGTTTCGTTCTTCGTTTCCCCTTTCCATGGCATCCCCATTCCAGTTTTTTGTCCTTACGTTTCTTCAATGTTTCTTTTTCTAAAATCTCTCTCTCATCTTCAGAGCTGGAGCTATTTCTCTGCCTCACATAATGATTCCTCACCTGGCATCATCTGCTGCCAATATTTGTAGAAAGGAACTCACAATTCCCATGGCGCAATCAAAGCTCACACTCAGTAGTGCTGCTTTTCAGTTTGACCCACGCCGCCTTCTCCAATATATTCCACTCACTGAGCTGCCGTGGGCTTCTTCCAGGAATGATCCCGTCAGGTTCTCCTCTCTTTCTCGATCTCAGTGGAACCTCCACTTGACACTCTGGTGCTGCCACAGTACCAAGCTTGGGCGTAGGCCTGGGGCATTAAAGAAATACTCAACTCGGGTCATCTGTTATGAGAGAATGCCAATGCCTTTACTGGGTAGGTTCAATAACATACACCAAGCCAGGGAAGGAAAAATACAAACTCAGGAAAAAAACAGGAACTCAAACTGGGGGGCAATAGGAAGTCAAGTGGTAAATTCCCTTCCTGGGGCATCATTCTTCAACAGGATGTTTTTGATCTAGAGGAACCGCAGAATGTGATTAGTAAACAGCAGCATACAGAAGGCTCAGCAGGGCATAGAAGCTCTTTGGGGTCCTACAAAAATCCAAAAGGAGGAGGTGTGCATGGATACAGTGTTCTAGGGAGGGAAATGGGAAAGGGGATGACATCTGTACGTATAAAATAAGATATCCAAAATAAAAGAAGAAAACATATCTATATTGTAAAGTTTAAAGGAAGTTGGAAATTGAAAGGAAAATAGAAATTTCAATGATAAAATCTAGATGATAATTCTTCCTCCAGACTTACATGTACACAGGTAACTACAATGATATCCCTACAAGCC
The DNA here is from genome assembly GCA_021653895.1 of Mastomys natalensis. Lineage (NCBI taxonomy): Eukaryota > Metazoa > Chordata > Mammalia > Rodentia > Muridae > Mastomys > Mastomys natalensis. Next base: position 295,171 of record JAJTUV010001736.1, on the reverse strand, counting down.
ACATGAACCTTATCAGATTGCAAGAAACAGGGGCAAAGATGACGTTTCTGGCAGTAAATACTTGTTTTTGGTACAGGAAATGGACATTATTAAATTACAGCATCTGCTGTCACTGAGTTTTTGAAACTTAGCCATTCTGACTGGTTTATAAGTGAAATCTCAGGGTATTTTTGATTTGTATTCCCAGATGACTAAGATATGTTGAAAATTTCTTTAGGTGCTTCTCGGCCATTTGAGTTCCTGCAGTTGATAAGAATTAATTCTCTGTTTTAGCTGTGTTCCTCATATTTTAATAGTGTTATTTGGTTCTCTGGGTATTTCCACCAATCTCCCTCATGTTTGGGGCCATTCTGTCTTGGCCCGAGCTGCTGCTCCAGTCCACGGTAAGGGTTCTAGCAAGAGAGAGAGTGGACATGGCAAGAGACAAGAATGAACAAGACAGTGTCTGATCAAGTCTCGTTTTATTGAAAGGAATTCCTGTGGTATTTATACCCTTTACCACAATGCCTTGCCCTTGTGGACAAGCACAGCTGAAGGCACTAAGTCATGTGCCTTGCAGTGTGGAGACCATGTGCACCTTGCAGCTGGGGGCACTAAGCAGCAAACAATTAAGTGAGAAAAAACAAGATGTTTATCAGAGTGTGCTCAGCTGTTTGAAGGCTGTTGAAAACAAGTCTCATTGTCAGGGTATATGGCTCAGATGGCTTTTAAAGATATAGCCGCTTTCTGCTAGAAGTCGGCTCCAATACATTTAGGGTCTAACTTCTTGAGTTCTTTGTATATACTGGATTATTAGCCCTCTATTGGATGTAGGTTTGTTAATGATCTTTTTCTCAATCTGTTGGTTGCCCTTTTGTCCTATTTGACAGTGTCCCTTGTCTTAACAGAAGCTTGCTATTTTTTATGAAGTCCCATTCTTGATCTAAAGCATAAACCATTGGTGTTCAGTTACAGGTAACTGTAACCCATGTATTTGAGGCTTTTTCCCCACGTTTCTCCATCTAATTAGATTCAGTGTATCTCATGGGTTTTTATATGAAGTTTCTTAGATCCACTGAGCTTGAACTTGTATCAGGAAGTATAAGAATGGATCAAATTTGCATTCTTCTATCATGTTGAATGCCAGTTGAAGCCAGCACCTTTTATTTAAAATGCCAGTTTTCATTTTTCCACTGAAAGGAGGCAGTTTTAACAGCTATTTGCAGGGGTCAATTCACAGAAGCAGTGTTTATCTCTACAAGCTCAAGTCAATCAAAATTAATTGACATGCATAGAGTATGGGAATCCTAGTAAAAATTTTGATTCAAGATCTGTGGACAGATGGCTACTGACTGTAGAGAAAAGAAATAGACACTCCCTAATTGGGACTAGCGAAACTAGTAAGTTATAGCAACTAGTAAGTTACTTATATTTTGGATGATGGGTCACTCATCCATGTATAATTATAAGAAAGATATTAATAGGACTCAAAGTTATAAATAACAAAAAGAAATATAATTCCATGTAGCTGGCAGTTAGGAGGAGTACATTAGAGAGAATGGGTAGTGTCTAGTATGGATGACTATAAGCATTATACATTATAGAAAATTATGAAATATTCAGAAAATAAACAAATTATTTTGAAAAGTTAAATTAACTTATTACACTACAATTCGTGCTTGCATAACATGAATAAAGCAATGTGTTGGGAAATTTTTAATCCAACAACATGGCTCCTCTCACATGGGATCAAGTTAAACTATGTGATCTGGATGGAATGTAGAGAAAATGCTGTTATTACTCCACCTTAAATCTCTAACAAGAAGGTAAGGTTAGTCTGAATAACCAATCATCCATGTTTTTTAAGGTGTTGCTCTAATTGGGGCCCAAAGAAAGTGACATGGTAAGAGAAAGATTACAGAATAAGTCATAGATAGGATATGTCCAACTCTACACCAAAAACTACAAAGTAAGGTGAGTCTACTTTAGAGCAGGGCATGGAGAGAAAGGTGTGGTTGGCAGTTTTTTTTTTTTTTTTTTTTTTTTCTGATTGGATGTGTTTTTTATTTACATGGTACATTTCAAAGCAATGGTTACATTGTCTTTACATATTAGAAACCATAAAAAGGTAAAAACTAAAATGTACATCATACCACTTTGTGTTTTGATGTGTGTAGATGTGTATTACAGAGGTAATAATTTTATTTATTAAAAAATCAATGCAATAGGGTTTTTAGTATAGAGGTAAATGAGTTATGCTTCAGGCTTGGGTTAATTGTTAATGGAGGGAATAGCTTGGGATGAGAGTCAGGGAAACTTCTGAATAGGAAACCTTTTGGTTAGGCTTTGTTACCACAGATTTAAAAATAAAATCTGAATAATTTCTCTCAAATTATTGATGTCCATAGGGCCCAAAGCTGACTGGGAAAATACTACACACTATTCAGCTGCAGTCTGGCAATTAATCATATTTACGTAATATGCCCTATGACTTTCCTTGTTCCCTTAACTGCTACCTTCACAAACCAAAATGAAGATTGATATGCAGATTAAGATTCACTCGCTTAACTCCTAAGAGGGTAGGAACCAGTAGGGAGGAAAGAAGCATAAAAAAGGAACACTACGAGGTGACTGGGACATTCATTCTCACTAAAATTAATAAGGGGCACTTGAATGGAGGTCTCAGGAAACAGAGATTTAGTGTTGTGCTTGGGTAGAGAGGCTAAAGGGCTTGATGAGAGTCCCCGGCTGGGGAAATTCTCTCCACAGATGTGTGGCAGTTTTAACAGGACAATTTAACAGAAATAGGTCGAAGTGAGAAGAGCCTAGACACAAATGAAGCTATAATGAGCCAAAGAATGAGAAGGAGCTAGAAAATTAGAACATATTGCAAAGATAGCTTGAAGCCAAGCAGAGCAACTCAGTTTGAATACGAGAGAAACCAGATTGAATCAGTCAGTTTGGAAGATTGCATTCGATGGAGCTAGAAGCTTTGAGGCCTATGTCTAGGGATAGTTAGAACAGTAAATAGAAATTGTTCTGGGTTTCAGCCCGAGCCATGTTTGTCCATACCTGAAAATATTTGGTATGACTCTAATATAATCCTTCCATCGATGAATAAAATGAAACTTACAATCATGAACCAAAGTATTAAAAATACCACAAAAAATCCACTTATTCATAAATATCTCAACATTGTAAATAAGATGTAACTATATAACGGGCATTCTTATGTAATTCTACAACTTTCTTATCAAATATTTCATAGGACTTCATAAGTTTTATTATGTAGCACAATACAACAATATAGTAGTCTGATAAGTAACACACTCAGAAATAAATGCCATGGAAAATGATGAATAGATACTCTGTGGGTTAAGATTACTTATGCTTTTTCAAAGAACCAAAGTATCTTTTCTAGTACCCAAATGACAGTTCTCTCACAACTGTTTACAATTCCAACTCCAAATAATTCAAGCCTCTCTTCTGATCTCTGTGCACTCATAAACACATATGCTTCATATATATACAGTCAGGAATATCCCCTCAAGCTTATACATAAAATAAATGTATTTTAAAAACAAATGTCCATTTGGATATCCATGGTCTATGCCCACTAACAGAAGCCAAGTTGATGTCTGTGGTCTGTGCTACTGCCCAAGAGTCATGCAGTCCTACTATAGGTAGCCATGGTCTGTGTTGACTTTTGTGGCTTGTTCCACTCAAAGTCATATAGATTTCTGTGTTCTGTGCTCCTACCTCAAGCTATGTTGATGTCTGTGGGTCATGCTGCCATAGGGGGCCATGTCAATGTCTTTGGACTATGGACCTGCTGAGGACTTGTTGGTGTCTATGGCCCCTCCTGTAGCAGAGGGCCAAGTTAATGTCAATAGTCTATACTGCAACCAGGAACCATACTGAACTTTGTGGCATGTGCTAGCACCAGAAATCATATAGATTTCTTATGTTCCATGTTGTCCCTAGAAACCATATGTAAGTCCATGATTACTGCTTCCACCAACTATAAAGGTCAAGGCAAGCAGAGAGGGACCACTCAGAAACCCCCTCTGACTGGCAGTCTGAATTCTTGCTTAGGCTGCAAGGCTAAGCACTGCAAGGGAATATAAATAGAAGTTAAAAATAATCTCTCTGGGTTCCCTGAGGGACAAGGCTGACTGCATAGGGGTTGATGTCAAAAGTATCCCCTTTCCAGGAAAAAGACACCGGGATGGGTATGGCCCTCATGCCTCACTGGAAAAACAACAGGAGGACCAAGCCATTACAAGGTCTCATTCAATTATTGGAGATCAGGCCTCTATCCCCACCTTCGCAAGATTAGAATTGTCATGGTCCTTCTATACTTAGAGAAGGGAGGAGATGTCAGGGGCGGCCCTGCTTATACACTGAAGGCCTAAAAATCAGTCATAGGCCTAAAATCAGTAATAGGCCTGACATTCATGCATGCTAACACCAAGTCTTGGGTCTCTGTGGAAAAAAACTGAAGCAGATGGTATAAGCTATTGTAAACCGGCAGCTTTTGTGGAAATTTACCAGCCTGAGTAGTCATAGATTTGTAAATAGGTAGCCTCAGTGGAGAGTACCAACTTAGATAAGGACAAGTGAATCATAGGCAGAGTCATAGTGACCTGTCTCCTGAACCTTCACCCAGTCGATACCCTGTTCTGAAAGATATCTGTACTCCCCCTGAACACCTATGCTCTGGTGTCATCCCCTTCCCCACATCCTGCCTTTTTGTGTTTATATACGCCTATGTGAATAAGTAAATTATGATTTGATTCAAATAATTAAATAAATTAAAAATAAATTAATCCAAACTATAGTACCACCATCTAGAGGAAATAGTCCCCTCCCTGTTTGAAGAAGTGGGTATGGGCTTATCAGTGAGATCAGGGATGAGAGTATGTCCTCCCTCCTGCTCAAAGGGGTAAGTGATAACTATGAAAGGCTTTGTGTCTCCAGAAGAATTCTTGTTGGGAACAAGCAAAAGAAACATATTATACATACCGTCATTTTGTTTCCAGGCTCCATGTAATTATAAGAGGGAACTAAGTTCAAGGTCTCAGACCCTAAGGGAGTTCAGGACTTCCAAAAGCTGAACAGTTTCGGTTGTAAAGAGAGCGTTGTCTGAGTCTAGTCATCTAAAGGATAACTTTTCCACTTGCTGGTAGGGTTTAAACTAAGTTCATGTTCCCAGGCTCATGGAACAACTCCTATCCTGATTGGTGGAAAATGTAACAATAACTTGGCACAGCTTGTGGTTTGCAGAAGCTTAAACATTTTGTGATATTCTGGGTCGCTGCTGCAGTTCGGCTCCAGAGTCTGTTTTGTGGCCCTGGTGAATTAGTAACAGTTTGATTACAATAAATTTTTTGTCATCTGCAAAAAAAAAATGCTATAAAGGTCAAGGAAGCTACAATTATAGTGGTATGAATTATGAATGATGGGAGACTCACAGTTGTGAAAGAGCTTCATAGAAGACTTCTGTAACAACCACTATCCTAACCCACCCCCAGCCCTACAAAAAGTAACAGCCTAGAAAAAAAGCCATGGAAGACAATGCATAAAAATTGCAAAAATTGTGGAAAAGGATAGGCAAAAGTGTATCTTTCCACAATTGATGCATTCTTGCAAGGATGATGGTAGGAAAGGACTCAGTATTCTTTAAAGGGCTGTCATGTACTCTAAAGGGCAACACCAACTGGACTCCTTTTTCATTAGGGGTGTGGGGAGGAGGCAGACCTGGGATTCAAAGTGTGTACGATTAGAGTTTATGATGTGGGAAATTCCAACGTAGTCATAAACATATCATGAATAAAAACTAAAAAAAGAACTAGTTAAGGAAATCAAACTCTAAGTATGGAAAGAAAATTACTCTATTAACGTATAGAAAATAATGTAATTTATATCAAAGAAATATTGTATATCTTCTTTAGAGGTTTCTCCCTGTAAATTGTACTTTGGTTATAGGAGTAAGAAGCATTACATAATGAAGATTTTCTTCATGTAATAACTATCTTATTTCCATTGTTTATTTGGCTTGTAACTAAGTTAAATTTGATTAGAAATTAAGAGAAACTTGAAATTTGACATTGCCATAACAAGAATCATTCTATGTATACAGATTCCTAAACAGAGTAAGAAACTTAGCAAATGGTGGCACATTTAGAAAATGTCATGTTTGCAAAATTGAAAAGAAAACCAGCTGCCATCATTAAAATATATGTTTTCTTATACCTATATTTAGAGACTATGCTATAAATTGTTTTCAAACACTCTGAGATAAATGAAAATCACAACAAATTGTCCAATGACTAAACTCTACAGTTCTTTCTGAACATTTTCCATGAATTTTTGTTTTCATTCTGAGCCATACTAATATGATATAGTAATCTGGTTTAACAAATTTCTAAGAAATTTCATGGTACTTAACCAGTCTATTGTCTTAGGAATAAATTTGTAGTATGAAAAGTGAAAGAGCGGTTCAAATTAATATAATACTATGTGTGAATAGAACACTTAAACTATTAAGTGACTGGAATTAGAAATATCAACAAATTTCCAAAAACTAAGCATGATAAAGTTATAAGAATTTACACTTATCTGTATTTCTATTCTTTTAATCCTGTGTAATTCAACAGCTATTTTATGTAATTATATTTCCATAAAGTATCATTCATATATACACAGACAGAAAACACTGGGTAATTATTCTAAAACAGTTATGAATATTTTATTTGGTATGTAGCTCTAAAATTATTGCCACAAAATTATGACTTCTCCAGATTGGTTAAATGAAATTATATAGTAGTAACATACTAATGAATTTCATAGAAACTATCAAAATATATATATAGTGAGAGAAAGAGAAGAGAGTATTCAGAGTATTCATTATCTCAAATATCCATAGAAGTGGAATTCATAACCTTTAGATTCAGTTAGAAATTTTAATAATAGAGGTAAATACATCACATTATCATGAAAAGATAATTTTTCATTTAATTAAATAAACATATTCTTTATCAAAATGTTAGTATATATATATATATAGTATATTCATGCTTCAAAAATTTAATGTTTCATTAATTAGCAACTATAAACCATGTATACATTAATATGTAACATCTATTGGAGTAATATTCTCTTAAAATAGTTAAAAAACAATTATACTTAAAGTGATTCATGTATTAAATATATTTGTACACAAATTATATAATCACATGAGCTGAGGAATATTTTCATTTATATATTTATGAATCTATAAGAAATTGACAAAGGATTGGCACAAATACTTGATCTTGGAACATTTCATATATATTTATAATAAAATTTTTGCTAGGTTTGTTTTTTGTATTGAGTTCTTTATTAAGTGTGTCTTTTTTAATACATGAAAATCATGTGGAGTTAATTAAGAAAACACAGTTGGATTGCTACAGTTGCTCCAAACTACATCATGTTTTGTATACAGTTAATAGTGCACCTGCAAAGAGAGGAAATAGAAAAGGAGAAATTCTGAATAAATTTAGTTTTATTAAAAAAAATGAATGAACTAAAAATCATCTTGGAAAGCAAAATACCCAATTAGAAGGTTATTTTCTTTCCTTTTTTCATATTGATTGCTTTCATAAGGGAAATTGGAAGCCAAGAGCTTTCACACTACTGAATATAGATGTTGTAAGCCCTTTTTAGTTTTATACTTGTTTAAATGCAGTGGATAGATTAATGACCTTTCAAGATCCCCTCTAGGCCTATCTTTCAATAAACATCTCCCAGAGTAAAAAGAGAGAAGATGACAGTTTGACCTTAACTTATACATAAAATGTGCTACTTAAAATGTATTCGTGATAGTGTGTGATGTGAATAATTATATACAAAGTCCTATTTTCTCAGTTGGAATTTCACATCTGTGTTTTTCCATTGGAGCATTCAGCCATAATGTATAATGAGTGTTGAATTTATGAATTCTAACATGTTCTTCAAGTAACTGTGTAGCTGTAGCTGTTTATAGCTTGTATGCTTTAAATTAAGCTGTAATATTTATTTTAAAATGAGGAAAACTCATTAATTCACAACATGTATAATACACGTAGAAATATATTATTGCATTAACATTATGTCATCAAGTGCTCTTGTTTACTGTGGATATAGATTTTTAAGTGTGTTCACCTCTGCAATGATCATTCTAATAGAATTTTTGGAAAACATGTAAAAATTTGATTTTAAGTATAAAATCAGTTTATGATATCTACTAATATAGACTCATCAAACTTGTACTGTGTGAGGCACACAATTGATAAAAATACATTTTGTATTTTATTGTATTATTGAATTTTAGACATAATCAAAACCTGACAACTCAATTAATTTTTCCAAAATAGTTAAAAATTCTATAAATTAACTAAGTCATTCCCTAGTATATTTCAAATTTTCTCGTGATTTTAATAGGAATATTTGATAGGTGACAAAATATGATAAGATAAACTGTTCCAGTTGCTTCACTACTGAAAAAAAAATACTATCAGTGTTTTTTAACAACAATATTAAATTACAAAAAAACCAGATTATTATATTGCAAAACAAAATTAGAAAATTATGTCCTGACTATTCAGTTATATAATGGTATATAATGGTAATTTGATTTTAAATGATTTTTAAATTTTTCCATGTAATCTGAATGCTTTAATTCAATTAAATCTCACTTGTGAAAATTTGAAGCTATTATATAATAATGGAGATTATGTGGGACTACAAAACTAGTGAGTCTGTACTTAAAACTTCTTAACTGTGAGATTTTAAGGAATAAAATTTTGAATAAAATAAAAATTTTGAAGTTACATCCTGGGAATACTTAAACCACAGCTGTACTTCCCAGGTATTTTTTTTTTATTCATATTTTATTTATTTACATTTCAAATGTTATCCCCTTTCCAGGTTTCCCCTCTGGAAACCCCCTATCTCAACTTCCCTCCCCCTGCTTCTATGAGGGTGCTAACCACCCACCCACCCACTCCCACCTAACTGCCCTGCCATTCCCCTACACTGGGCATTGAGTCTTCCCAGGACTGAGGGCCTCTCCTTCCAACAAGGCCATCCTCTGTTACATATACAACTGGAGCCATGGGTCCCTCCATGTGTATTCTTTAATTGGTGGTTTAGTCCCTGGGAGCTCTGAGGGGTCTAGTTGGTTGTTATTGCTGTTCTTCCTGTGGGGCTGCTAACTCCTTCCTTTCTCTAACTCCTCCATTGGGGACCCCATGCTCAGTCCAAGAGTTGGCTGCAAGCATCTACTTCTGTATTTGCCAGGCTCTGGCAGAGCCTCCCAGGAGATAGTAATAACAGGTTCCTGTCAGAAAGCACTTCTTGGCATCTGCAATAGTGTCTGGGTTTCCTGTCTCTAAACAGAATGGATCCCTACGTGCTGCAGTCTCTAGATGGCCTTTCCTTTAGACTCTGCTCTACACTTTGTCTCTATATTTTCTCCAGTGAGTATTTTGTTCACCCTTCTAAGAAGGACTGAAACATCCACACTTTGGCTTCCTTTTCTTGAGTTTCATGTGGTCTGTGAATTGTATCTTGAGTATTCTGAGATTTTGGGCTTATATCCACTTATCAGTGAGTGCAGACCATGTGTATTCTTTTGTATCTGGGGTACCTCACTCAGGATGATAGCTTCTAGTTCCAGCCATTTGCCTAAGAATTTCATGAAGTCATTGTTTTTAATAACTGAGTAGTACTCCATTGTACCACATTTCTGTACTCCCATAAATTCCAACAGTAACTAAAGCACTCCTGATCACATATGTCTGCAGAGGTCTACATACTGCCTTTACCACTGTGTGATAAGAAAAACTCAAGATTGCTAATGTGATCCAGGAGAAGACACAAGAAAAAAGTCATGTTTTTGACAAACCAAATTGATTTTTTTGATCTATTTTCTAAATGTGACAAGAAATATTGTTTTCAATACAAGCTGAACTTAATATATTAACATTTCTGATATAGTTGAACAAATATATAATTATAATTATTAAACAACAACAGAATCTCTGAGAAGCCTAAATCAATCTATCTAAACATAAATAGAATATATATCGTATATATCGTATAAATGATAGAATATATATATGTATTGTATATATGTACATATAGGAATATATTTTTGTATATACATATATATATATATATATATGTGTGTGTGTGTGTTACATATATAAGTTAGGGTTATCTGGAGTAACATAACTGATAGAATTTATATATATATACATATATATTATAAGATTTATCACACTATCAGTGCATATATGTATATATGTGGACTTCATTATTAGATATGTTTTTCTACAGAACATTTAACCCTAACTTATATATGTGTGCGTGTACGCTCATATATAACAAATTATTAGTATGAATTGTCCACTCTAGCCCATATATTTCAATGTCTGTCTATCAAGAGAAGTCTCACAATCGAGGGCTTGCTCTGCTGACCAGAATGAATCTCATATGGTAGTTATTGTAGCACAGAATCTGGAAGAAATAGGCTCAAACACCAATGAAGAAATCAAATTACAGGTGGAACTGGGATCATGCAGCCAAAAATAAAACAAGCTTCCTAACTAAACAAAGACACATTGAAATTAACAGAAGTTATGAACCAAATGGTTTTAACAGATATCTGTAGAACATTTCATCCTAAAACAAAAGAATATACCTTTTTCTTAGCACCTCATGGTACCTTCTCCAAAATAGACCATATAATTGGTCACAAAACAGTCCTCAACAGATACAAAACGATTGAAATACTCCCTTGCATCCTATCAGATCACCACGGACTAAGGCTGGTCTTTAATAATGACAAAACCAATGGAAAACCCACATGCATGTGGAAACTGAACAATGCTCTAATCAATGATGACTTAGTCAAGGAAGAAATAAAGAAAGAAATTAAAGACTTCTTAGAATTTAACAAAAATCAGGATACATCATACCAGAACTTGTGAGACTCCATGAAAGAAGTGCTAAGAGGAAAACTCATTGCTCTAGATGCCTACAAAAAGAAATTGGAGAGAGCACACATTAACAACGTGACAGCACACCTGAAAGCTCTAGAACAAAAAGAAGCAAATATACCCAAGAGGAGTAGATATTAGGAAGTAATCAAACTCAGGGCTGAAATCAACCAAGTATAAACAGAAAGAACTATACAAAATATCAACAAAACCAGGAGTTGTTTTTTTGAGAAAATCAACAAGATAGATAAACCCCTAGCCAGATTAACCAGAGGGCACAAAGACAGTATCCAAATTAATAAAATCAGATCTGAAAAGGGAGATATAACAACAGAAACAGAGGACATTCAAAAAAATCATCAGATCCTACTACAAAGGCCTATACTCAACAAAACTGGAAAATCTGGATGAAATGGACAATTTTCTAGACAGATACCAGGTACCAAAGTTAAATCAGGAGCAAATAAACCATCTAACCAGTCGCAAAACCACTAAAGAAACAGCAGCAGTCATTAAAAGTCTACCCACCAAAAAAAAAGCCCAGGACTAGATGGTTTTAGTGCAGAATTCTATCAGACCTTTAAGGAAGACCTAATACCAATTCTCTTCAAATTATTCCACAAAATAGAAACAGAATGAACATTATCCAATTTGTTCTATGAAGCTACAATCACACTCATACATAACCTCACAAAGACCCAACAATGAAAGAGAACTTCAGACCAATCTCTCTTATGAATATCGATACAAAAATACTCAATAAAATTCTAGCAAACCAAATCCAAGAACACATCAAAACAATCATCCATCATGATCACGTGGGCTTTATCCCAGGAATGCAGGGATGGTTCAATATTTGGAAATCCATCAATGTAATACACTACAGAAACAAACTCAAAGAAAAAAACCAGATGATCATCTCACTAGATGCTGAGAAAGCATTTGACAAAAATCAACATCCCTTCATGGTAAAAGTCTTGGAAAGAACATTAAATCAAGGCCCATACCTAAACATAGTAAAAGCAATATACAGCAAATCAGTAGCCAACATCAAACTAAATGGAGAGAAACTTGAAGCATCAGGGACTAGATCATAGACTAGACAAGGCTGACCACTCTCTCCCTACCTATTCAATATAGTACTGGAAGTCCTAGCCAGAGCAATTAGACAACAAAAGGAAGTCAAAGGAATACAAATAGGAAAGGAAGAAGTCAAAATATCACTATTCGCAGATGATATGATAGTATACTTAAGTGACCCCAGAACCTCCACCAGAGAACTCCTAAACCTGATAGACAACTTCAGCAAATTGGCAGTGTTATAAATCAATTCAAACAAATCAGTAGCCTTCCTCTACATGAAAGATAAACAGGCTGAAAAAGAAATTAAGGAAATGACAACCTTCACAATAGTAACAAATAGTATAAAATACCTCGGGGTGAATCTAACCAAGCAAGTGAAAGATCTGTATGACAAGAACCTCAAGTCTCTGAAGAAAGAAATTGAAGGAGATCTCAGGAAATGGAAAGATCTTCCATGTTCATGGATCGGCAGGATTAATAGAGTAAAAATGGCCATTTTGCCAAAAGCAATCTACAGATTCAATGCAATGGCCATTAAAATATCAACTCAATTCTTTACAGAGCTAGAAAGAGAAATTCTCAAATTTATTTGGAATAACAAAAAACCCAGGATAGTGAAAACCATTCTCAACAATAAAAGAACTTCTGGAGGAATCACCATCCCTGACCTCAAGCTGTACTACAGAGCAATAGTGATAAAAACTGCCTGATATTGGTACAGAGACAGGCAGGAAGATCAGTGGAATAGAGTTGAAGACCCAGAAATGAACCCACACACCTATGGTCATTTGATTTTTGACAAAGGAGCTAAAACCATCCAGTGGAACAAGGACAGCATTTTCAACAAATGGTGCTGGTTCAACTGGAGGACAACATGCAGAAGAATGCAAATCGATCCATTCTTATCTCCTTGTACAAAGCTCAAGTCCAAGTAGATAAAGGACCTTCATTCACATAAAACCAGACACACTGAAACTAATAGAAGAGAAGGTGGGGAAGACCCTGGAACACCTAGGCACAGGGAAAAGATCCTGAACAGAACACCAATGCCTTATGCTCTAAGATCAAGAATTGACAAATGGGACTACATAAAATTGCAAAGTTTCTTTAAGGCAAAGGACACTGTCAATAGGACAAAACGGCAACTAACAGATTGGGAAAAGATCTTTACCAATCCCACATCTGATAGAGGACGAATATCCAATATATACAAAGAACTCAAGAAATTAGGCTCTAGAAAACCAAATAACCCTATTAAAAATGGGATATGGAGCTAAACAAAGAATTCTCAACTGAGGAAATGCGAATGGCTGAGAAGCACCTAAAAAAATGTTCAGCATCCCTAGTCATCAGGGAAATGCAAATCAAAACAACCCTGAGATTCCACCTCACACCAGTCAGAATGGCTAAGATCAAAAACTCAGGTGATAGTAGATGCTGGCTAGGATATAGAGAAAGAGGAACACTCCTCCATTGTTGGTGGGATTGCAAGATGGTGCGACCACTCTGGAAATCAGTGTGGTGATTCCTCAGAAAATTGGACATATCACTACCTGAGAACCCAGCTATACCATTCCTGGGCATATACCCAGAAGGTGCTCTAACACATAACAAGGACATATGCTCCACTATGTTCATAGCAGCTTTATTTATAATAGCAGAAACTGGAAAGAACCAGATGCCCTTCAACAGAGGAATGGATACAAAAAATGTGGTATATTTACACAATGGAATATTACTCAGCTATTAAAAACAATGAATTCAATAAATTCTTATATAAATGGATGGAACTAGAAAATATCATCCTGAGTGAGGTAACCCAATCACAAAACAACATACATGGTATTCATTCACTGATTATTGGACTTTAGCCCAGAAGCTTGATATACCCAAGATTCAACTCACAGACCACATAAAGCTCATGAAGAATGAAGACCAAGTGTGTGGGGGGAGCTACAGTCCCTCTTAGAAGAAGTAACAAAATACTCAAGGGAGCAAATATGGATGCAAAGTGCAGGACAGAAACTAAAGGAGGGACTGTCTGCAGACCATTCCACCTGGGTATCCATCCCATGTGCAGTCACCAAAGGTAGATGATGACGTGGGTGTCAGGAGGTACATGCTGACAGGAGCCTAACATAACTGTCTCCTTAGAGGTCTGCAAGAGTCTGACATACTCAGAGGCAGATGCTCACAGCTAACCATTAAACTGATCATGGGGTTCCCAACAGAGAAGATAGAGTGAAGACTGAAGGAGTTGAAAGGGTACGGGACCCCATGAGGAGAGCAACAATACCAACCAACCAGAGCCCCCAGGGTCTAAACCACCAGCCTGGGAGCACTTAGGGAGGGACCCATGGCTCCAGCTATATATGCAAGGGTGCTATATATAAGTGGGAGAAGAGATTCTTGGTCCCATGAAGGCTGGACATTGTGTGGGGTGGTATTCGAGGGTGGGGAGGTGAGGTACAGCGGAGGGTGGGTGTGGGTACACCATCATAGAGGCAGGAGGAGGGGGGAAGGGATAGTGAGTTCCTGGGAGGGAGGGGGGAAAGGGGGCAAGAGGAAAACATCTGAAATATAAATAAAAGTTCCAATAAAAAAAAAAAAAGAAAAAATTCTCCAAAGTGTACTCAGTTGCTTGTGTTTTAGTTTTTTCAGTTGTAATCAAATATATTTTTATGAACATTGTACATACTTAATGTTTATATTTATCTAAATATCTATTTATCATGACAAATAAATGATTGTTAGAGAATGTTAAGCATGTTGCTATTGAATATGGCCTTTGGTAATGCAAAACTTCAAACTTATCAGAGAGCCAAGCTGTTGGTAACATATAAACTTTACTGCTGTCACTTATTTTGAGGGAAAAAAAATAATTTTCATGGTTATCCAATTTTGTATTAAATGTTAGCTTAAAAATTTATCACCATTTACCTGGCAGCAAAGAAAACACATATGTAATTATGATAAAATATTTTGAAGAGATCTGACTTATAGTAACTTGGTCAAAGTTCCTTCATGAGGTGAAGATGGCATTGCTCATGATGGCCTAGTCACAGTTATGTCTTTTACAGTTTCTTGTGACTGTAGTGAAGAACTCATGCATTTGATGGCTTCATGTACATTAGTTCATTTCATGCTAATTATGTGTTATATCCTGTATATTTTTTTCTTCTTTGATCTTGTGATTAAGACCTTAAACTATTAAATGAAAGAACTTTGTGTTGATCAAGCTACAAATTCAATTCATTAGCTACTAAATAATACAATGCTTCTCAGTTGTAACTAGTTTCTCAAAATGTACTAAAAATTTAATAATTAATACTGCTATTTAAGACTCAAATATATTAATAGTTAATTATAAGTGTTAAATGATTTTATAGGAATGCCTTATTTTAACTCATTATAAGGTATATAGATACTAGAATTCAGGTTGCATATTTTTTTAAAGCTCACTCTTTTACTGTATTTGTAATTTGGGGTTCTGTAGGCACTAAGAGGCAGTGACATTCAAGCAGAAAATCTTTAAAGGCAAACAAATTTCCTTTGTTCATTGACCTTTCTCTCATTTGATGAACATTTGGACATTTTCGATGCTAAAGGTCAAAAATAAATCTTCCTATTTATAGTTAGTCATTCTATATGAACAAGGCCATAATCTGTTGTAAATGTCCTCAGGGACTTTAATTCTCTACAAACACTTTATACACATTTTTTTTTCTTTTATTGAAGACCTATACAATGAATACATTAAAATAAATATCCTTTATTAGTAACTTGCATCATTAGCATTAAAAGCCAAAAACAAATATATGTATATAAATTGGTTGTATATCCTAAATGAAATATATGAAAAATTTGCCAATACAATCTTTGAATTCTTTGAATGAATTATTTGTTTTGTAGATTTCTTGCATTGCATTTATTCATATTCATATATTAATCCATAGACTTCAGGCTATTATCTCTTTATATCTTGTCATCAACTTCCAGCTATCATCTATTTATTTAATCTATTTATCATAAATAATACATTTATCATATATTACATTTATGCATTTATTTTATAAAATTAATAGACATATTTTACAAGAATCTTGAATATATAAAGATTAACACATTGAATTTTGCAAATGAACTCTTATTTTAATCTATAAGTTCTTGATGGTCTTGTCCATAATGTGTCAGTATCATAGCACAACTCAGTAGCTTACCATGTCTATATTAAAAATACTGATTATTCTAAGTTTATTAGAAATCTTATGTAAGCATAAATGTAAAATATCCTCATAATCTAGTTAAATAAACATTTATAAATAATTTTCTGCTAGATTTATTAGATATATTCTATCTCCCATTCATTCTGTAATACTAGATCACTCACATATCTTCAAAATATACCCTAAATTCCATTGATCCTTATTGTTTCTTATATGGCTCCTGATTGTGATTTTAAGTCACAATTTCTATTTGAACATTTTTTGTCAAAGTACTGGCCCTTATTTTTTTTCTTTTATTGGATATTTTCTTTATTTACATTTCAAATGCTTTCCCCTTTCCAGGTTTCCCCTCCACACACACACCATCCCATGCCCTACCCCTGCTTCAATGAGGTCATTACCCCACCCACCCACCCACTCCTGCCTCCCTGACCCCTGACCTGGCATTCCTCTACACTGGGGCATTGAGTCTTTACAGGACTAAGGGCTTCTCTTCCCATTGATGCCCGACACTGAAGGAAAGTGCTGTCCATTCTTAACTTCCATTTTTAGTTCCCTATTCATCATATACATTATAATTATTAGTCCTGTTATTTTTGAAATTCCTCTCTTTATATGTGATCATATTGTTTATCTGTAGGCACATATTGCATTTAAAGTGTTTCTCGTGTATTATGTTGTTTGGTATATAGTTCAATTTCAGTGACTGAATGTATTCATTGTATGACCAATATTCAGTGGTTTTGCTCACAAAATAATAACCTTTACATTTATGAACTATTTACATACATGTGAACGATTAAATTATATCATAAAAGGTATAGTTTTGTAAAAGATATTTTATTAGAGTTCTTGATATAAATATGACTTATGAGCTGGAAAGATAGTTCATCAGGTAAAAGCACATGCAACTAAGAACCGTGATTTGAGTTTGATATCCCAGATTCACATGTGAAAAGAAAGAATAAAGTCTCACAAATTGTTTTGTAATGTCTACATATGTACAAAATCACATTTCTCCCTCACTTAGATAGAAAGATAGATGTTTGATAGATATATAATAAATGTATATATTATAAATTTATACTTTATTATATAACTATGTATAAATTTATATTGAGATTTATGACACATACAAGGAGGGAGGAATAATATAATCTTTATGACAATGATAAACTGAAAATATAAAAAAATGCAATATTAAAATTTATATAATTCAATTTTATATAAGTTATTGTAGTTTTCAACTCCATTAAATTTTCTGATATAAAGTATTACAATTATGAGATCTGTTATTTTAGTAGGTAATATAGTCTGGAAGACTTTTGAGAAAATATAGTAAAACTACAAAATAAATCATTTGTTTTTACCAACTCCTCAATGTAGAAATAGTCTGTAACCAAAGACACTATCTTTTAATATGTTCTTTTGAGCACTGATATTCACAGACATCAACATTTTCATTAAAATGAAAATTTAAATAAGCAATATATCTTAGGGACATTGCAATCTTCCTGATGTAAATGATAATCTGCTAAAGAGATAGTGTTCCTTTCATTGGCCACTAGTCTTTTGAAATGATGGACCCCAATAAACTAAAATTCACCTAGGCATCTTATAATAGAAAAAAGGAAACAATGAATGAACTTATCTCCCTGAAAAAATTGTTCAAATTTTCATATGAACTTCAAAGGAAACTAAGACCAAGACAGTAGTCATATGTTGGGCCCATATATTAACCTGACTTCTAAGTTGTACATACCTCCTGCCTTTTATTTACACCTAAGCTTCATGTTTTGAATCTTGTAGATAAAATGGAAAGTGGGATATTTGAATGAGAATTGTCCCTCATAGGCTCATTCTTGGTTCCCAGTGGGAACAGTTTGGCAAACATTAGGAGGTGTAGTCTTGTTGCAGGAGATGTGTCATGGTGGCAAGCTTTGGGGTTTCAGAAGACTCCACCATTCCGTGTCTCTGTCTTTATGCTTCCAACTTATAGATGAATTTATAATGTCAACTTATATTTGCTTTGTCATTATGGACATTAACACTCTGAAACCATAAGTTTCATATTAAAAACATTCTTTTATAAGTTCCTTTGGTCTTGATGTCTTATTGCAGTGATTGAAAACTAACATAGACTGAGTTCACTGGATCTCTTTGTCCCTCTTTCCAATGTAAACCACACTGAATTATGATTGTCTGCTTTCCACTGATGCTTGTTTAGTTAACTTATTGATGTCAGGTGGCCAGCCCTGGCTTGGTAGGTATACTAGAACATTCGCCTGACACTTGTAACATGATTAACAACATTTAAGCATAAAGTACTTTGCATATTTGCATAGTAAATTATGAAAGATTGTAATGAATTTCTCCAGTCCTCGTATGCATATATTTCCCTATGTGATATTGACATTTTTATTGTTAGACAGTAGACGATGTGTTTTTGCTCCAATGTTGTGATATTGGTATCCTTTATATCAGAACAGGAATCAAATTATTCATCCTCTTAAAATTAGATTAAACATATGGATTAACTTGGCTCAAAAATTTTATGAAATGATCCCAGCCATATTTGAATTTATGGTATAGAAGATATGCAAAATGTTTTTTGGAGCCTGGGACATGTGAGATTGCATTATTGCAAAAATTAAAGTATTTCACTTATGTGGAAGGAGAGAGTAAGTTCTCCTATTTACATTTGCTGTCTCAAGAAAAACCCCACACATGCAATTGAGATCATCTTCAACCACCTTATTTTAGATAATGGATGTACTGACTGTAATGATATAGAGAAGATAGCAGTTTTAAGAGAACTATTCATTTCTTCATTTTTCAATCTTTTCTAATGATAAATGACAGATGTATCAAAATCTAAGCTTACAAATGGTTTGTTACAAAGGAATAAATAACTGAGATTACCATCTAAAATTTTGGGTATACCTTATTCAGAAAAGCAAACTTTGCCTTTAACAAAGTCTGTGAGAATTAACAAATGTATTTGATGATATAATTGTGAAATGTATTTCTCTGAATATTGAATGGAGAATGGATGTCAAAAGAGGCAAAATATTTGCAACCATAGTTTCTGTACATGAGGTCTAAGTAAACATTTACATTAATTATAGTATACTGAACCTGAGTATTTAAAGATAATGTTTCTAGGACAACTTGCTGCCAAACCTATAAAGTCAGAAGCAGAACATATGTGTTACCAGTGAACTTAGTAGTAAAAAAATTGCTTTCGGAAAGTTTTGCGCTTTTTGCTATTGTTGTTCCCATTCAAATTTTTGAAGGTGAACATACACTTTAGCATGTATATCTTTGTTTCTCTCTCTCTCTCTCTCTCTCTCTCTCTCTCTCTCTCTCTCTCTCTCTCTGTGTGTGTGTGTGTGTGTGTGTGTGTGTGTGTGTGTGTGTGTGTGGTGAGTGTGTCTGTGTGTTTTCTGCAGCTTGATTTATGGTCAACAGCTTGGGTCTGTATAGAGTAAGTTATTGTTGGTAAAACAACTGTGTGCTTTCTCAATTAGTGCTAAATTTACAGTAGCCTTAAGCTAATGTTTCAAACTATAATTCCTGACTTATCATTTTCTTGATAGCATTTAAATTAATAGCTCTTTCTGATAGATATTTTCTTTTGGGTATTATGTTTGTGAACTATAGGCTTTAAGACTGTGAAATTTTTGAAAATACTGTGATCTCAGTATTTAGAACTTTACTTTTATGAAATAACCACATTAATTCTTGTTTACTGACCTGAAATTTAACCAATATAAAAAAGCATCAGTAAAACATATGATACAGATATGTATAATAGTTTATCTCTTTAGATGTAACAGATAAAAATTAACAAATATAAATGTTATGTGGTCATATATAAATATAAATTCTTTAGGAATGCTTGATATTTTTACTAGAATTTATAATTTAACAGAAAGGACATAACCCAAGAACAAAATATCATTTGACTGCTGTTAACCAATAATAAATATACTTTAAGCCTAATTATAAATTACTAAGTACAGAAAAACTATGTGATCATTGTAAAAAAAATGTAGAGTTGCACTTTATGATTTTACTACTTACCTTTACTAATATGACTTCTTTTGGAAAGATCAGTATTTTTTTAACAAATTTGATTCATTTTGAGATCAATTTTAAATTGACTATATTAGTTGACAAGATTTTTAATGTTAAATCAAAACACTAGAAAACATGTATTCTAAAAGTTGTGTCTCTACAGGATGGATTTATATGCTCCAAGATGTTAATTTTAAACATCGAGGAAAGAATGCTTATTTAAAGAAACTGACCTTTATGGAGTTAATTATCTAAAGGAATGTAAGTAAAGAACTATTGAGTCTATAATTAAAAACTAGCATTGTATGATCTGTATCTTTGCACTAACAGACTGCCATTGTATTATTTAGAAAATGTGCAAAAAATATACAGAGGCAGATGCTTTATTGGGAATAAAAGAAACACAATCATGATTGAATTCCAGGTTCACCAGTTAACTAAATGATAACTGGCAAGCTACTCTACATTTTCTGATCCTAAACTTATTTATGGGTTTCACAGAAGTTATACTGATGTATATAACTATTTGAGAATCTATATATAGGAGAACCTACAACAATAGATTTTTTTTCATACTGTCTCATTTTTTCAGTTATTTAAATATTGTGATAAAATGCATGAAACCCATATTTCAATAAAAATAGGGACTCAAAAACAATTTAATATACATATCTTTGAAAAGTATTGCCTTTCTTCTATACATAGTTACTAATATATGAACTTTTCTGATTGGGATATCCGATCTAAATACAGTTATACTCTATGTATCATTGTGTGGGCCTACTTTAGAATGAAGTCTTAAAAGTTCATCGAGGTTGTGTTAGATTTTATTTTTTTAAGGGTATGCATTTCACCCTAGTCTTTGGATTATCTAATGTGGATTAAAGATTTGTGGCTTTTTCAAATTTCATAATGAACCTTATGCAGTAACATTAAAAGGTGAGTCCTTTAGCATTGATAGTCATGTGGGCTTTGTAATTTAAATGTAATATGTAATCATTTAAAAGTACCATAAAGGAGAATTTTCTTCCCATATACCATGCTAAAATGAACACTATTCTTTATTAACTACTATTCTAGTTTTCTATGAGTTTGATGTTTCCAGATCTAACAAGTAATTAAGATTATTTACTGAAAATGTATACCTTATTTCAATTACTGTGACTTTCTAGGTCCATTAAATTTGTGGCATATGATAAAATATGTTAAGTCACTGAATATATTCATATATATATATATGTCTGAGTACCATATTTTCTTTATTCATACATTTATTAATGAATACTTTTGTTGATTCCATGTCATAGAATTAACAATCATACTACAATAAACTTAGAGTACAGCAGCTTCTTCAACATACTTATTTAAATTTATTTGAACATATGCCATGTAATGACTAAGTTGTACTCTAAGAAGTTAGTAATTACTTAGATTTGTCTTTGCAGGAACATCATGTATAAACTAAGAAAGATGCAACATCAGCAGCATCAGGTGATATAATTTTAGCTCACCACTGCCTATGAAGTCTATTGTTAACAAAAATGTCATTATGATGGATTAAATTATGCATACCATGTGATTTTTAGACTTTATGGTAGTTCCTGTTTGGTCTTTTGTTGAATTTTCATACTCTCATAACTAATTGATAACCAATTTATGATCACACATCAGAATATAATTGTTTTAATTGTGCGCTGGTAGCAATTCTTACATTATTTTGAGATACTTTGTTACAAGTTTATCAGGAATTTAAGTAGCGGGCAATGTGGGCTGTAGATTGTACAATAATCAATGAATCTACTCTTTTTAGTAGGAAGAGAGAAAACTCTCATGTAGTTTAGCATGTAGGATGATTCTCAGGATGCTGAGATGAGAATCATCAGATTCCTTCATTCTTACTCTATAGTGAAGAACTTACTCTTCTGATTTTCTCCTCTATTTCTGAGATGTTTACATAAATACTGGATCTTGGAGAGTTTTTATGTCTCTGAACAGAGTAAAGCCTGCAGAGTGATAACAAAGGATAGATTCTGCCAGCTCAAAACTTTGCCATGCCTTCTGCCTAAAAGACAGAAGGCCATAAGAGTGAGGATGGTGATAAGGTCATGAGGCCTAACTATTTATTTTTTAATGAAATGAATTAATGTTCTCAGAAAAAAGTACTGAAGGAACTTGTTTATGCAGAAATGTTATGTATGTAAAGCACTCAATGAAAACAAGTATGCTAATGTGTTAATCTTTACATTTTTAACCTCCAGAATTGTAAACCATACATTCTTACAATGTATATATTTCCCAGTCTAGTATACTTTATATCAGGCTGTATAGTCTAAAATCACTGTATTTTACTTACTTATTCATCTGCCAAGTACAGGGATTATTTGTACAATTTGATTATTTTAAGTAGTGCTGCTATTAACAGAGATTCACAAATAACTTCATTTTGAGTCTGTTGTCAATTACTATAGGTATTCTCCCTGCTGAGGGCCATGCAGGAGGAACAACAAATCACTTTAGAACTCATAGCGAGGCCCACGGGTTACCACAGCCAAATGGGTGTGTCAAGGTATGGCATTGCCCCAAGGACTATGTGTTCTGAGGACTCTAAACTGTTATGGAGTTCTGTTCAGCTTACTGCCCTCACATCCCTCTTAATCTAAGAATTATATGAAAATCTAAGGGAGCTTCCACTCCCACAATGGGCAGTGTTTCTGTCACTAAGAATAATAATGTTTGATCTCAGTCAGGCCTTGCTGATGGTACAGATTCATGATTCAATCACCATCCTAGGAAAGAACTTAAAGAGGTAGATTGTCAGTAGTGACCACCACATTTAGAAAACATTTGGAAAAATAAAATCACTAGTGAAGCAAGGTTGAGATGTTTGTATGACTGCCTCTGATATAGAAAATCTGAGGGAACAGTTTGAAGTTCAGAAAGGCACAGTCTTAGTAGTTATACCAGGGTCTTTTCAAGTTCAGAGAACAAGAACAATGGCAGTAATGGCTAATATGACTTGCATTGAGGCTGGACTGGTGATAATTGGGATTTTTATTGGTTATTTTATTTATTCACATTTCAAATGTTATCACCCTACCTGATTTCACCTCCACAAACCTCTTATCCCATCCTCCCTCCAATCTACTTCTAAGATGGTGCTCCCCAACCCACTCCTGCCCTAGCATTCCCCTATACTGGGCATCACACCTTTACAGGACCAAGGCCCTCACCTCCCATTGATGCACGATAAGGCCATCCTCTGCTGCATATGCAGCTGGAGCTATGGGTCCCTCCATGTATATTCTTTGGTTGGTGACTTAGTCCCTGGGAGCTCTGGGGGGTCTGCTTAGTTGATATTGTTTTTCTTCCTATGGGGTTGCATACCCCTTAAGCTCCTTCTGTCCTACCTCTACCTCCTCCACTGGGTTCCTAATGCTCAGTATGATGGTTGGCTATGAGCATCCTCATCTGTATTGGTCAGGCTCTGGCAGAACCTCTCATGGGACAGCTATATCAGGGTCCTGTCAGTAAGCACTTCTTGGCATCAGCAACAGTGTCTGAGTTTGGTACCTGCAGATGGCATGGATCCCTAGGTGGAGCAATCTCTTCATGCCCTTTCCTTCAGTCTCTGCTCCACTCTTAATTCTTTCATTTCCTTTGGACAGAACCAATTCTGAGTTAAAAATATTTGAGATGGGAGAGTGGCCCCATCCCTTAACCTGGGGCTGTACCTAAACACTGGTATGGTTTCTACATGTTCACCTCTTTGTTGGGTATTTCTGCTAATGTCATCCCCATTGGGTCCTGGGAATCTCTTGCTTTCGTGGCATCTGTACTTTCTAATTTCTATCCCCAGATCCCCATCCCCATGCCCCACTGCTACACAACTCTATTCAATTTCTTGACCCTTTGTATTTTTCCCCTTTCTCCTCCCATATCTGATCCTGCTCCCCCTTTTCCCACCTCTCCTCTGTCCCTCCAAGTTCCCTCACTCTGTCTACCTCCAATGATTATTTTGTTCCCCCTTCTACGTAGGACTGAAGCATCTACACTTTGTTCTTCCTTCTTCTTAAGCTTTATATGATTGGTGAATTGTACCCTGGATATTACAAGCATTTGGGCTAATATCCACTTACCAGTAAGTATATGCCATGTGTGTTCTTTTGTGTCTGGAGTACCTCAATCAGGACGATATTTTCTAGTTCCATTAATTTGCCTAAGAATTTCATGAAATCATTGTTGTCAATAGCCAAGTAGTACTCCATTGTGTAAATGTACCACATTTTCTTTATCCATTCCCTGTTGAGGAGCATCTGGGTTCTTTTCAGTTTCTGGCTATTATAAATAAGGCTGCTATGAATATAGTGGAGCATTTGTCCTTGTTATATGTTGGAGCATCTTCTGGGTCTATGCCCAGGAGTGGTATAGCTGGGTCATCAAGTAGAAGAGTTTCCAATTTTCTGAGGAAATGCCAGACTGATTACCAAAGTGGTTGTAACAGCTTACAGTCCCAACAACAAGGGAGGAGTGTTCCTTTTCCTCCATATCCTTGCTAGCATCTGCTGTCACCTGAATTTTTGAACTTAGCCATTCTGACCAGTGTGAGGTGGAATCTCAGGGTCTTTTTGATTTGTATATCTCTCACGACTAAGAATGCTGAGCATTTCTTTAGAATCCTCAAGCTGTACCACAGGGCAACAGTGATTTAAAAAAAAGACATAGTATTGGTATATAGACAGACAGATGGGGAAGCACCCTCATAGGTTTAGGGGGATAAGATAGGGAGTTTGTGGAGGGGAAACTGGGAAGGGAGATAATATTTTGAATCAAATAGATAAAATAACCAATAAAAAAAAAGAACTGAAGGCCCAGAATGAAACCCACACACCAATGGTCACCTGATCATTAACAGAGAAGTCAAAATCATCCAGTGGAAAAAAAGGCAGCATGTTCAAAAAATAGTGCTGGTTCAAGAGGAAGCTGAAATACAGAAGAATGTAAATTGATCCATTCTTATCTCCTTTTACAAAGCTCAAGTCCAAGTGGAGCAAGGACTGCCACATAAAAACCAGATATGCTGAATCTAGGAGAAGAGAAAGTGGGAAAGAGCCTTAAATAGGCTGGTACAAGGGAATATTTTTCTAAATAGAACACCAATGGCTCAGGCTCTAAGATCAACTACAGACAAATGGATCTCATAAAATTTCAAAGCTTCTTTAAGGCAAAGGACACTGTCAACAGCACAAATTTGCAACCTAGTTCTAGACATTGCGCTAATCATTCTGTATGTAAATGGGTATATGTCCGTCTGTAGGTCTGGATGTATTCATGTATGTGTGTATGTATGTATGCATATATGTTTGTGTGTATGAAATTATTGGACTCTTTCTTTTGTTTTATCAACTCTGTGTGTGTGTTTGTGTGTGTGTGAATTTTCTTTCTTTCCTTTTCTTTCTTGCCAGCCCCAAGGAATTAACAGAGATTAAAAAGAGTTCATATATTTCAGCTGAGGACAGGGTGTGCCAGCCCTTGTAATTTAAGATTTGTTCCCTAAGAAAAAGAATCTGCTTCCTTTCTGGCTTCCTTTGGCAGCAGCCCTTGTAGTATCTGTATTCACCCCTGTCAGTGGCTCTAAGGCAGACTCTCAAAATGCTGCCTGTCTCAGTTTTCCTTCTGGTCCCAAAGCTGGTCTTTGGCATCTTACAATGAAGAAATATCTGCATCATATGAAATTCCATTTGGTTTTACCTTGCTGAGATTGACTTACATTGTATTGTACTTAGGGATAATAAGTATATCTGAAGAAAAAGAAATTATACTGAAAATTTTCAATTTAAATATTTGAGTACTGAGTTCAAGAAATTCTCTACACAATTGTATATTAATGTTACAATTCATGTTATTAATCAATTATTTTATAATAATCTGTTTATTGCCTAGTAACAATTTGATTGTATTTTTCCTGGTTTTCTGGGGTTTCCTGAACACTTCCTTAGTACTACAGCCTTTGAGGGCATCATGTACTCAAGTAGTACAAAAACACACATTCGTGAAAAGCACCTATACACATGAGATAAAATTACAAAACATCTGAAAAATATCTGGGGTCATGAAGGGTTTTCCTGTAGATTTTCCTGTAAGGATCTATACTTTTAGCTGTTATAGTTTGTAACTATAACAATTATGACTTAATTTTTGTACATGTTATGATATAGTCTCAATTTTCTTTTTATGTTGCTATCTTGTTTTTATAATAAGTTTTCATGAGCTAACGTACTTTTTTCCACACTGACTCTACTCAACATACTTAGAAAAATTGTTTGAATAATATATGCTAAGTTTTATGTAGGAGAAGGCAATTCATTGGTGAATATATGTGTGTGTGTATATTTGTAGGGGTATATATATATATACATATATATGTATACGTAGACACACACACAATATACTCAATTACACAATATGCAGTGTAATGCATTGTTTTCTTCTTTGTTTATTTTTGAAATAGTGACTCTGGGGAAACACTGTGTAGACCAAGTTAACCTCAGTTTCACCTTCTTCTACCTCCTGACTACTGGGATTAAATATATTTATATGATGAAATAAATAGCACCATACCTAGTATTGTTTTTATTAATTGGCATAAACTAGATTTGAAACAAGAAATTAAATTATACATGTCTTAGTTTGAGTACTGTTGCTATGATGAAACACCTTGACCAAAAGAAGATTGAGAAGGAAAAGTTTTATTTGGCTTACATTTCGACATCATTGCCTACCACTAAAGAAAGTCAGGACAGGAACTCAGTGGAGACTAGAACCTTGAGACAGGGTCTGACTCTTAAGTAGTGGAGGAATCCTGCTAATTAGCTTGCTCAACATAGTTTGTTCAGTCAAACTTTTTAGAAAATCTCTGACAATCATTCCTAGGTAGCATTACTCACAATGGGCTGGACCTTCCATCATGGATCAGTAATTAAGAAAATGCCCTACAGCTGGAATTTATGTACAGATTTTCTAAATTGAAGTTTCTCCTTTCAGAGGACTCTAACTTGTGTCAAGCTGACATAAAAGAAGCCAAAATAATACATATTAGTCATACGGATTTGATTTTTATTTTATATTATACTATAATTGTATCATTTATGCCTTTTCTTTCTTTCTGCCAAACACTCCATATGCCTCCATGTTCTCTTTAAAAATCATGTCCACTTTTTAAAATTGTTGTTACACACATACTCTCTCTCTCTCTCTCTCTCTCTCTCTCTCTCTCTCACACACACACACACACACACAAGTTTCTCTTCATAGTGGAGACAGGTACTATTTCTAAAGGCCAGATAGGACAAATGGAAGATCTCAGTCAGGCAACTATGTAGGCACTGGTGACAATACCAAAACAAGAGAAAAAGGCCAAGAGGAAATGGTGTTCAATTGGCAAGCAACCTAGGGGCTCAGATGATAAATTAAATTTGCAAATATAAATATTTCTCAGCTTCATTTCAACAGTAGCACATATGTTTTAGAATGTTGCAATGTATCTTCACTTGTCTCAAGATATTTCCTAATTTCCCTTGTGATTTCTTTATTCACTGATTTGTTTAGAAGAGAATGTTGTATGTTTTGACACAAATTTAAGTATTCTAATGTTTCATTTTCTTTTGATTTTAAATCTGATCACATTGTAAATAGAAAAGTTTGGATGATTTCAATGTGTTAAATATACTATAATTTGTAGTGTGGCATAGTATATAATGTGTTGTAAATTGCAATGCATACTTGAGAGAATGTTATTTTTAGACTTACTATTGATCTGTCCATTCCTTGTCTCAGTTTTTACTTATTATATTTTTAATCTCTAATTTTTAAAGACACATGAGTTATATTATTTCTGTAAGTGGGAACTGATTATAGGTGTCATATTATAGAAGTGGAGGTAAAAAGTTGTACTTTATTATCCATGTAGAATAAATGAAGACTACATCTTTATTGCAGAAATTCATAAAGACACTTGATACCTGGAATAATACATAAAGGGTATTTGAAAATAATAATTATCAGCAACACTATAATGAAATGAAGTATAATTTCATGTTTTCAACCAGCTCATTCGTCAAACAACATAGTGAGAAATGAGAAAGGATTTTATTTTAATAACAGTTTATCCTGGGAGATAGAGTACCCATCTAAGTTTTATGGAAATATGAAGAGGGAGGAGAGGAATAAACTCTCCCACAAAACCCACTTAAATTAGATAGATACAACGTTAATTATTTTTGTCCAGTGTGATTATTAGACTTTTGTTTTTAAATTAAATTGAAAAAAATCCTGTATTTATACTCCTTCTTTTCTCAATGGTAAGCTTCAAGTTCAATCAAGAGAGCCATGAAATTACTCAGGAGTAAATAAAAGGATTAGTCAGAAATCCAAGCCAGTTTCAAGAAGACAAATATCACATATTTTAACTTACTTCTGTACATTTGACTTGAAAGTTGAAGTGAAAGTAATCAAAGTAATAATGGGAACTTACAGGAGCAGGAGGAGGAAGAAAGAGCTATTAGGAGAGGAATTGACTCAAAATGCACTATATCATTCCATGCAAATATCTATAGGAAACATATTACCATTAAAATTTAAAATAAAGAGTGAGAACTTCTACACAAAATTTAAAATTGTTACAACACAAAGTTTATCAGATTCATTCTGATACTGTTAGATGTTTTTGAAACATAGAAGTCTTGAATTAGGAGATATACAGCATGCAAAATAAATATAATGCACAACATACAGGCTAAAAGTATAAAATGTAATATGTTTTGGATTCACCTTAAAAGTATAGGTTCTAGAATATACGTCTTGTCTATCATAATATTATAGTATAAACCTTGATATGCACAATAAATTATGTTTTAAAATTTAAAGAAGAAAATAAACTACAAACAAGTTTAAGATTATACCATGTGTTCTGGATCCAGTTATTTTTTCTGAATTCAAAGGGAGATGATTCCTACCAACATCTTTTTATTTCTAATAGATTTCCTTATGATTTAGTCTCTTACAACAATCAGTCTACTTGTTATGTTTGTACTGGATTTCTGAAAATTCTATGTGAATAATGTCTATTTCTCTCTTTTAATTAAAAAGTTTAGAATTACATTTAAAATTTGAAGAATAGGTTTGTTTGATATAGTTCACAAAATATAAGAATTGCCAGGTAATATTTTCATACATGTATGTATGTATATGAATACATGCATATACATATACATCATATACATAAATATACATGTGCATGTTCATATACATATACACATATGTGTGTGTTATAAAATCACTTTCTAAAATGAGTATTTTTCAAGTATTATAAAAAATCCTTCCTTCCATCAAGCTTTAATTTTAGCAGAAGATAATGTTCAAGCTGCTAAAGGAGATAAGCACCAAATTATTCTATTTAGCTATGATGTATATGTACCATAACAATGACCAACATGGGAAGATATCTCTAAAAGGTTAATAGTGTTACTCATATGTGATAGTAGCCAACAGGTGTGTAATTGGACTTAAGGATTCCTCAACAGAAAGAAAATCCTGCTTGAAATCAAGCCAGTAGTAAATCTATGCTTAGCATTTTTGTTTGCTTGTTTTGTTTTGTTTTATTGAGACAGGTGGTTTCTCTATGTAGCCTTTGCTGGCCTGGTACTCACTATATAGACCAGGTTTGCCTCAAATTCACAGAGATCCCACTGTCTCTACCTCCCATGTACTTGGATTTAAGATGCGTACCACTATGCTAGAGATTTTTATTGTTAGGAGGAAGAGGAAGTTTCCACAGCTCTACTATTTTCCATGCTTGGTGTAGAGTTTGCACTCCAGAAGAAATGTGTATTTCTCTTTTCCCACATTCTCCTCAGACTGAGCTGGCATTTGTTTTGCTTAGATTGGACATACTTACTGGGGAAAATAAAATCTCAAAGTAGTTTTAATATGAATTTCCCCAGGCATAAAGTTTTTAAGTGTTTCTCAGTCACTTGTCTTTTACCTATTGCAAACTCAGTATAGTTGATCCCCATTTTATGAATTTATAATTTTTTTGTTTTTAGTTTTTATTTTTCCGTTTGTATACTTTATATACTAACTTAATATCAGTTGTATATTTCATAAATATTATTCCCATTCTGTAGGCTGTTATATTTTTGAATGATGATGTACTGTGTTATAGAGAACTGTTTTTGCTTCATGTGGTACCATTTATTAATTGTTATTCTTAATGATTGTGATATTTGTGTTCTATTCAAAATACTTTTCTGTGTTGATGATTTCAAGCCCGTTTTCTACTTTGTATTCTGTGAGATTTAGAGTACCTGGTCTTTTGTATTGGTCCTTGACCCATTTGAACTTGTATTTTGAAGAGTATGATTGATGTGTGTCTATTTTCATTCTTCAACATACAGCTCTTCAGTTTGTCAAGCCAGATTTGTTGAATATGTATATTTGGGGACAGTTTTAATATATTCAGAAATTTAAAATATCTGTTTTGATAATATCATATCCACCTACAAATCCTGTTAGATACTCCTTCACTTTCCTACCCACTTTTTCTCTCTCTCTCTCTCTCTCTCTCTCTCTCTCTCTCTCTCTCTCTCCCTCCCTCTCTCTCTCCCTCTCTATCTTTCCCTATCAAGAATTCTCAACTGAGGAAAATCAAATGGCTGAGAAGCACCTAAAGAAATGTTTAAGCCTAAAATTTAGAATCCTGTCTGAGATTACTTCTTTGTTCTAGCCTAAGATTTAAATTCATACCTGAAATTACTTCTTTGTTCTAGCCTAATGTCAGATACCTGCCTGAAGCCCATTTCCTTGTCCTTGGCCAATGCCATATTCCTGCCAAGCAGCCCATTTCCTTGTCCTTGGCCCATGTCAGATTCTTGCTAAGTAGCTCCAACGGCTCTCTGCCTCTCTCTCTCTTTCTTTTTTTTTTTTTTTTTTTTTTTTTTATTTTATTAACAAGACTGAGCCCGTCTTAGGCTAGAACAAAGAAGTATTCTTCAGATATGAAAATGATCTTGTGCTAGGAGAGGGAAGTAGGTTCAGATACTTTCATCATCCTAATAAGCCCTTAGAAACAGTGATCACACAAGTAATCATATAATTTGGTTTAATGCCTTACTTTTTAAATTTTGAATATTTGTGTTTATTGTCTTGCTTGTTCCTTGACTATCTGCATCTATTGTATTGCTAGACTATCAACCTAGAACTGACCTTTTACATCCATGTAATTAAAAGGGTATAAAAGCATAAAGGAGGAGGGGGATGGGATAGGAGGTTCTAGGGAGGGGAAATGGGGAAAGGGGATGACATCTGTAGTGTAAATAAACAAAATAGCCAATAAAAAAAATTTAAAAAGGAAACGTTCAACATCCTTAGTCAACAGGGAACTGAAATCAAAACCTATTTGAGATTCTAACTCACACCAGTAAGAATGAATAAGATCAAAAATTCAGGATGTGGAGAAAGAGGAACACTCCTCCATTGCTGGTGGGATTGCAAGCTGGTACACCTACTCTGGAAATCAGTCTGGCAGTTTCTCAGAAAACTGGACATAGTACTATCTGATGACCTAGCTTTATCACACCTGTTCGTACACTAAAAAGATCCTCCAACATTTAACAAGGACACATGTTCCACTATGTTCATAGCAGCCTTATTTATAATAGCCAGAAGCTGGAAATAACCCAGGTGTCCTTCAACAGAGGAAAGAATGCAGAAAATGTGGTACATTTACACAATGGAGTACTACTCAGCTATTAAAATCAATGACTTCATGAAATTCTCAGGCAGATAGTTGGAACTAGAAAATATCATGCTGAGTGAGGTACCCCAGATACAAAAAACCACACATGGTATGTACTCACTGATAAGTTGATATTAGCCCAAAAGCTTGGAATACCCAAGATACCTTCACAGACCATATGAAACTCAAAAGAAGGAAGTCCAAAGTGTGCATGCTTCAGTCCTTCTTAGAAGGGGGAACAAAATACTTACAAGAGGTAGATGGTGGGAGGGACTTGAGAGGAATAGAGGAGGGGGTAAAGGGGTCAGGATCAGGTATGAGAGAAGAGGGGGATTGCATAGAGAGGTCAGGAAATAGAACAGAGGTTAGTGACAATGGGGAATGGAGAATTGGGAGTAGCCACCAGAAAGTCCCAGATGCCAGGAAAGCAAGAGAATCCTATGACACAACAGGGATGACATTAGCTGAAAGACTCAACAAAGAGGAGGGAGAACCTGTAGAGACCATATCCAGAGGCTAGGCCATCCACTCATCTCCAAATTTTTAACTCAGAATTACTCTTGTCTAAAGGAAATATGGGGACAATGTGTAGAGCAGAGATTAAAGGAAAGGACATCCAAAGACTGCCTCACCTCAGAATGGATCCATACCATATACAGACACTAAGCCCAGACACTATTACAGATATCAAGAAGTGCTTGCTGATAGGACTCTGATATAGCTATCTCCTGAAAGGCTCTGACAGAGCCTGATCAATACAAAGGTGGATGCTTACAGCCAATCATTGGACTGAGCAAAGGGACTCCAATGGAAGAGTTAAGGTAAGGACTGAACAAGCTGAAGGGTTTTGCAACCCATAAGAAGAACAATAATATCAACAAACCAGATGCCTCCACCCCAGATCTCCCAGGGACTAAAACACCAACCAAAGAGTACACATGAAATACCCATGGATATGTAGCAGAGGATGGACTTCTGTGGAATCAATAGGGGGAGAGAACCTTGGTCCGTTGAAGGCTTCATTTTCCAGTGTAGCAGAAAGCCAGGGTGGTGAGGTGGATGTGGTGGGTGGGGGTGGAGCACCTTCATAGAAGCAGGAGAAAGGGGGATGGAATAAGGGGTTTTCGGAGGGAAACAGGAAACGGTATAACATTTGAAATATAAATGAATAAAATATCTAATAAAAATGTGGTGTCAAATCTCTGCTGACCAACTAATCCTGGAAAGAAGGCATTTTCTAGACTGTCAGGGCATCCTGGCTTATACAGTGAAGGGCTAAAAATCAACAATAGGCTTAACATATATGCCTGCTCACACAAAGTCTTGGTCTCTATGGAAAAAACACTGAACAGATGGCTATAGGATCTTGTAAACAAGTAGCTTTGGTGAAAATTTACCAGCCTAGATAATAGTCCTAGGTCTTGTGGATAGGTGGCCTTGGTAGAGGGTACCAGCTTAGATAGAAACACGTGATTCATAGAGAGAGTCATAGTTACCTGTTCCCTAAACCTTCACCCAGCTGATATCCTTTTCTGGAAGATATTTGTACGCCCCCTGAAGACACCTATGTTCCTGTGTCATCCTCTTACCTACATCTTGCCTTTATGTGTGTATAACCTCTGTGTAAAAAAGTAAAAATCAGTGGTTTGATCAGACCATGGACAAGCCGTTCATTCTATGTGTCCCCTGTCCTCCAGTACTCTCTTCCAGGTCTTCTGGTCCCTGTTCAATGCCCTGTGAGACTGAGACACTAGACTACTGTGGTTCCCAATAAAGGATCACATGATTTTAAAACTGACTTTTCCAATAGTAATGAAATACTAATACATCCTTAGCTAGCAGTGGGATTTTATGTCTACTTCCCCTCCTCCATCCTTGGATTTTTTTCAATCTTGTTCATGAAACAGTATTGTGCTTGGTCTCATAGTCTCTGTTAGTTTATACATTCATATGTCATGCTGTATGTGGAAAATACTGCTTCCCCAAAGTCATATTCTACTTCTGGTTCTGACAATCCTTCTATTTACTCTTGTGCATATATCCTGACAATCCTTCTGATGCATAGATCCCTGAACCATGAGGGGAAGAGTGTGATGTAAACATATTATTTAAGACTGAGCTCTTATTCTAGTCACATTGACCAATTCTGGATCTGTGTTGTTGCTTGCCTTCTACTGCAAGATGAACTCTCTCTGATGAGGGTTGAATACTCTAGTATCAGTATTGCAATATGAGTGGTTTTATTGATATATCCATTCATCAGATTAACAGTAGATTTTCCTGGGACCCATGATGTATCTAGTGTAAGAATCTTGGCCTTATTGACAGCGTATAGCTCATGGAATAAACTTTAATTCCAATTAAAATGTGTTTGAATACTCCCATAACATTTGTGCTACCATTGTACACATGGACTTGTCATGGTAGGCATGTTGTTTAGAAACTGACAATAAGGACTAAAATTATACAGCCTGCCAAATTTAGCAAAAGTTTGGAAATCTCATAATGATCTGTAGCTTAAGTTGCTGCTGTTTAGGATTCTTCTTCTTCTTCTTCTTCTTCTTCTTCTTCTTCTTCTTCTTCTTCTTCTTCCTCTTCCTCCTCCTCCTCCTCCTCCTCCTCCTCCTCCTCCTCTTCTTCTTTCTTCTTAGAGAACTTCCTTGATAAATGACTATTTATATTTTTTAGACCCATTTTTCTGTGACTAGATCAGAAGTGCCCAAGTCTATTATTTGGATGGAAAATATACTTTAAGAGTCTGACATACTCAGAGACAGATGCTCACAGCTAACCATTAAACTGATAATGGGGTTCCCAATGGAGAAGATAGAGTGAAGGCTGAAGGAGTTGAGAGGATTCGAGACACCATGAGGAAAGCAACAATCCCAACCAACCAGAGCCCCCAGGGTCTAAACCACCAGCCTGGGAGCACTTAGGGAGGGACCCATGGCTCCAGCTATATATGCAAGGGAGCTATATATAAGTGGGAGAAGAGATCCTTGGTCCCATGAAGGCTGGACGTCGTGGGGGGGGATACTTGAGGGTGGGGAGGTGAGGAAGAGGGGAGGGTGGGTGGGGGTACACCAACGTGGAGGCAGGAGGAGGGGGGAAGGGATAGTGAGTTCCTGGGAGGGAGGAGGGGAAATGGGGTAAAGAGAGAACATCTGAAATGTAAAAAAAATTTTCCAATAAAAAATTTCCAATAAAAAAAAAGAGTAAAAAAAAGGATTTATGGATATATGCATTAATTCATTTTCTAAAAACAACTTACTAATCCCAATAATCACATTATTTTGAAAAAATTATACTGCAATAGATTAAATGAACTTTCACTAGTATTAAAGTAATTGAAATTATTAATTCTTCAAAATTTTAAAACACATACTAAAGTCATAAGCACATTAAATTTTTATTTATTCTTAGTCCTGTGATATAGATTAATGTGAACCTTTTTAGTACTCCTGTTTCAAAATGATGCTTAACATTCCAGCTACAAAATTGATTACTACTTTTGGAAGTCAATTTTCAAAGTAGGAAGCCTATTCTTTCCATCTCTCAAAAATTACTGGCCACCACTAGTTCTTCATTTCCTGGTAGAATCTTGTAGATTTTTCCCATTACATTGTCAGGTCATTTTGTATTGTCCCTATGTTGGACTTATTCAGGCAATTACATCTTTAAGATTTCTTAGGTTCAATATTCTGTGAAGGCAACACCATCTTAAAACAGGTATCCTAGGCCCCTGACCATGACAATCTTGCTGCCTGTACTTCTTCTGTGTTCTATGAGCCTTAAGTGAACAGATTGCAATATAAATGGATCAATTGTAGGTGGGCACTCCATGGTCAGGGATTCTCTGCATTTTGGTAATTGGAGGATTTTTGTGACATGGTCTGTCTGCTGTGAAAAGACAAATAAAGAAAAAGATGCCATGATCTTTAAATTAAAAAATGGCAGGGAGGTAGATTAGGATGATTGGATAGAGGAGGAGAAAAGAATAACAATGATGTCATTGTATTCTAATCTCAAAAACTAAGAATTAAAAATGAAGCTTCTTTGATGATACATGAGAGTTACTCTTATCTTTGATTATGAAGATAGATATTTAGAATGTAGTTTGAAATTAAAGTGGTTTAGTCAAATAGCAATAGCAAGTTCTCTTCTGGGGTCTGTGACCTCACCAAACACAAGTAGATGGTTAGATATGCCAAGGAAAACATTTTACAAAACTCACTTATTTTGATTCCAGGTTCATGGTATCAGACATCCTTTTCTAACCTCCAAAGTATCCAAGAGTATGTGAAAGACATGCCCATGCATACAGGAGCGCACACACACATACATACAGACACACACACACACACATACACACACACAGAGAGAGAGAGAGAAAGAGAAAGAGACAAAGAGAGATAAAATCTTTTGCAAAATGATTTCAATGTCATTATTTAAACTATATCTTTGTAAGATTATTTATTTTAATTTTATTGTTGTTAGGGATAGCATCTTATTAAGAAAGTCAGTTTCTTATATTTTAATAATACAATTTTCTGTGAAGTAGTTAAGTACTCTTTTGTCTTATAATTAATGTTATCCCTGTTTTTCTTTCAAGGATGTTTATTTAGAATGACATCAAAACTAAAGTCTACTATATTTTTAATTATTTTTTCATTTCACTACTCCCCTTGCCCCTTAAATGTAGCTTGAAGCTTAAATGTAAAACTCAATTGAAACTGGTAACATTTTATCAGGAACCTCACTTATTGTACAGTTTTTTTCTTTAGTCCACAGATGTTGAAGCAGCACAAGACATTAACTGTCAAAGTAATGCTTCCTAACCACCTGCTATTTGCCTCCCTGTTGAGACTACAAAGTAAACACATTTTTGAGGCGAAAGAAAAAAAAAGCACTGGTATAAGCAGTGGCAGAGGGTTTTTTAATTTACTCCTCAAAAATTGCTAAATTTGTCTTTAGGTGGCAAAAATGGCAAGAAATTTCAAAAGATGTGTTAGAACAATTAGTTGAAAAACAGTTTTACAGAACAAAATGCTAAACAACAAGTTAATGCTTATTACAAGGAAGACATTTGAAACACCAAGAATGTTATTGGTTGTGCATACAACTTTCAGAGAGTAGAGTTTATGGAGTGAGTATTAAATATACTTCTTTAGCTTAAGTCAATCCTTCATTGACTTAAATATGATTTAACTTTTATAATTTACCCATCCCCAAATATTTTAATGTAGAGATCCTAACTCTCATGGTAGCTCTTTAAGAACATGATTGTTATACAGATACATCTTTTCATGTGACCAAAGTATTCTTGTTAATGACATTTACATTATTTCAAAGGTAAGTTTCATAGCAACTAACTGGGGTATAGTAAGTTTGTTTAGAACCCATTGTCTTCCTTAACTTGAAAACCAAATCTACATATTTTTTAAAATTTTCTAATTTATTGTTCTTTTATTCTCTTGTAATGGGACTAGCCAGCCATAGTCTATCAATAATTCTCAAGTTAAAAGAGTCAAATTGTCACTAGATTACGTGCACATTCATGTGTGTTTCCAAGGTGGAGGGAACGGATACAAGACTGAATTGTTGCACAGAAACCCTTACTCATTATCATATATTTGTGACCGTGAGCTGATTGAAATTTGAGAGCTGCATATGTATGGGCACATTGGATAACTATAATACATTTTACCCAATTTTTAATCTTACCTAGAAATGAAAAAAATTTCAGTCTATTTCTCCTTGAGAATTACTGCAAAATTTGTGATTACATAACATTTACAGTATGAAATGCACAAGCTGTTACTCTATATCTTCTGAATATATTTTGCTATAACCTCTGTGGTCAGTGTAAAATGGTCTACAGTATCTTATGCTTTAAAAGGCAAAATAGTTTTTTTTTCTGTTTTTATTCACATTACTATAGCATTTAATTCACAATTCCTAAAGCAAGGACATAATAAACATCATTAAAGTATGAACCAGAATAGTTTTTTTTTCATTAATTATTTATTCACTTAATATTCCTATTGCTGCCCCACCTTTCGTTCAGTCCCTCCCTCAACTCTTTATCTCCTTCTCTGAGTGGGTGGGTCCTCCATCCCCTTTCGGTATCCTCCCACCCTGGCATATCAAGTCTCAGCAGAGCTAGGCATATCCCCTCCTCCTGAGACCAGACAAGGTAGCACAGTTAGAGTAAATTCTCCACAGTCAGGAAACAGATTTAAGGACAGCCCCAGCTACAGTTATTGGAGGATCCACATGAAGAATGAGCTGCACATTATTATGCAGGTGTCCTAGGCCCAGCCTATATATGCTCATCAGTTGGTGGTTCAGTCTCTGAGATCCCCCAAAATTCCAGGTGAGAGACTCTGTTGATCTTCCTGAGCAGTTCCTAACCCTTCTGGGGTCCTCAATCCTTTCCCCAACTCTTTTTTGTTATTCTTGTTGTTGAAATTTCTTTTATTGTTATTTAATATTTATATTTCAAATCTTATTCCCTTTCCCAGTTTCCCCTCTGGAAAGCCCCTATCAAATCCCCTTCCCCATGCTTCTATGAGGGTGTTCCCACACCCACCTACTCCTGCCTCACCATCCTGGCATTATTCTACAAGACACCCTAAGCTCAGTCCCATGTTTAGCTGTGGGTTTGTACATTTGTTTCAATTAGCTGCTGGGTGGAGTATCTCAGAGGATAATTATGCTAAATTGCTGTTTGAAAGCATAACAGAAAATCGTTAATAGTGTCAGGGATTGGTGCTTGTCCATGGGATAAGTATCTACTTGGTTTAGTAATTAGATAGCTATTTTGTCAGTCTCAGTTCCATCTTTTTTACAGCATTTCTTGTAGACAGGAAAAGATTTGGGTGGAAAGATCTGTGGGTGAATTGGAGTCCTTATCTTTCCACTGATCGTCCTGCCTGGCTACTGTAGGTGGCTATTTCAGACTCCATATTGCTAATGCTAGGAGTCTCATCTAAATTCACCTCCCTAGACTTCTGGGAGTCTCCCCTATCCAACATTGCTGCTATGTTCTAGAGATGCATTTGATGGCAGTTTTACATAATTTCTGATATTCTAAATGAGACAAAATAATAGCAACAACTAGCAATTACAGTTAAAGTAAATGGAATACTGTATATAAATTTTGAATTTATATATGAAATGTGTGAATTTTGAAACATTAAATAATCCTATCATCATTTAGCAAACTAATTGTACTTTACATTTTCAGCATGTTTCAGATAAGATTTCCAACGAGTTTGAAACATATGAACACATTAAACTTTCTCTGTTCCTGGTAAGTGAAAACAAAAATAAAATAGGCTATTTCTCAAGAATATAAAATGTAGATACATTCCTTTGTCTTGCAATAAAAAATAAATATGACAAACTTCTTCTCAGGAAAAAAAAATAAGTTACATATGTTTTCCTTATTTCCCAGGATTAGAATCACGTTAAAGTACATTCAGTAATTTTCA
This sequence comes from Mastomys natalensis, assembly GCA_021653895.1. Lineage (NCBI taxonomy): Eukaryota > Metazoa > Chordata > Mammalia > Rodentia > Muridae > Mastomys > Mastomys natalensis. The sequence continues at coordinate 255,492 of JAJTUV010001736.1, read as the reverse complement.
TTTTTATAGTAAAATTAATGATGAATGACAAGAGTATGGAGAATATATATTCAAATTTTTGTTTATTTTCTCTAAAGAAATACATTAAAGGAATTGAAAAATCTCCCTCTTTGCTGCCTATACCTTACTTGGGACTCCCTGCGAGCACGATAGGCATTTCGGAATGACTGTGACATCAAGAAATTGAAAGAAATAATGTTTTCTATAATCTTTATTTAACAAAAACAGTAAAACATTAGTCATAAATTAATTAGCCACATGATAGCTCAATACATGTGCTGTTTATCTACGATTCCATTTAAACTAAATTACCTATAACTGAGTTATAGTTTTAAAGCTATTGTTCTGTTAATTTATCTCTTGATGAGGTGGCCTCCATTTCTTCCTGAGCAGCTAAAATGATATTTAAGTCAGAATATCACAGTCCTATGATATCACGGTACTTGACTGTCATCTCACAAGTTTGGAAGGTGAAATAAACGAATCTTAGATTCAAGACCAAGCTGCAAATTCTAAGCCAGTCTTGAATACAACAAAAACCTATATGAAAAGACAAAGAAAAAGAAAAAAAAGAAAGAAAAGTTACCACATGTTACTCGTAGTCAAATTAGTACCTTTGTGTAGTATAGATAGAAGTCTATCTTTTAACATACTTTTTTTTTTTTTAACTTAATGGGATATAAAATTGAAAATATTTCAACACAGAAAACTGAAACCTGATTTTCCAGGAAGTGAATGGTGTGTTTAAGACATTTCTGAAGTAGACTTTTACTAGAAAAACATTTGTATTCTCAACATTATTCAAGCCACTTGAACATCTTCTGATAATGGAGTCCACAGAAGATTCTAAATGTGTTCTTACCTCAAGTCTCTCAACTTTTGAAATTCAGTTATGATAAAAGTGAAATCATTCTTCTAATAATCACTGCATATGGTTTAACTTACTTTCTTAAAGCATAATTTTAAATAGGATTTGAAAATGAGAGCAGATGTTATCATCACTCACAGAGAAATTGAATGCTATCAAAATTTTTAGGGAAATGAAACTTATTCTTATCAATCTAGTTCCTTTAATTTTGTTCAGAAAAAATATAGATTCTGATGCCATCTACTTAGTGTTTGTTTAAGTTCACATTCTTCTTGCTAAAAAGAAAATGCATTTGGCTAAAAAAATTGCATGTGTAAGCCAGAACACAAGATGATCCTGATAGAAATTTAAGTCAGAGACTGAATGGTAGTGGCAAAGCATAAAGAACACTGGAGAATTAAGTAAATTGAAAGGTTAAAAACATAAGGTTTCTCAATGAAAGTGGGGATACACAAATTTAGTTAAATTGAATAAGTAAAATGTGCAAAACAGTGTTCTTAGTTCAACAAGAAAATAAGGTCAAATCTGGCTAGATTCTGTTGTTGGAATTATTGTGTCATATTAGGGAGGGGAAAACATGTGAAGGGATATTTACATGCTAGAGTAAAATTAACACTGCTAAAAAGAAGTAAAATTGCTAGGGGAGTGCAAAACTTGGATTTATTTTTTTTTTTTTTTGGTATGTGGCAAGGAATAGTCTCAAGAGAGATATGGCTTTTAATAGAGCCTGATGAAATAACTTAACTCTTTGGTGGAAGAGAGAGACTGTTGGAAAGAGGATGAACGTTCCAGATAGAGGAACTACATATTATTAGGAAAACATGTAGGCATACTTGGAAGAATCTGTAACAAGTTGAACTAAATCCAAAATGTATAGTCAATTTGACAAAAACATGAAGCTAGTAAAACTGGGAAGCTGGATTGATTGGTATATCTGAAATCAAAAGATAGAGTAAAAAGTGAGAACAGTTTTAAGTTGTCCAAAATTGAGATGAATGTTTTAAGCTGAGTGGCCTATTGGCAAGCCTTTCAAAATGGTCTTCTATGGAATCTGTAACTTGACCTCTTGCCTAAGTACATACTAGATAAAAGATGGATAAGGCTGGATGGAGTAGAGTTAGCATCTAATTGAAGAGGCCAGGAATCTAGTGAAATAATACATAGAGTTCTAGTTTCCTTTTACCCAATCCATATCAAATGCTAATGTAGAGATTAATGTCACAGAATAAAGTCCATCTTGTTTCTAAGACTCCATTCTAAGTTAAGTTGCCCTTAGAGAGGCATGCCCCCCACCCTTGAGGTCTGAGAAAAATCACAAAATGTCACTGCAAGTTGCAAAATAGACACAGCAACTGTAGCTAGCTGATAACAACAAAGTGGGCTATCAAGTCAAGATGCTCCTTTTTGACGTATGGTCCCTCCTTATGGTTTAACAAGGTGCTGTAAATCAATTAGCTTAAAATTCAGCATTCCTTTACCCTCTCCTGTAATGCCAAGGCTTGTAAAGCCCTGCTTTTGTTTTTTGTTTCTTTGTCTGTTTGTTTCCCTTGAAAATCCCTATCCACTAGACCTAGGGCAGCTCTCTTATCCTGTTCCATCAAGAAGGTTTATGGCCCAAGCTTGAGCTTGCATAAAGAATCTGGTGTGCTTGCACTGGAGTTCTGGTTCCTGGTGGTCTCTTTGGGGTTTCTGAGATCTGGGAATAATACTACTTTATGCTTGGGTCCCAAGATCTTCTATATTACACCCTCAAGCTCTTGTAAGCTCTAATGAGCATTGCTCCTGAAGACATTTAGGGAAGAATAACACTAGTGCAATACTGGTATATTTTAGATAAGTTTTTGCTTCAGAAATTTTGCCTTCATTTAAATGTAACCTTTACATAAAATAGTGCAGATATATACAATGGATGAGATTGATTTTATTTCTTATCCAAATAAATGTGACTAGGGTTAAATTGTATTTTGGACTATTATCATTGGCAGGAGAAAATTTAAGACAACCTCTACTGACAGGTTCACATAATTATTAATGATTATTATTATGCAGATCTAAGTGAAAAGAAGCAAGTAGGACAAAAAGATATAAATAATGGACAGTTTGAGGTGAAAAAGAGAGCACCAAGACGTGGAAAGTTAGTGACAAACCTTTTGTGCACATGTAAAATGTTTAAAAAAAGCATGATTGATTGTAACTTTAATTTTTTCAAAGTCTACTTTTAATCATGGCTCTTAAATGCTTCAACCTCTGTTCTAACCCATCACCCACCAGAGGTAATATAAAAGAAAGGATTTGGGGGAAGTGGACCTGTTTAGAAATGCTTATTTGGAGCAAATACCATTGCCTTATCAGGAAATCAGCAACTCAGTTCCCAGGTCAGCAATAGCAGCTCAATCCGCTAGCAAACACTTCACAGATATACCAGCAGTCCTGTTTAGTAGACACAGGATATCCAACATGAATCAGCAGTGGTAGCACTACCAAACAGAGATACCTAGGCCTCAGCCTTGGCATGAGTCAGCACAAGGAGGGACTAGGGACAATAGAAACACCATAAAAAGTTCTTGGATGTGCCTTTCTCAGCAAAGCAAAGATTAGCAAAGACCATCCAAACAAGCTCCCATCACTTAATTGAGTCTCTTGTATACTCTCTCCAAACATCCCCTTGCCTCCATGAATCAAGCCTCACCACATGTCTTGCTTTAGCACATGAGTCTTAGCAAAACTCCACATTAGTCTATCTAAGCTGACATCACTCTGAGAAAGTGGCAAGAAACCACCACACATCACCAGAAGATTTTGGTTCATTTTACTCTATGGAACTCTGTAGGACCCCAAAGGGCTGCTATGTCCCGGCTGGGACTTTCCATGTGTTGCTGTCTACTAAGTAACATTCTGCAGTTCCTCTAAGATCAAAACATCCTGACTAAGGCATGGTGCCCTAGGAAGGGAATTCACACTTGACATCCTATTGCCCCCCAGTTGAGTTCCTGTTTTTTCCTGAGTTTGTGTTTTTCCTTCCCTGGCTTGGTGTATATATTGAACCTGCCTAGTAAAGGCATTGGCATTCTCTTATAAGGAATGATCCAAGTCTGAGTCTTTCTTTAATCCCCCAGGCCTACGCCTGAGGCAGTGCTGGAGCTGTCAGAACTCCACAAATGGAGCTCAACTATGCAAAGTAAGGCAGACTAATCAATAGATGTGTGTTGTGAATCCTTCATTACATGTCCTTTCATGTGCTTGCTTTAGCAGAACATCCTTTTACCTGTATCTGCTTCAGAAAAACACTCATTCAGATGTTTGCCCCAGCAAAACACCATCCATCGCAACCGACTTTCCAAAGAACCTTTAAGTTTCTACTTCACATAATATTACTGATAAAGAGTCATACTCTTAGGGTAAAACCCTACTCAGCTAATCTTGCAAACTCTGAAAGAAATATTCCTGTGAGATTTTCTCCACCTAAAAAGACTAACATTTTAAAGCTTATGCAATTCTAATTCAATGAGGGTTCCAGATTCTATCTCACGAAAGAAAATAATGACAGCTTCCAAAACATTTTTCTGGCTTTAAAGTCAAGGATACAGGCCTGAAAGTGTTATGGAATCTACATCCATTTTTAAGGAAAGTTATTGAGGTTAGGCATGTGGCAGAGGCATCTCTACATAGAGTTCCAGGGAAGCCATTAAACAATGTGGTAGCTGTAAACTCTGGATCCCAGAGGAGACTGCCAGATGTTGGAGGTGTCAGAGTCACGAGATAGCTGACAAGAATTGCTTAAGACAGGGTATGACCCAGCCTATAACAGCAAACTGGGTAGCAGTCAACAAAGCTGGAAGATGTGAGGGATTTGAAAAGACTTTGGGCTTCACACATGAGATATAGGATTTGGAGTTTGCTCTACTGTGTTTTCAGCCTTTCTTTGCATCAGTATTTGGGCACTCTGCCCACTTTTGGTTATTTTAGAATAGTTATACATATTCTGTGTCATTGCTTGTTGGAAGTATATAATTTGTTTTTTTCTTTTATAATGGGTTACAGTTAAGTTATTGCCTGGAGTCTCGAAAAAGGTTTGAAGACTTTTAAAAATTCTTAAGAATCACAAAGACAGTGGGACTTTTCAAGTTGGACTAAGTGCATCTTGCATTATGAAATAGCAACAAGCATATGGACGCTTTCAAGAAGAATGTGGTGGCTTGAAAGAGAATGTCCCTTGTAGGATCATATATTTGATTATTTAGTTCACAGTATTAAACTCTTTAGGAAGGATTAGGGCATATGGACTTTTTAAAGTAGGTATGTTACTGGAAAGAGGGTTGAGGTTTCAAAAGCCTATGCCAGGTCCAGTATTGCTCCTTCTTTCTACTATGTTTTTGTATATCAACTATTGTTATCAACAATTGTTTTCCAGTGCCATGCCTGATGACCATCAAATTTCTTGCCATAGTAATCATGGAATAATCTTCTGAAACTTAAGCAAGGCCCAATTCAACATTTTCTTTGTAAAATTTCCTTGGTCATGGTGGCTCCTGTGAAGAATAGAATAGTAATTAAAACAGTTATAGTACATATTTTATAATATTTTTATTATGCAACCATCTATAACTATATTTTGTCTTCTAATACAATATGAAAAGTTTATTATACAAAATAGAGTTTTATGTTTCATACAAAGCATTTCATTATTGTTTTTACATATTTTAAGTTGATATTACCTAAATAAAATATCAAGTATCTTAATTTATTACATGTAAATGGTAAAAACATGATCATTATAGCTTTTCTTTTTATTGTTAAAAATGCATTTGTATTTTATCAAATCAATTACCATTTTAATTTTTATCAATTGGATAGATGTCTTTTAACATTTTTATTTAGTCATATGATGAGAATTTTAATAGAAAATCCATTTTTAGCAACTACATTAAAAGAATTATATCAGTCCATCTCTGATTATTTATTGTGTAACTATTTTTCTAACTACTCTAGCTCTGAAAATGTATGGGAGATAGACAATCAATTACTATGAAATAATGTATATAAAAATGTTATCTACCATTACCAAGTAACACTTTTTATGTAAACTCCAGAGAATCTCATGTATATGATCCTCTAAGTTCATTCTCTGCTTATTTTTAGCTGCATTAGAGAGGAAGTACTTAATATTTAATTCTACATTATAGAGATGGAGAAGACATGAGAAAACTGAAACACAACTTCATATTGAGCTATTAAACCAGGGACTCTTTTAATGGAGACAGCTGTTTTTACCTCAGGTGGTTCTTTGGTGAATACAAAATGAAACTAGTCTTTGTTGGTAATACTATTCCTGGACTGATATAATCAAATGTCTAGTCTCCCAAGATAGCGAACAGATAAAGTACAGACTCTGTAGAGGTCAAACTTGGTGAAACAATGAGTTTAGTTGCTTACTTTGCTTATAGATATATGGGTGAGCAGTTATTTACAGAAGCATAAATTATCCAAAGACAATTGCATTATACAACCTACCACAGCAACTGTAACAGTTCACAAAAGCTGGGTACCTGGATCATAGTGCAGAACCTGCAGGCAATTCAATACATTGTAGCATGTTCTTTCAAGATGTTTCAGGCGGTTCTGCTTCTTCCAGGCAGCTCTGCTTCTCTGAAAGTATTTTATGCAGCTTCTCTGGTTTCTATTTCTTTTAGGTGTCTTAGCTGATCTGAAAGTGTCTCTCAGAAGTCCTTATTATATATGCTTGGAGATGGAGGATCCTGGTGAGTCTGTTCAGTTTTTAGGAATTCCTTAATCTGTTGAAGTTTTTATTTCTCAAGATGATTGAGATTGCCTGTATGATAACAATGATTTTTATCCACTGTTAGAACATCCTGTGCTGTAATATTTTCCTTGTAGAAAGTTCAACTTCACGTGTCTCTTAATGTCCTGTGACTTGGTGTCTTTCTTTGAAGGTTTTTTTTTTCTCCTGTAATGAAACTGCTATACAACATGCTTCTCTAATACGAAATTATTAACAAAACCAACTATTACGTACTGTTAACACCTGATTTTATTTCCTTCATTGAAGGATTACAATAATATTCTAAATCATGTAGATTCATGGAATAATATTATGCAATACAAAATATTTATAGCCAAAAGAATCAAATCACTGTCTGAAGAAAAGATAATTAAAATATAAGGGAATTAGGTAAAAAGAAGTAATCAAATGCTCACCAGAAAATTTACTACTATATTGTTATGCTTCTAAAACGGTTTTCAAATTTGTATTGTTATTAGTGCTATGTAGATGGAGGAGGGCATCACGGCATTTGTGGAGGTCAGAGGACAACTTTAAGTCATTAGTTCTCTTTTTTCACTGGGCTATGCCCACTGCTTTGGCCTCTGTGTCCTCCAAGCTAGATGGCTCAAAAACTTCCAAGTGAATTAACTGTCTCTGCCTGTCATCTCCTCATAGGGCTTCTGCAATTACAAATGCTCACCATCCATTCTGCTATTTACTAGGGTTCTAGGAATTGAATTCAAAATATCAGGCTTCCCTGGGAAGCACTTTTACAGTCTGAGCCATCTGTTCATCTCTGTAATGCCATTAAAGTGTAACCTAATTTGACCAATAAATGACAAAATAAACATATTATTTCAAATACAATGTAATGCCATACACAAGCAAAGATATTGCATCTCTTCACCTCACCACAAGCAGAGTGGCCATTATCAATGATGTGAATGACAAAAGATACTGCTATAAATATGGCCAAGGTGAACTTATACACTGTTATAATTGGCAGTTTGATTGGCTCTCAGAAAACTATAGAGTTTAAATATGAACCAGTTATACAACTCCCAGGAACATACCCAGACTTTTATTTTTTTTTAAATCATAATACACAGACTTTTTCACATCCATATTTCTTGTTGCTCTACTTACAATACATAAGAAATGGAATTGACCTAGTTAGTCAGCAACAAATTAGTTAATATGAAAAACATGTTACATAAACACAATGGAATATCACTCAGCTTTATAGAATTAAATTTGTGAGTAAATTAATGAAAGTTGGACAAAACTATACAAGTAATGGAACTCAGGCCCACTAAAATAATCCTGCATATTATCTATCATATGTGGATCCTATATTCAAATCTTTTTGTTTTCTCTGTTTATCTTAAAATGCATGAGGAAAACAGAAAGTGGGATTTGGGAAAGGGACACATTAAAGGAGGAAAATAATATATTAGAAGTAAAACAAATGTATTGAAGTGGAATGAACACACAGGGGCATGAGAGTGTGAGTGAAGCAGAGAAAAGGGTTGGCGAGTCTGACCGAAAGGAAGGATGTATGAAAAATTCCATTGGATCTGATATTTCACAACTCAATACATGTGAAGAGAAAGAAGGGAGCGCTATACTGTGAATTAAAGAGTTAAGTAGGGATGAAAGTAGAGTATGTTGTAGAAGAGAGAGTAAACATTGTGTTTTCAAAAAAAAAGAATGTATGAAAAGCTCTGGAAATTTATCAGTAAATTTAAAACATTATTTCAAAAGTTTTATGAGGAATTATTCTGAATCAGTAGACAATGTCTCTCCCAGAAGATGTGGATTATTAAATGAAAATTGCAATGCAAGGCATGAATAGTTCCCTGTAAGTTGTTGGTCATGAAGGCTCTAGGTGTCTCCAAAACAATAGGCTACACTGATTGCAAATGTATATACCAAAAGTCTATCATTGAGACATCTTATAGTTTGGCTGCATGATATAAAAAAGCAAATCACAAACTGACTGTGAAGTTTCGTCCCTGCTGGCTGACTTTCATATTGCCTGAAGGCACTATGCAGACTACAGGGAGAGAAAAGATATCCTTGATCTTTCCCAGTGCTGGACCCTGTATGTCACAATACCAACATGACATACAAGATATTCCCACTGGTGCAATAGTAGCACAATTGTTATGGAGTAATTAACTACTTTCTGATTGGATTTAATGTTTCCTTCACAGTAGGAAATTTTGTGCCTGATACTATAAATGTGATCCAAAGCCCTAGGTTGTAGAGACTGTAGGCCTTATTGTAGAGCCTGCTATTTTTATTACACTAAATGGTCATGATATTCACTTGCCTTTTAACTATATTTATACCCATAGACATGAGCTTCTCTGAACATTGCAGAAAGGCTTCTTTTGGTATTGTGAAATGCTAAATAGAGAAGAGCATAGATAAAACACTGAGTGTGTATGTGTGTGTGTGTGTGTGTGTGTGTGTGTGTGTGTGTGTGTATGTGAGAGAGATGTGTGTGTATGTGTGTGTGTGTGTGTGTGTGTGTGAGATAGAGAGAGAGAGAGAGAAAGAGAGAGAGAACCTAAGCACAACGCAGGAATCTGGACAAGAAAATAGTGATGGAATAGGGAAGGAGTTAAAGGGAAAGGAATGAGAAATTTTGAACAAATATACACAAATATATATAAAATAAAAATTTAAATTTATTCAATCTTACTGAAAGTAATACTCCAATTCTCATTTTATTAAGAACTTTTTATATGAGAGTTGTAAATACCTAAGAAGAGAAAATTTTACTGAAATATTTTATTAATAACACCAAGACCAGTAGTGTAAGCACAATCTGTTTACTAAAACTCTGGATCTTGATGAGGACAGGGGCATTAAGATAAATAGTTCATCTGCTCAGATTAGTTACTCTTAAGAAATTAACTGCTGTGTAGACATGGGTACTGATCATGCATCCTAAATATCTACAACAAATTCCTTTCTTACAGTTCATATTAAATTTAAAGTAAAACCAATTTGTAGCTTGTAAACAGATGTTTTTGCTTATATCTGATTGGTTTGGATATTCATTAATACATTCCAAGTTTCAGCATTACCCATGCAGATACAATGCATATTAATTGAAACTTATTTATCTCTAAATATATGAGCAAACTACACCTTTTCTAACTTTGAACTTATGTTAATATTTCAAATGGTATACATTTGAGACAAAATGAGGAAGGAATATTTACTAGAACATATAGAACACAAAATTTTTAGGACATACTTGGAGCAAGAGGGCCCCATGTTTCAGTATTGTATTCACACTATGCGGAAAATACAACTTTTTTTTTCCCATTAAGATTTCCTTTTACTTGTTTTGGTAAATTGCAAAGAATTTTCCCCTTTCAACTACTTGATCCCCTATGGTTTTCTTCCCCTTTTACAGTGAACTTCAAATGGGATTTGCCTTTTAAAAATATAATAGAGCAACCATTTGGAAATAAGAGGGCACCCCAAGGTAAAATACATCTGTGAAAAAACACCTGTAAAACTGCTTTTATGTATTTTATATAAATCAGTAACATGCCTGACAGTTAAGACTCTAAAAGAGATTTTAAAATGTATCAATGTCCTCTCTTTAAGAATATAAACATTTTGAATGTTTTGTTCTTCAACATTAATGCTACTTAACAGCCTATGCCATTATTATAACAAAAGAATTCCCTGGATTTTTTTAATTTTGGTGATGTATTATACATGATTCCAACATTAAGTTTTCACCCTATCTATAAGGGATTTACTTAAAATTGTCTGCTTTCATATTCCTATTTTAATGTATTAGATATCAGCCAAGAAATGTATTTACATTGTAAGAGAGTTTTTAAAAAGTATTTTCTGTAATATGTATATGTACATGTATATGTATATACATTCATATGCATGCATGTCTCAATATCTTCCTAAAAATTTTCAGAGATCATAAGTAAAATGAAATCTCACATTTTAGGTCAGGTCTCAATTTCTACAGTCTACTATTTAATAATGTTATTTTTAATTTTATATAATTTTACTATATTATATAAGTTCAGTTATGTTTTCTATTGTGGCCTCATCCATAAACTCATATTTTGAAATACATAAAAATATGTGATCAATTTAGATTATCTCAATGTATATTATTCATTTGACATTATACTCTCTTTTCATGACTCACTTAGTAATTAGATGCTTTCATATCAACAGCACTCTAGCATCAAAACACTTCCATAGAATTCATGAAATGCTTGACAATATTCTCTGAAGATGCAAAAGAAAAAAAGCATTATTATAGTAGTAAACTCAAGAACTCAAGTAAACTCAAGTACCAATGAAACTTGAATTATGGAGCTTTCTGAATTTTTTGTTTGTTGTTTGTTTGGTTGAATTGTTTGTTTTTGTTGTTCTTGTTTTTGTTTGTTTGTTTTTAATACAATGTTGTGGTTATTTGAATAGGAATGTTCCCATGGGCTCAAACATTTTAATGCTTGATCATTAGAGAGTGGTACTAATTGACAGAGAAAATGAGTTGTGGCCTTGTTATAGAAGTGTGTTATTGGGGTGGATTTGGGGATTGAAATACTCAACCCAAGCCTACCATTACTATCTACTTGCTGCCTGTAGATCTGAACATAGAATTCTTATCTTTTTCCAGCACTATGATGTCTACTTTCATGTAGCAAGATATTTATTCTGCTACATTGTATTCACAGTGGAACTTTGTGATTAGGCAGTAGAAGAGGAAGTGGAGCTGGGAGAAGAAGCGTGAAAGTGGAGGGAGTAAAAGAGGAAGGGGAGGAGAGGAAGGAGGCTATCGACCATGGAGGGAGACATATGGGTTGAAAGCAGTCCTGGGTAGCAACTTCTACCAAAAGGATTAGATATTGGGAAACAATTCTAATTGTATGGACATCTTGTTATTGAGCATTTCCAAATATATAAATCCATTGGATAATCCCAGGCAATAAGAGTCTTCATTCTACTGGATACTGCAAGGATGGCAGATATTGTCTAGTGTTCAGCTGAGCTTTGTGGATGCAGTGTGAGGGGTTGGCAGAGCCATCCCCCACACTGGTGTCTCATGGGTGCCAGGGCCTGCACATCTAGTTAGCCAGAGCCCCAGAGCCCAGGTCAGAGCCAAGGACAGTGGGAACATGGCAGCTTCCCAGGAACAAGCTGGACCAGGGACTGTTTTCTAAATATCACCCCTACACTTTCATGCTACCGTACTTCCTGCCATCTTGATAACTGGTTAAACCTCTGAACATGTAAATAAATCTCAATTAATGCTATACATTAAAATGTCTCTTCAGTAAAAAAAAAAAAAAATGACCAGAATAAATATATACATAAAATTTACAATCAGAAATCCAACAATTTGACCAAAGAGAAGTATATAAACTATGTTCAGAGACCCAATAGCAAGGCATGTGTGAACAAATACACACCTTAGTCAATGTACTAACTCTTCACAAGTGATCACGGGGTTCCCAATGGAGAAGATAGAGTGAAGGCTGAAGGAGTTGAGAGGATTCGAGACACCATGAGGAAAGCAACAATCCCAACCAACCAGAGCCCCCAGGGTCTAAACCACAAGCCTGGGAGCGCTTAGGGAGGGACCCATGGCTCCAGCTATATATGCAAGGGAGCTATATATAAGTGGGAGAAGAGATCCTTGGTCCCATGAAGACTGGACGTCGTGGGGGGGGGGGGATACTCGAGGGTGGGGAGGTGAGGTACAGGGGAGGGTGGAAGGGGGTACACCAATGTGGAGATAGGAGGAGGGGGGAAGGGATAGTGAGTTCCTGGGAGGGAGGGGGGGAAATGGGGTAAAGAGAGAACATCTGAAATGTATAAAAAATTTACAATAAAAAATTTCCAATAAAAAAAAAAAAGAATAATGAAGAATCCCGTCTTAGGCATATGCCTTATGAGCATTTAAATGGTAGGGTCAATACTTGAATGAAATCTCAAATATGTGAGCTAACAGTAGCAACTTCCTGTTGAATGAAATTTCTTCAATAATATTGTCAAAATCAAGAAAAGCCACTTCTTGTGATTAGTTTCTATGTTTTGAAAAGCAGTCTTTTCTCAGTTATTTCTACATTTTAATATAATTTAGTATTTTTGGTATTACTTCTTTGACAGAAAGGTCATTCAATTTATACTACTACTCAGAAGAAAGCATTTTGGTTTTTATACTTCTATTTTTATATTGTTATCTACTCATACTTTATGAAAATATCGTTCAGGAACAAATGTTTTTCATTTATGTTTTTCTATCATGTTCCTTTAAAAACTAATGCCTAAATATTTGTTAGGTTCAGTGAAGTGGAACCTTCTGTTTCTTTGGAAAGTCAGTTATGTCAAATGATGTTTTGCTAGAGCACACAGGTAAAAGAATGTTTTATAAAGCAGACATGTGAAAGAGTATTTTGGTGAAACAGACCTAAGTGAAAGGATGTTTTTCTTTAGCAGAAACATAAAAGGATGTGTGATATTCAAAAAGATTAGAAACATGACCCCACAGACAATGGGAGCTTGTGCATTGATTTGATTTGCTCCACCTTGTTAGTCTTCACTAGAGACACAGGAATTAGTTTCTGGTTTGCTTTCCATTGCATTGCTTAGCTTCCCTTGTGGTGACTTCATAGAGAAAAACTTGATAAAAAAAAAAAAAAAAAAAAAAAACTTCTGTGAGCTTCCTGTGACTTCTTGTCACATCCTATTACTTTTGCCAGTTGATGAGCCTCACAGTTTCTTCTGAATTGAATTGCCCTGCTGATGTGTGTGTGATGTCTGACAGTGGACTGTACTGTAGTTGCTAGTTCATGTGTGGTATCTGTCCAGTGAACTGGTTTCCAGCTGCTGATTCATGTTTGGTGTTTACTAGTAGCCTGGATTGAGAACAACAAAGATTGAAATCGCCCCAAAGGACTATTTCTAAACAGATCCACTTCTCTGTATCCTAATAACATTTCTTTTACACTATCATGTGGGTGGTGGGATAGATGGAAAGTTTGAACCTTGACTAAAGTACATTCATAAGTACATTCATAAAAATATAATGCCAGGCAGTGGTGGTGCACGCCTTTAATTCCAGCACTTGGGAAGCAGAGGCAGGCGGATTTCTGAGTTCGAGGCCAGCCTGGTCTACAGAGTGAGTTCCAGGACAGCCCGGGCTACACAGAGAAACCCTGTCTCGAAAAACCAAAAAAAAAAAAAAAAAAGCTTGTACTTCAACATAACTAGTTTTTAAAAACAGGACACTAGAAAACATGATGAAATTAATGCTATGGCATTTGTAAACATGAGAGTTTACCATGCTATACTAATATAACATAAAGTGTTTGAAACTTTTAGAATTCAGACATTTTTTTAAATGAGGGTAATAGTACCTATTTAATGATTATGGAAACAAATTTAGTCATATTATATTTTTGTTCAGCAACTAAAATGATATCTATATAAAATAATCATTCTAAAATTATTGAGTATAATTATTTCTGTAGATATTTTTATTTCATGCTTTGTAGGAAGTATATATACTTTGATAGAGTCCACAAAATGTGTCTGATAGCCAAGAACATAAAGAAATATGAGTATGTGGTAAATCTCTGCAGGAACACAATAGGAGTTTATTGCAAGTAATAAATGATAATCCCAGAAAGAAACTTAAACCTAATATGCACTCTGTTGTTATAACTAGGTACAAGACTAGAAACAAGGGCCTAAACAAATTGGTCCACAGTATTTGTGGTAGTATACTAGCAGGAGTTATAGACCATATCCCAGGTGCATTGCCATTTTGTGAAAAAGTGTCTAGTGTATTCAAATATTATAATCCAGGTAAAAACATAGATTTTTATCAATCTCCTCAGAATTATCAAGATCATTTCACCTTGAGCCATATCAAAAATAATTTTATCCTGAAGCATATTAAAAATTATTACCCTGAGCCATATTAAAATCTGAGCCTTGCAAAACTATCAAGTTATTCATTTCCTTTGCTTTTTTGCCATGATACATAATATTTTATGTGAAGTATTTTAATTAGATCACAGATAGTACATTAAGAAATGTGGAATTATATTTTCTTTAATGTTAATTAAGCCTTGTGAAATAGAAAATGTAAATTTTGTAGTGTTAAAATATTTGTTATTAAACCTATTAAAAACTATACTGCTATCTTTTAACTGCTTGTCACATACAAAATATAATAGATTTAATTTAGATAAATTAGCAATCACTGCAAAAATGAAAAACATGTTTAGTTAAAGGCCTTGCATATGAAAATTGCCAACAAGGACATAAAACATATAAATGTTGCCAAATTCTGGATTTTCTTACCAGTTCACATCTAGAGTATTTCTACCTTTTAATAATTTATAACATATTTAATGACTTAAAATCTGAAATTATTTTATAAAAAAAATAAAAAGATTCAAATTTCAATGGCCATGTGTTGCATGTACCCTAATAAGCAGTGGCATATGATAGAATGGAAATAAGCTGTGGTGTCTGCTGTATTATAATGGATATCCTTTTATTTACTTTATCCGTTCATTTTCTGGAAGTAAAATAAAGGACTACATCCTGAAGTAGGAGTATATACCTTTAATCCTAGCACTCAAGAGGCAAACAGAGGCAAATCTATATGAATCAAATCCATAGAAAAATTCAAATTCAAGCCTAGCATATATAGCTTGCTAACTAGCTAGCTAGACAAATAGGTAGGTAGACAGACAGACAGAGACAGACAGACAGACAGACAGATAGATAACATGTGATATATAACATATAATATATATCACATATAACATATATATGTGTGTGTGTGTGTGTGTGTGTGTGTGTGTGTGTGTGTGTATGTGTGTGTGTGTCTATGGTATATATAAATCATAGTATTTACCATGTATGTAATGCTCATAATTTTTATGTAGAATTTTTTTTATATAGATAATGAAACAGCAATTACTCATGAAAGGAGATTTTATTTTTGTTGTACTTTAGGCAAATTGGCTTTGATAATTGTCATAATATCCAAAAGTCTGTTTTTCTTTGGTTAATAAGTTACCCAAATTATATTAAACAGATATTTTTGACACAAAGTAGCACTGAATTATTGAAATAATTGAATATGTATTGTTGCATAGCTTGCATATAGTAAACATCTGTATTATGACATATCTAAGCACCACACAAGAAAAAATGAGAGGAGCAGAGAACAATGATGAGATAAAAACATTCCTTTTAAAAGCACCCAAAAGACACAATACATTTTCATTAGTTAATTAGTATGTATAAGTATTGCTATTATGAACCACAAATTGTAAACTAGACAGAAAACTTTTCTCTAAAGCAAGATTACATGTTCTAGAATATAGAGTTTTGTAAAGGCTAATATCTGTATCTCTTACTTTTAAACATTTATACTCTAGCAGCATGTAATTAACCTTGTTGGTTCATGCAAAGCAAATTATCAGTTGGAATTATTTTAATTATTATGTTAATACCCTGGCATCTGTAGGTGGTTGCATCACTATGTCTTTTATTACTCTAAAAATATTCCATATATATTATAGGTTTTTAGTAGTTTAAAACTATTATAGGAAAAAAATGCATGTGAAGAAATTTAATTGTAATGCAAGTAAATTGTTAAATTAATTTTATTTTCTAGAGTCAAATATCTATTATTCATTAGAGGAGAAAAATGGGAAATAATTAATACCTGTAGGTTACCTATAACCTATTTAACAGTTTAAACCATTTTCTTGCCCTCACACAATTTGCATTTATCAACCAAAAACTGTCAATAATTTGTTGCCACGTATTAACTTGTTTCATATTAGCATCAATTGTTTATGAATACTATTAGTAATTTTCACAATTTGAATATAGAACCTTCCACAGTGTTGTGTATTGAAAATTTTATTCCCAAAGCTAACAATTTATTTTCTTTCCAGCTCTTTCCCATCTGTGGCTCTCTCTACTTTTTGCTGGTCACGACATGATCAACTTGGTTCTACAATGTGCTTTGGCTGTTCTTTTCTCCCTTACTCTGCCCTAGAAATAGCTGACAATGGAGTGAAACCTGAAATTGCCAGTCAAAATCTATCCTTGCTTTAGGTGTTTTTCTCAGAATTTTATCACAGTCATGCAAAGTCTGACTAGTATAGTCACTATAATCTGAATCTTCTATAGCAGCATAATCTAACTGGGTATACTAAAATGAAAATAGTACAGGTTATCTGACTTCAATTTTTCTGTTGTGGGCCCATATACAACATGTTTAAGTTGTGCACCTGGAAAGACTTAAGGTTTTCTATATTAATATTTGAAATAAATTCTCTAGGTATCCCTTATAGCTTCACATACTCAGAAAATAAGCCTACCCTCCATCTGAAAAAGTTGGACATAGAATTTATCTTACTTTCTTTGAAAAAGTAAATGATAACAGCTATTAAAGAACATGGCAGTAACAGATGAATTGGACTTTTCTTGTTATACTACCAGATATTTAAGAGAGAATTCAATGTTTCATAAATTATTTCAGAACATACACGGTGAAAATCTATTCCGAGTGTGTGGAGAGTATATAAAATCCTCAAATATTATGTACTATCAGCATAAGTATGGTCATGTCAAGACCCATGCCAAAGACCCATGAAACCACTACTTGCCAGAAAGTACAAAAGGTGGCTTCTTTATCTCAGATGACTGCAGCATATCACTGCTCCTCTATAGAGACCTTCTCACATAAAGTAGATCAGCCTCCTTTTCATTTGTACTATTTATAATGAATTTGCTATATTTCCAGGCTGCTGCTGGTTGCTACATGCTCAAAAGTACAGTGCATTTGAGGCAAGCTTTATGACAATTGTGTCATCATTTTGTTGCCCTTATCAGTTCAAGTCCAAGCTGTGCAAATTAGGGCATCAATTAGCTTTAGAACTATAGCATACTTTATATATCAAATCATGACAAAAAATGGCAGAGAAAAATTCAAGCCAATGGGAAATTATGAATACTGACAGAAATATTTTAAACAAAATATTATTTATATGGTCCAGAAATGGATAAAATAATGATTAAATATAAATTGTGTTTAAGGAGCATAAAATTAATATTTACTTATCAGCAAATTTATCAGGTTGGAAATCTCAAGTAGGCATAATTTTTCATTCATGAACTAAATTTACCCATAAATCCCAAATGTAATAATATGTAGCTCTATAATCATAAATCCTAAAATATTAAAAAAACCAAATATCTAAAATACCAAATTAAAATTTGAAAATATAACCTTTAAGATACATTTTAAACATGCAAAAATGAAATAATATAATATAAAATAAACATTATGCACACTTTTATTAGAAACTATTTAAAAATAATATAAAGCCATGGCAGAATAGTTTGTATGCCACCTTTCATAACAAGATACATTTCTATGGACTGAAGCACTCAATACACTAATGCTAATTACCTAAACTAAAGAGCCATTTGGGTTAAATGAAGTTTACAAAGAAATGCATGTAAAAGCAAAATGTACACATACCACAATTATTATGATCTGTGCATGCAAATTGATACCTGTCATGTACAGAAACGTTGTGATGAAAAACTTGGCTTTTAACAGCATGGATCTAAATCTAAGTGGTCACAGGATATATAGTCATTCTAAGATCCAAGACCTCAAGAAGTGTCAGCTTTCACAAAACATATATCACTTCATGGACTAATGAAATTTTGCCATTTTTGCATTAATTGCCAATGCCAATTCAGAAAAATAAAACATTTTGTTATAAAGATTGTATTATTTTTTATTAAGTTGCCAGGTTTTTTCCTTATATTTTAACATTCTGCTCAAATTCTGACTTTAAATTTTCAGAAAAGGAATAGTAGTTATATTTTCATCAGGATATAAACAAGCAATGTTTCAGTGTCTTGATTTTGGGCTGTAATTACCTGATGGATAATTATTGACATAAAACAATCTAGAATTAATATGAGACAAAACTCTGCTATTTACTGTCTTGATCAAGTTAATCTAGTTAGGAAGATCTACTCACTGAAAGAGGTTCACTGAAGGTGACAGTGTTTCTTGCCTACCATAATTACACTATTACATATGTTAATCTGGAAGAAGAAATCTCATAAGGGAAAAAGAACTACAGGCAATTGAGAACTGCTGAGATTAAGGAACCTTTCTTCCTCAGGAATGAACCACGCAACTTGATTCCCAGTAACAAATAATCATCACTAAAGTTATATACTGAAATATAATACTAAACAAATTGAACAGGTTATATTTGTATATTTAGGCATCTGTGTGTATGAGTGTAATGGTAATAACTAAAGAAAACAAGGCCAATAGTTTGAAAGGAAGCTCATGGGTACCTGGCAGTGATTGAAATAATAAAAGGGAGGAACATAAATGTTGATATGCTTAATTAAAAATACTGCAATGCTATTTATTTATTGATTGATTGATTTGTTAGACTTTCTATTTTTATGATAAAATGCTATGACCAAAAGCAATTTGGACTGGGAAAGCTTTATTTCACTTCAATTTTCATGTAGCAACAGGGACTCAAATAGTACAAGATCCTTGAGTCAGGAGCTGTGCTACTTACATGGACAAGTAGCAATCACAGAGGAGTGCTAATTACTTGAAACTTTTTAAAAGATTTTTAGAGGAATTTTAATCTAGCCACATGGCTGCTCTGACATGGGATCTCATCTGAATACCTAGGTCTGTGTGATCTGGCTGGAATATAGGCACACCCGTAATATACACCTTTAACCTCTCTGTCCAAAATCCTTTAGTACATACATTTAATCCCAAGTAATGACCTCTAATTGAAAGGCAAACAAAATGAGGAATCAGAGAAGGATTTGATAGAATGAGTCACAGATAGGATACACTGAACTCTCAGCAAAAATTCTATTTAATAACAGTACAGGGAGAGAGTCAGTTCAGTTGAGTCAGTTGGGAGTCAGTGCAGTGTGAGTAGTACAGCAGACTTGAGTTCATTTGTAAGTTCATGCAGTTTACTGTAGGGTCAGCAGAGACTGTTGAAACCAGAGAATAAGGAGAAAGAAGATTAGAACAAATGCCAAAATTAGTTTGAGCCCAGAGCAATTCTGTGAGTAGCTCAGAAGAGCCAGATTGAACAAGTCAGCTTGGAGAGGAGTTTGAGCAAGAGCAGCTGAGTTGAACAAACCAGCCAGAGTTCAGAAAGAACTAGAAAGCATGAGCCTATTCAGCAGTAAGCCTCTGAGATGACAATTACATCAGAAGAATTTTTTTTACATCTGGCTGCCAATTTTAGAAAGTATCAAAACTGAAAATCTCTGAGAGGGAGACCTTCAAATTCAGTTCATAAAACAATAGTAAGACAGAGTTTACTAATAATCATCAGATGTGCATTTTTATTCTGCCAGGAAGTGTCTCATTCAAATTGTATTTGTTGAAAGGTTTTTTTTTTTTTCAGTTTTATGTAAAAAGGCCACCCAAGTCTATATAGTAATAATCATTGGATTCGCTGTATGCTTAGTTCTTTTCTGGAGGATTAAATAGAGTTTTCTAGCAGGGCAGGTATTGATTTGGTGGAAAAAAATCATTAAAATGGTAATTAAGCCATTTCTATAGAATGACCTATCTTGTCAATTGAAGATTTAAATTGATCCTTGTACTTGAGTAACATAAATTGTGATTACTCAAAAGCTGTTAGGTTCTGTGTTCTTGCAGATTATTCTTTTGACAGCTATGGTATTAAAAAGGAGAAGTTAAGAGATGTGGTATGTTGGTAGTCTTCAATTATAGAATGTGGTTGTTAATGGTTGTATTTTGAGAGACCTCCCTAAAGAATAACTCATGTACCTCCTCAAGGATATCAGGAAATTTCTATTATTTTTCAGTGAGTCACTTTGAATTAGTGTTCTTACATTTTTCTAAGTCTAATTACTTTTGTACAAGTATAAAATTGAATGAATATTTATTAATATAAGTAAGTTAGAGGGAAGATCATCAGCTTGTCTTCCCCTCTGAAAACCTCACAGTCAAAAGGCCTCCCAGGAGATCTACTGCACCCAGAGCAACAGATAAGGGAGCGTCTCAAATAACCATAGCATCTGGGAAGCCCAAAGAGCCCAGTGGACTGGGGACCTATTCCCTCTGCTCCAACTACACCTCCCTTCCTGCATCTGCTTTCCACCAGAGCAGATTGTCAGCTTCTCAGCCACTTTGAAGACCCAACAGTCTGAAGACTTCAGAAGAGATATGCTTCACCCAGGGGACCTTCCAAATAACCACAGCAGCTGGAACTGCCAAGGAGTTCAGTGAACTCATGACCCATACCCTCAACACGAACTCTACCTCCCTTCTAGCATGTACCTTCCACCAGGACAGATCATAAGTCTGCCTAGCCTTCTGAAGATCCCATAGTCTGAAGGCTTCCCAGGAGATTTGATAATGCAACAGACTGCACAGTCTGAAAGCCTCTCAGGACATCTGCTAGAGCCAGGGCAACAGATTATCTGGATATATGCCCCTCTGAAAGTCCCATAGTCTGAAAGCCTTCCAGGAGATCTACTGTAGTCAGAGCCACAGGTCTCCTTCGAAACCTGCAGCAACCCAGGGACATAGGAACCATGCTCCAGAAAGAGACACCTAGGCCAGATAACATCAGAGGAAAAAAAAAAAAAAACAAATGAGTAGAGGCAAGTACAAGACCATAAGAAACAGAAGCCAATATACTTTGCCACCATCAGAACAGAGTTCTCCCACCACAGCAAGCCCTAGATACACCAAAATACCTGAAACCATGATGCTGACCTAAAATCCTATCTCATGAAGATAAATAACTCACTGAAGGAAATACAGGAAAACACAGGTAAAGAGGCACAAGCCCTTAAAGAGGAAACAAATACATCTCTTGAAGAAATACAAGAAAACACAATCAAAGAGGTGAAGGAATTAAACAAGAGGTCCAAAACTTAAAAGTGGAAGTAGAAACAATAAATAAATCAAAAATTGAGGCAGCCCTGGTTATAAAAAACCTAGGAAAGAGATCAGGAATTTCAGATCCAAGTATCAACAAAAGAATAAATGAGACATAAGATAAAATAATGAAGCATAGAAGACACCTTAGAAGATATTGACACAGAAGTCAGAGAAAATACAAAACATAAAAACTCCTAACCCCAAACATCCAGGAAATGCAGTATATAATGAAAAGGCTAAACCTAAGAATAATAGAAACAGAAGAGAGCAACGATTCCCAGCTTAAAAGTCCAGAAATATGTTCAACAAAACCACAGAAGAAAACTTCCCCAACCTAAAAAAAGAGATGTGCATAAGTATACAAGAAGCCTAAAAGACACCAAAAAGATTGGACCAGAGAAAAATCCTCCAGTCACATAATAATCAAAACACTAAATGCACAGAACAAAGAAAGAATATAAAAATTGTAAGGGAAAAATTTCAAGTACCATATGAGGGCAGACCTATCACAATTATACTGATCTTCCGAACAAAGACCCTAAAATTCAAAAGAGCCTGGAAAGAGGTCATGCAGAGTCTAAGAAAACAAAAGTAGCAGCCCAAGCTACTATACCCTGCAAAAATTTCAATCATCATAGATGGAGAAACCAAAATATTCCATGAC
The DNA here is from genome assembly GCA_021653895.1 of Mastomys natalensis. Lineage (NCBI taxonomy): Eukaryota > Metazoa > Chordata > Mammalia > Rodentia > Muridae > Mastomys > Mastomys natalensis. The sequence goes on along the minus strand of JAJTUV010001736.1, from coordinate 233,144 downwards.
AAAATCAATTTAAAACTCAAATACAAAGAGGGTACCCACATCAAAGAAAAAAACAGGATATTAATCATCTCACAAAAAAGAAAGAAAGAAGATCACATACAAGTACTGCTAACCATAACAACAAACAATACAGGAAATAACAATCATCTATTATTACTAACTTTCACTGTCAATGGACACATTTCCCCAATAAAAAAACATAACTAACAGACTGGATAAGTAAGCAAGATCCACCATTTTAGCTGATTACAAGAAACACACATCCATATCAGAGACAGACACTACATTCTAGTAAAAGACATGAAAAACTTTCTTCAAAGCAAATGATCCTTTGCTTTACAGAAGCTTTGCAATTTTATGAGGTCCGATTTGTCAACAAAGATTCTGTAAAGCAAAGGACACTGTCAATAGGACAAAACAGCAACAACAAATTGGGAAAAGATCTTAACCAATCCTACATCTGATAGAGGGCTAATATCCAATATATACAAAGAACTCAAGAAATTAGACTCCAGATAACCAAATAAAAATAGAGTATAGAACGAAATAAAGAATTCTCAACTGAGGAAACTTGAATGACCAAGAATCACATAAAGAAATCTTCAAAATCCTTAGTCATCAGGGAAATGGAAATCAAAACAACCTTGAGATTCCACCTCACACCAGTCAGAATTGCTAAGATCAAAAATTCAGGAGATAGCAGATGCTGGTGAGGATGTGGAAAATGAGGAACACTCCTACATTGTTGGTGGAATTGCGAGCTGATACAACCACTCTGGAAATCAGTCTGGTGGTTCCTCAGAAAATTGGACATAGCATTACCTGAGGACCCAGCTATACCACTCCTGGGCATAGTCCCAGAAGATGCTTGAACATATAACAAGGCAACATGCTCCATTAAGTTCATAGCAACTTTATTTATAATAGTCAGAAGCTGGAAAGAACCCAGATGTCCTTCAGTAGAGGATGGATACAGAAAATGTGGTACATTTGCACAATGGAGTACTACCCAGCTATTAAAAACAATGAGTTCATGAAATTCTTAGGCAAATAGATTGAACTAGAAAATATCATCCTGAGTGAGGTAGCCCAATCGCAAAAGAACACACATGGTATGTACTTATTGATAAGTGGATATAATCTCAAAAGCTCACAACACTCAAGATACGACTCACAGACCACATGAAGTTCATGAAGAAGGAAGACCAAAGTGTGATTGCTTCAGTCCTTCTTAGAAGGAATATCAAAATACTCATGGGAGCAAATATGGAGGAAAATTGTGGAACAGAAACTGAAGGAGGGACCCTCAGGAGACTGTTCCACTTGGGCCTCCCTCCATATGCAATTACCAAAGGCAAACAGTGATGTGGATGCCAGGAATTGCATGCTGACCGGAGCCTGATAGAGCTGTCTCAGATATCTGTGAGAGCCTGACATATACAGAGGTGGATGTTCATAGCTAAACATTGAACTGATCATGGGATTCCCAATAGAGGAACTAGAGAGAAGACTGAAGAAGCTGAAGGGGTTTGCAGCCCCATGGGGAGAGCAACAATACCAACCAACCAGAGATCCCAAACCACTAGCCTGGGAGGACATAGGGAGGGGCCCATTGTTCCAGCTGTATATGTGGGGAGGATGGCTTTGTAGGGCATATGTAGGAGAGGATGTCCTTGGTCCTGTGAGAGCTGGATGCCTCAGTGTCAGGGAATTTAAGGACAGAGAGGTTGGAGTGGGTGGGTGGGGTACATCCTCATAGAAGCAGGAGGAGGGGGATGCGTTAGGGGGTTTCTGGGTGAGAGGGAAATGGAGAAAAGGGAAAACATCTGAAATGTAAATAAAATATCCAATAAAATTAATTTTAAAAAAATTTAAAAATGCCTTGAAAAAATCCCCAAATGATTCAAAAAGCAACTAGTAATCAGCATTCTAATATCCAATAAAATAAATTTTCAACCAAAAGTTATCCAGAGAGATGGGGAAGGACACTTCATATTCATCAAAGGAAAAATCCAGCAAGAGAATGTCTCAATTCTGAACATCTATGCCCCAAATGCAAGAGAACCCACATTCATAAAAGAAACTTTACTAAAGCTCAAAACATTCATTGAACCCTGGACAATAATAGAGGAAGACTTCAACACCTAACTCCCGACAATAGACAAATAATTGAAACAGAAACTAAAGAGACAAATTGAAACTAATAGAGGTTATGAATCAAAAGGATTTAACAGAAATGTATAGAACATTTCACCCTAAAACAAAAAAAATATACCTTCTTCTCAGCTCCTCATGGTACTGTCTCTATGACTTGTGAACATAGAATAGGTCACAAAACAATCCAGAACAGATACAAGATGATTGAAATAATTTCATGCATCCTATCAGATCACCAGTGACTAAGGCTAGACTTAAATAACAACAAAACAACAGAAAACACACATACCCATGGAAGCTGAGCAACTTTCTACTCAATGAAAACTTTGTCAGGGAAAAAAATTAAGAATGTAATTAAACAATTTCTCGAATTCAATGAAAATGGTGACACAGTGTACCCAAACTTATGGGACATAATGAAAGCAGTGCTAATAGAAAAATTCATTGCACTAAGTGTCTTCTTAAGAAATTGGAGAGATCCTACACTAACTACTTAACAGCACACTTGAAAGCTCTAGAACAGAAAGAAGCAAACACACTCAAGAGGAGTAGAAGGGGAGCCAAAATCAATCAAATAGAAACAAAGAGAATGATACAAAGAATCAGCAAAACCAAAAGCTGATTCTTTGAGAAAATCAACAAGATAAACAAACACCTAGGGAAAGGAACTAAAGCCAAAGAGACGGTATCTAAATGAACAAAACCAGAAGTGAAAAGGGAGATATAACAGAAACAAAAGAAATTTAGAAAAAATCGCCGGGCGGTGGTGGCGCACGCCTTTAATCCCAGCACTTGGGAGGCAGAGGCAGGTGGATTTCTGAGTTCGAGGCCAGCCTGGTCTACAGAGTGAGTTCCAGGATAGCCAGGACTACACAGAGAAAACCCTGTCTCAAAAAAAAAAAAAAAAAGAAAAAATCATCAGATCCTAGTACTGAAGCCTATACTCAACAAAACTGGAAAATTTATACGAAATGGATGATTTTCTAGACAGATATTACTGCCAGGTACCAGAGCTAAATAAATATTAGGTAAACTATCTAAACAGGCCCATCTCCCCTAAGTAAATATAAGTCATTAAAAACCTCCCAAACAAAAAAAAAGCCCAGGGCCAGATGGCTTTAGTGCTAAATACTTCCAGAACTTCAAGTAAGATCTAATACCAACACTCCTCAAACTATTCCATAACATAGAAACAGAAGGAACATTGCCTAATTCATTCTATGAAGCCACAGTTACTCTAATACCTAAACCACACAAAGCCTCAACAAATAAAGAGAATTCAGACAAATTTTGCTTATGAATATCAATGCAAATATACTCATAAAATTCCAACAAACTGAATCCAAGAACACATCAAAACCATTATTCACCACGATCAAACAGGCTTCATCCCAGGGATGCAAGGTTGGTTCAATATATGAAAATCCATTAATGAAATCCACTATATAAATGAACTCAAAGGAAAAAAATCACAGGATCATTTCATTAGATAATTAAAATGACTTTGAAAAAAACACAACACCACTTGAACTTAAAATTATTGGAGAGATCAGGAATTCAATGACCATACCTAAACAGAATAAAAGCATTATACAACAAACCAACAGCCATTATCAAGTAAATGGAGAGATATTTGAAACAATCCCCCAAAATCAGGGACAAGACAAGGCAGTCAAATCTCCCTGTATTAATTCAGTATAGTACTTGAAGTTCTAGCTAGATCAACAATACAACAAATGAGATCAGGGGGATATTAATTGGGAATGAGGAAGTCAAGTTATACCTCTTTGCTGATAATATGATAGTATACATAACCAAACCCAAACTTTCTACCAGAGAAATTCTATAGCTGATTAAAATACTTCATAAATGTTGCTGGATATAAAATGAACTCAAATAAATCAGTAACCTTTCTTATTATACAAATAATAAACAGGCTAAGAAAGAAAAACGGAAACAACAAGCTTAAAAATACTCACAAATAATATAAAATATCTTGGGTTAACTCTAGCCAAACAATTGAAAGATCTTTATGACAAGAACTTCTAAGTCTCTCAAGGAAGAAATCAAAGGACCACAGAAAATTCAGAGATTTCCCAAGATAAAAGATTGGTAGGATTAATATAGGAAAAATGGCCATCCTACCAAAATCAATGTACAGATTCAATGCAATCTCCATCAAAACTCCAACACTATTCTTCACAGACATGGAATGAACAATTCTCGATTTCATATGGAAAACCAAAAAACCCAGGATAGAAAAAAAATTCTTAACAATAAAAGAACTTCTGTGGGAATCACCATTTCTGACCTTAAACTGTACTACAGAACAATAGTGATAAAAATTGCATGATATTGATACAGATACAGACAAGTTAATCAATAGAATAGAGTTACAGGTTCAGATATAAACCCACACACTTAAGGACACTTGATCATTGACAAAAAGCCAAAAATATACAATGTAGAAAAGAAAGCATCTTCAATAAATGGTGCTGGTCTAACTGGCAGTCTCTATGTAGGGAAAGGAAAGTGGATGTATATGTGTCACATTGCACGAAGCTGAAGTCCAAGAGAATCAAAGACCTCTACTTATAACCAGATACACTGAAACTAATTGAAGAGAAAATGGGAAAGAGCCTTGAACTCATTGGCAAGGGAACGGTGGGAATTTCCTAATCAGAACCCCAGTGGCTCAGCCTCTGAGTTTAAGAATTGATAAAGGTTATTTCATGAAACTTAAAAGCTTCTGTAAGGCAAAGGATATAGTTAATAGGGAAAATTGTCAAGCTATAGATTGGGGGAAAAACAACTAAGTCAAAAAATGGGGTATAAAGCTAAACAGATAATTCACAAGATAGAAATCTCAAATGGCCAACAAACTCTTAAGAAAAGTTCAAAGTCCTTAGTCATCAGGGAAATATAAATGAAAACAACCCTGAGATTCAACCTTACACCAGTCAGAATTGCTAAGATAAAAAACTCAAGTGACAACACATGTTGGTGAGGATTTGGAGAAACAGGAACACTCCTCCATTGCTGGTGGGACTGAAAACTAGTACAACCACTCTGGAAATCAATCTGGGCTTTCCTCAGATATTTGAAAATAGATCTATTTGAATACCTAACTATACCACTTTTGGGCATATACCTAAATGATGCCCAACCATACCACAGGGCCAAGTGCTCCACTAGGTTCATAGTGGCTTTATCTGTGAAAGTCAGAAGTTAGAAACAATCCAGATGTCCCTTGACAGAAGAATAAATACAGAAAATGTGGTTCATTTACCGAATGTAATACTATGCAGCTATTATGAATGAGAACAACTTGAGTTTTGTAGGCAGATCAGTGGAAGCAGAAAATATCATCCTGTGTGAGGTAACTCAGACCCAAAAGGACATGACAGTATGTGCTCACTAATAAGTGGATATTAGCCAAAAAGTACAGAACAACTAAGGTACTATCCATAGAACTCAAGAAGATTAGTAAGCTGAAGGGCCCAGATGAGAATGCTTCAATTCCAGTTAGGAGGGAGAAGAAAACAATCATAGGAGGTAGAGGGAGGGAAAAACCTGGGTAGGATAGATAGGGGGGGTGGAATGAGAACATGGTCAAGTATGGGTAGTAGGCAGGAGTGGTGTCCTGAGGGTCAGAAGAATGAATGGAAACAGGCAACCTCTGGAGGTAGAAGGTGTGGGGACCCTCTAAAATGTACTAGAGACCTAGGAGATGAGAGACTCACAGGACTCAAAGGGACGGAACTTAGGTGATATGCCCTACAGTAGAGAGAGGGAACTTTCAGAGCTCATCTCCAGTAGACAGGGCATCAAGTGGAGTGATGGGGTTGCCTTCCCACAGTCAAACATTCTGACCCAGAATTGTTCATGTCTAAAAGAACTGAAGGGGTAAAAGTGGAGAAGAGACTGAGGAAAAGGAGGTCCAGTGGCAGCCCGAACTTGGGATCCATCTTATTGGGAGGCTCCAAGGCCTGACACTATTACTGATGCTATGGCATGCTTATAGACTGGAGACTAGTATGCCTGTCCTATGAGAGGCCCAACACACAGCTGATTGGGACATAAGAAGCTAATTACTCCAATGGTTTATTGGATTGAAGTCAGGGACACCTCTGGTTGAATTAGAGAAAGGCTGGAAGAAGCTGAGGAGAAGGGCGACCCCATAGGAAGACCAGTAGTCTCAATTAAACATAAACACCTGACATCTTTCAGAAAATGAACCTCTAACCAGGGAGCATATATGAGCTAGTTTGAGGCTCAGAATATGTATACAGCAGAGGACTTCCTGGTTTGAACTTAGTGGGAGAAGATGTACCTAACCCTTGAGAGACATGAGTTTCCATGGAGTGTAATTTCATTTATACCTTGAGTCAAAGTTCTCTCTTTAGGTTGGTGAATGAATAATACCACTTTGGTATTTCTCATTGCACTTGAGTGTAAAATAACAGTTTGGATTCATTGAGAAAGCCTGATAATTAGTCAGTTGTATATCTGAACTTGTATAGAAATTGGCTGTGTTTGGAATAGATCTGTATTGTCTCAGTGGTATTGTGGAGGGCTTTACAAACTTAGTGTTCAAGATTAGCAGTCTAAAGCTTCTGGGAGCCACACAGTAAAAAGTGAGAGAATGCTCAATGTTGCTTACCTACCACCATCACCACTCTTATCACAAGACCAGCTAAAGCCCAACTCTGTCATCTTGGAATATTAGATTGCATGGAAAATAGAAATGAGAAAGAAACATTATTGGAATAGTCCAAGTCATACAGTTTGGGTATAGCTCTCAACTCATCACTTCATTTGTGAAAATACAAATTACTTTTACATCTGGTTCCCAATGTCATTGGAAAAGGAGAGAAACTACTAACATTGAAGAAGGCAGAGGACATCTGATAGAAATGTGGAAGAGAATAAGATACATCTGACAAAACACCACAGAAGCTAAAATTGCCTTGGACTTTCTCTAGACGAAGTATACATTTTTAGAATTTGGCTGGATCCCAGAGAGATTCATGAGAATCAAGAGCAGTGGAAGCCTCCGGCCTAGAGCAAGGAATTTTGCAGAAGCACCTGAGACAGTGAATCACAAGATTTGGCTTACATAGGTGATAAAAGACTATTTGTTCCATAAGAGTTGATAAAGAATTAATCTAAATAAGAGAAGCTTCCACATGAAAGGTACCACAAAGAAAAAATAGATGCAAAAAGACAACAGTGCAGACAACACAGAAACCTGATCACACCTGCTTGGGGAGAGCTCAGCAAACTGAATGGAAAAGGACACGTTGTTCATCAGATGGGCACACAGTAAAAGCTTGATGCTGAAACGGACATTTGCTGAGGGACAAATTGTCAGTACTGCAGTTATGAAAGTTATAGCATAGACAGATCTTCATAAATATATTTGAACAGTCAGGTTTGCAGGACTGATAATTATTTCAGTTGTGCCTTTAATCTATGTATACTCTTTTAGCTTAAACATAAAAGGGAATGATTTATCACCAATGATTTTCAAGTTATTTCACAAAATAGAAACAGAAGGAACCTTGCCTAATACATTAAATTAAACCACAGTTACCTCGATACTTAAACCACATAAAGACTCAACAAAGCAAAAAAATTACAAGCCAATTTCCCTTATGAACATAGATGCAAAATACTTAAAAGATCTCTGCTACCTTGATGATATAGATTGTCTCTGATGTACACCTTGGGCATGTGGATATCTGATATCTGAGCTGCCACTGAAAAACCATATTGAAGTCCATATTCTTTATAGCTGCTGGCTGCTATGGGCAAGAAATATTCTTTTGAAGTGGTACCGATAACTGAAAACTCACAGTGAGAATGAGAGGATTACATGACAGCCTCTCCTGCTTCTTAAAAAGAAGAAATAAATGAAAAAGAAAATAAAAAGGTAAAAAACAGAAAAAAAATTACAAACCTAATTCAAAAATACATAAAAAGTGATAATCCACCATTATCAATCAAGTAGACTTCATCCCAGAGATGCAGGTATGTTTCAATATACAAAATCAATAAATGTAATCCAACATATATACAATCTATAATAAAATGCATATATGATAATCTCACTAGATACAGAAAATTGCTTTGAAAAAATCCAATACCCCGTCATGATAAAATTTCATGAACAACTAAGGATATAGTGAATATACCTAAACAAATGAAGGTAGTTTATATAGCAATGCAATAGCCAACAGCAAACTAAATAGAAACCCAAGGTAATTCCTTTAAAATCAAGACAAAGCAAGGTTGATCACTCTTTCCATGCCTATTCAGCATTGTATTTGAAAATTTAGCTACAGGATTAAGATAAATGACAGAGATCTGGTGGATGAAAATAGGAAAAGAAAAATCAGTGTCTTTATTTGCAGATGATATGATAGTATATACAAGTCACTCTAAAATATTCACTTAGAGAACACTACATTTGATAAACACTTTCAAAAACAGTAACTGGTTATAAATTTAACTCAAAAAAATTTGGAGCCTCCCTATATATAAAGGAATATGGTCTGATGAATAAATTAATAAAATACCACCTTTCACAATTATTGCAACAATATAAAGTATCTTGGGAAAACTCTTACTAAACAAGTGGAAGACTTGCATGATAAAAACTTAAAGATATTTTAAAAGAAAGAAAATGATATATCAGAAAATGGAAAGATCTCCCATAAACATGGATCTGTAGCATTAAAATAGTAAAAATGACCATATGACCAAGAGCAATCTACAGATTCAATGTAATCCCTATCAAAATTCCAATACTGTTCTTCACAGATCTTAAAATTAACAATTCTTTAAAAAGACAGGATATATAAAACTATCCTGAACAAATGAGAACTTTCAGAGTTACCCTCCCTGATTTCAATCTGTACTACAGAACTAGAATAATAAAAACTGCATGACATTGGCATAAAAGAAGACATACTGATCAATCAAATTGAATTGAAATACAAGACATAAATCCATACACCTATGGACACCTAAAATTAAAAAGCAGAAATATACAATGGGGACAAATTGCATCTTCAAAAAGTGGTGTTCATCTAATTGGATGTCAGTATGCATAGTAATGTAAATATATATGTATTTATCACCTTGTACAAATACAATTCCAAATGGATCATAAAGCTCAATATAAAACTACATACACTGAAACTTATAGCAGAGAAATTGGGAAATAGTATTGAATTCAATAGCAGTGGAAAAGACTTTCTGAGTAAACCACCAATATTACATAGGAACTAACATCAATAATTAATTAACAGGACTTAACTAAACTGAAGAGCTTATGTAAGGCAAAGTATATAGTCACTTATAAAAAAATGGCAACCTACAGAATGGGAAAGGATTTTTTTTTTTTTTTTTTTTTTACCAATTCTACACATTATATAGGACAAATATCCAAAATATATGAAGAACTCAAAGAACTAGATAACAAAAATCCAAATGTTTCAATTAAAATAGAGGTACAAATATAAACAGAGAATTCTCAGTAAAGATAACTTAAATGACTCAGAAACAGTGAAAGAAAGATTCAACATTCCTAGCCATCAGGTAAATTCAAATCTAAAGTATTTTGAGATTCCATATTATACCTGTCAGAATGGCTAAGATCAATAACACAAGAGACAGCTCATGCTGGTAACAATATTACAGGAACACTCACTCTTCCATTGCTGTAAAGTATAAAGTATAAGTATAAACTCTTACAGTAACTATAAATATAGTTGTTCCTTAGAAAATTGGGAAATTATCTGTCTTAGTCCTGCTATAGCGTTCTTAAGTATGGAACAAAGAACACTGTATTCTATAGCAAGAACACTTCCAAAACTATGTTCACTGTGGGTTTATTCATATTATCCAGAAACTGGAAATTACCTAGATGTCCCTCAATATAAGAATGGATAAAGAAAACTTTGGTATATTTACAAAATGGAGTATTACTCAGCTGTTGAAAACATGACATCATGATATTTGCAGATAAATGTATGCAACGAGAAAACAAAAAAAAAACACCAAAAAAACCTCCTGACTGAGATAACCCAGACCTATAAAGACAAATACTGTATTATTCATTTCTAAATTATAATAGTTCTTAGGTAAATGATTAATAAAGCTACAATCTACAGACCCAGTGATTTTTAGGTATAAAGGAAGGAACAAGGGGACACATGACTCTCCTAGGGTTGAAGAAATAGAATAGTTTCATAGGTTGACAGGGGACAAATGGAATGAAAATGGGAGGATCTCAGGGGTAGCAGAAAGGGAGATGATTTTGAGGCACAGAATGCAGGAAAAACAGCTAAAATTGAAGAATATTTCAGAGGAGTTATGAAAACATAGTGCAATTGAAACTTCATAAAATATATGAACATGATATTACTGAAGTCTATAAATAAAGGGGGAAAACAGATTCCTAACTGGCTATCTCTTGTCTCCAAATGAAGCTCATAGTACTGAGACTGGATTGAAGTTCATTGAGTTGCTGGCTGAAGGGGTCCCATGGAAATCTGGGAATAACACAGGTTATTTTCAGGGATAAAAGTTGCTCTGAATAATCTGATAACGAGGCTCCATTGCTAAAGATAACACCCAAATAGCACACTGAAAATGGAAGAAGGTCAGAAGATGCCTACAAAAAGCATTCACTACTATGTTTCAGAGTCTTTGTTTATAAGAAGTTGCCATGCAGGTTACCAAAAAAGAAACACAAACACAAACCTAGGCACAAAACCTTTTATCTACTATATTGTGGTAGTAACCAACCAATATCTGATATGACTTAAGACCTACTCCATGATATGCACTCACTGATAAGCAGATATTAGCCCCAAAACACACAATACCTAAGATGCAACGCATAAACCTCATGAAACTCAAGAAGAAGGAGGAAGACCAAAGTGAGGGTGCTTTTGTCCTTTTTAGAACGAGTATCAAAAGATTCAACCAGGATCTCCCAGGATCTAAACCTCCAGCCTGAGAACAGACAGGGGCAAGCTGTCCTCTGAGAGGCTCTAACCAGCAGCTGACTCAGACAGATACAGACATCCAGAGCCAAACAGTGCATGGAGCTTGAGGACTCTTATAGAAGAATAGGCGGAAGGACTGTGGGCCCTAAGGAGATAGGAACTGCACAGGAAGATCAACAGAGTAAACCAACCTGAACACTTGGAGCTCTCAGAGACTGAATCACCAACCGTGGAACATACCTAGTCTACACAGATCTACCTCCATGGGCTGGACCTAGGCCTCCCTGCACATATGTTGTAAATGTGCAGCTTGGTTTTCATGTAGGTCTCAAACATCTGGAGTGGGGGCTATCCCAAAACATGCAGCCTGTATATGGAGTATGGTCTTCTAGCTGGGTGCCTCATCTGGCCTCAATGGGAGAGGAAGCACCTAGCCTCTCAGAGACTTAAAGTGGCAGGGTGGGGGATACAGGAGGAAGGGGTACTCAGAAAACAAGAGATGGGGAAGGATTGTGGGAGGGGTGACTGGGACGGGTTATAAAGTGAATAAGCAAAAAAAAAAAATTAAAAAAAAAATCCCTGCAAAAAAAAAAAGACCCACTCCATGAGATGGAACTCATAACATATTGCTTGAGCAACCAAGTACCAGAGACTATAGATAGTCCAGAGAACTAGGATAAAACCAAATATTACTGTTTTATAATGGTAACAGTAAAATGACTATGAATTATATTTTTGTATACTCAGAGATCAAGGACTTATTCAATAAGCGCTGGAGAAAGTTTCCTTCTAAAATTAATTAGAACAAATATAAGGACCAGACATTACACAGAGAGATAGACCTTGAAGCACATAGCTCTTTGTTGAATGTCTCTATAAAACCTTCTGCTCAGAACTCAGGGAACTCCATGGAGAAAGAGAATTTAAGAGTGTCAGAGCCATTGTGGTCAGTATTTCCATTTTGGTCAAGCTTCAAAAATGGTATATAAAGCTTGATCGTGTTAGCCCCTTTTGTCCTGAGAATAATTTTATTCCTTCCCATTGTGTTAAAGCTTTTCTTTAACAACACCAACATGTTGGCAGCCAAAACACATGACTTGAAACTGAAAATGGACCCACAGACAGAGTTATTAACAGGCTGGCAAGCCAAGCACTGGTAAGATTCTGCACAGAGCCTTACCAACCTAAGACATAAGTGCATTGCTTTTGATAATGCATATTCCATGATGGATAAGGAAGGCATTCTTGTCAGAATGATCTAAGACAGGCTCAGTCTTGTATATAAAATAAAAAAGGGAAAAATGTGGAGATCTTTTGGGGATACTTGACAGGAACCTGACACTGACCAAGGACAAGGAAATTGGCTGCTTGGCAAGAATCTGACATTAGGCTAGAACAAAGAGGTAATTCCAGGCAGGAATCTAAATCCTAGGCTAGAACAAAGATGTAGGCTTCAGGCATGAAAATGACTTTCAGCTAGGACAGGAAGTAGGCTAAGATAATTAGGTCATCCTGATAAGCCCATAGATCACTGAACTTTGTTTACAGCCTTGCTTGTTCTTTGACTATTGGTGTTTATTGTTTTGCTTGTTCTTTGACTATTTGCATCTATTTCATTGCTAGTTCCTCAACCTAGAATTGACCTTAATACTTGCATGCAATTAAAATGGTATAAAAGCAAAAAGGAGGAGCGGGGATGGGATAAGAGGCTTCTTGGGGGAGGGTGAATGGGTAAAAGGATTACATATGAAATGTAAATAAATAAAATATCCAATTAAAAATTCCAATAATAATAATAATAATAATAATAAAGAGTGTCAGAGCCAGAGACTATGGAGGACATCAGGACAATGAGATATTCTAAGTCAATTGAGTAAAGTCCATATGAACCCCCAGCAATCCTTAATGGTTCTGACAAGGTCCTTTATGTATACATTATAGCTTTCAGCTTACTATTTTTATAGAACCCGCGAGTGTGTGAATGAGTCAGTTTCTGATTCTTATGCCTACTCTTGGGGCTCTTTTACTTCTGCTGCTTTTCCTGTCTATCTTAAATGTGATTGAATTTGTTTTAACTTATTATATTTTATTTTGTTATGTTTGGTTGACATTTCTTAGAACTCTCTTTTTTCTAATGAGAGACAGAATGGGAAAATATCTAGAGAGGAGGAAAGGTGTGGAGGCACTGGGAGGAGATAACAGGAAATGGTAATCAGGATATATAGTATGAGAAAAGAATGAAAAAATGAAAGAACTCTTAAAATTGTACTATAAAAGCAATTTGAAATGGACAAGTGATGAAATGTAGGTGATAGAGTACATTTTCTGAAGAGACAATTAACTTTTCTTATAAAAAAAATGTGACAATTTCATAGTCATTCTAACTGGTGTGAGGTGGAATCTTAGGGTTGTTTTAATTTGAGTGTTCCTGATGACAAAGGGTGTTGTGCATTTCTTTACGTGCTACTCAGTTTCCTCAGTTGAAAATTCTTGTTTTAGCTCTGTATCCCATTTTTTAATAGGGTTATTTGATTCTCTGGAGTCTAACTTCTTGAGTTATTTGTATATGTTTGATACTAGCCCTCAATCAGATGTAGGATTGTTAAAGCTCTTTTCCCAATCTGTTTTTGTTGCCTCTTTGTCCTATTGACTGTGTCCTTTGCCTTACAGAAACTTTACAATTTTATCAAGTCCTATTTGTCAATTCTTGATTTTAGAGTATATGCCATTGGTGTTCTGTTCAGGAAATATTCCCCTGTGCCATGTGTTCCAGGCTGGCTAAAGTAAAAAATTTAGGTGATAGCAGAGCTGGTGAGGATGTGGAGAAAGAGGAACACTCCTCCATTGTTGATATGATTGCAAGTTGATACAATCACTGTGGAAATCAGTCAAGCTGTTTCTCAGAAAATTAGACATAGTACTACCTGTTGACCCAGCTATATCACTACTGGGCATATACCCAAAAGATGCTCCAATGTATAACAAGGACACAAGTTTCACTATGTTCACAGATGCTTTATTTATAATAACTAGAAGCTGGAAAGAACCCAGATGTCCTTCAACAGAGGAATGGATAAAGAAAATGCAGTAAATTTATACAGTGGAGTACTACTCAGCTTTTAAAAACACTGAATTCAGGAAATTCTTAGACAAATGGATAGAAATAGGGAACAAAATACTCATGGGAGAAAATATGGAGACAAAGTGTGGAGCAGAGACTGAGGAAAAGTCATCCTGAGACTGGCCCACCTGGGGATCCATCCTATATACAGTCACTAAACGCAGAAACTATTTTGGATACCAAGAATTGAATCCTGACAGGAGCCTTATACAGTTGTCTCCTGAGAGGTTCTGCCAGAGTCTGACAAATACAGAGGCAGATGCTCGTAGCCAACTATTGGAGTGAGCATGGGGTCCCCACTCAAGGAGTTAGGAAAGGACTGAAGTAGCTGAAGGGGTTTTCAACCCCATAGGAAGAGTAACAACATCAACCAACCAGATCCCCAGAGCTTCCAGGAACTAAACCGCCAACCAAAGAGTACACATGGAGGGACCCATGGCTCCAGCCGTGTATGTAGCAGAGGCTAACCTTGTTGGACATCAATGGGAGAAGAGGCCCTTGGTCCTGTGAACGCTTAGTGTTCCAGTGTAGAAGAATGCGAGGGCAGGGAGGCTGTCATGGGTGGAGGGTGGTTGAACATACTCATAGAAGCAGTGGGTGAGACATGGGGTTTTCGAGGTGAAACTGAGAAAGTAGATAACATTTGAAATGTAAATAAAGAAAATATTCACCAAAAAAGTGTCACAATTTAAAACTGATACAACTACACATCTACCATAATGCCTAAATTCCACAAAACAAACATTACCAAATACTGGCAAGGATGTGGAACAAGTATTCTTATGTATTTATAAATGTTCTATGTGTTTAAGGAGATAACTGATGATGCATTACTATTACATAAATGAGTAAAAATTTTGAAACATAGCACAAATTAAGCATTATTGTTTGTAGAAAATATACTACTAATTAACAAATTAAAGAAGAAAAACGGTATTCTATAGTGAGGTCATGAAGTTGTAAGATGATCATCAGTAGATTATGAGCTACTCTAGAGAATTGCTAAGATAAGATGTCTGGGATGGAGGCATTAGGTCATTGCAATTCTTGAAATATAGTCAGCACCTATACTGTCCTCAAATCAATGATAACTGACGATTTTAGATACTGCTTGATGCAAAGGAAAGAAAAAAAACACCTAATAATTGAAAAGAAAGCATTAAATTCTTTACCATGTTCTCAAGTTTTATTTGTTTTTTTATGGAATGCAGACTATTGAAAAGATGTGTGCTATCCATATCCATAGCATGGTGCTAGCTATTAAGGACAACTTTCACTTTTATCATTTCATTTGTTTCCACCTGCACTCATGCTGTACAAGCTATAGTGGAAGTATGGTCTATAAAAAACATTTAGAAGAGCCAGCATATGTTCCTTCTAACATTTTATGAGAGAGATATTATTGCTAAGACATTTGTTTTAAAATATAGTCCTTCTCATTCTTTTGTGAACTGATTTTCTTGATATAAATTTTCCTTCATAATTGATTACTCCGGTTCAAATCAAGTAACTGATGTCAGACAGAATGAAGGAAAAGGTAGATGAAAAAAGAAGAAATACATTTAAATTCTCTAAATGAGTTGTTTTCTTCAGCAGAATTAATTTTTCTTTGCTTTTATTTGACTATGTTTTACAATTTTGCTTATCAACCATTTAATTCCACCATCATGGTATATGCATATTTGTTTATATGTACAGAAATATGTTTATAAAATATCTATTATATATTAACTGGCTATATATTCCTGAAGATATATATAGCCTCACACCTATAAACAATTTTATAGTGCACTGCTATATCCAAAAATCATTATACTCCATTAGGTTTTTAAAAATCTATTACTTTTAGATCTGGCAAATATTCAATTGATAATATCCACTTTAATCATTTACAACTGAGCAAATATGAGATTATAAATATTTCTTAAGATAATTTTTGACATGGGTAACACATGAAACAAACTTAATACATGAAATTTATAGTTGTGAAAGGACATTGAAATAAGAATGGTAAAAATATAGAAAATTAAAGAAACAAGAAAACTGAAAGACATAAATAAACATCAGAAACATATCAATTCATTTCTACTGAAAAAATTATTTTAGAAGTAATAAGGTTGACATACATAAGTAAGTAACATGACAAACTCTTCCTTAATAAATTACTTTGAAAAATTGGCCAGTAGAGAAAAGTTACCAATATTTATATGTTTTATATTTTCATTAACCTAAAGGAGGTAATACACAGAGATTTTTAAAGATACAAGTTTAGAAAAATAAGATTAAGTTCTTTGAAAACACAGAGACATAGTAAGTGATAAATCATTTTTGTACCTGAATGACTCATAAATGCTGAAATTTCTAAATACTGTCAAAAACAATCCCAGCTCCCTTTTCATTTTGTAGGCTTTTGGTTTTTTCTTTTTCTTCTCTTTCTGTTCTTTTTTTCTTCTTTTCTCTTTTCTTTTCTTCCTTTATTTTTTCATTCATTTGTTCATTCCTTCCTTTCTTCCAGTTTCTCTGTCTTTCTTCCTTCCTTCCTTCCTTCCTTCCTTCCTTCCTTTCTTCTTTCTTTCTTTTCTTTCTTTCTTTCTTTTTTTTTTTTTTTTGTTGATAAAAGATCTTATGAAATCCATTCCTGACTGCCTTGGTATTTACTATGTAGACCAAGCTACTCTTTAATTCACAGCAGTTCTCTTTATTCATCCACTCCAGCTATCAAATTACAGGAATGAATCACCACATCAATGCTAACATTTCTACTGTACTTTCATATGTACAGATATGTTCCCAAATGTCTGTGCCTCCTGCCACCATTTGAAGTGGTCCTTAAGTTACATTTGTAACTTCCTTTTAGTACTATTAGTCATGTAATGACTATAACAATACATGAGAGCTGATCATTTGTGAAAGTTAGAAATTTGTTTTATATATTTCTTGAAACACATTTCAGAATAAAGTCTGAAAACCTGGGAAAATTGTTGGTTTTATACCTGGCAAATGACCCACTCCATAGGGGACATCATGAAAACCATTTCCTCCAGAGGAAGAGCACAGGAAATTAATGCCATTTTCACAAACTATTTTATCTTGTTTTTATAATTTTACGAATGTGTGTGTCTGTGTATGTCTCTCTGTGTGTGCATATGGGAGGTCTCTGTGTATGAGAATGTATTTGCTGCCATGCTTCAGTCCACAGTGGAAGGCCAGAGGAAAACTTCTGAGAGTTTCCTCTCTCCTACTGCATTAGACTCAGTTTCTTAAATATGAATTAAAAGGAGATAAGGATTTTCAATCTATAGTGCTTACTTACATTACTGATCACAAAGATCATAAAACTTGTATCATTTCTACTTGAAAAGATTCCCTCATTTCTTCAACTATCCATGAGGATTCAGGGCCATCCATGATAGTTTCTACTTAATGATAAACAAAAAATATTATCTAGACATCCTGCTATTAACATTCAGATTAAATGTAACCTCTCTGCTACTACTCCAGTATCATGTCTGTCTGCTTGCTGCTATGCTCTTTGCTATGATGATCATGGAACTGACTTCTAAACAGAAGCAAATAAATTAATCAAGCACATTTTATTGAATTCTGAGGACATGAAGAAACTAATTATAAATCTCACTCTCCAAAAGACAATGAATAAAATATTGTATCTAAATATTCTCAATAACTAAAAGAAAATTAGTCACAGAAAATTAGAGGAGTATTTCTAGACTAATGCTGACAAAATGAGTAGTAATATGGGTATTAATTTGAAAAAGTATGTGACAGATTAAATTCAAATATGACTTTCTTTTTACTTAACCTAAAAAGATTTTTGATCCTAATTACCCTCTATTAATTTTTCTCTGATGTTGAAAAACAAGTTCTGACAGAAATCAATTTAAGGACATTGGATTATATATGGCCTATGATTCCAAATTACTGGAGTGGGGAAGGCAGGGTCTCAAGAAGACATGCTAGTGGATCAGGGACTTAGATGATCACATTTTCTTCCCAAATACTGGAAGAAGAAAGAGAACAGAGGAAATGGGATGAAGCCATAAAACCATTAGGCTTCCCTCAGTGATGTGCTTCTTCTAATAAGCCTGAGCTTTCTAAATATTCCATGTCCTCCATGAACCTGAAACGAAGTGTCCAAATGCATGATCCTATGGGAACATTTCTCATTCAAACCACCACAGAATAGACATACAATATTATCATATCTACTAACTTTTTTATTCTGTTAAGGAAACAGTTTTGGCATAGACTCATGCTCTCTGTCTTCTTGTATACAAATGGATACTTTTTAGTAAGATGATCTAGTGAAGACTGATCTTTCTGGAAAAGAATATTTTACTTTAAAGGAAACTCTTTTTTAAGAACACTAAATAGGATACACGTATTA
Organism: Mastomys natalensis; assembly: GCA_021653895.1. NCBI lineage: Eukaryota > Metazoa > Chordata > Mammalia > Rodentia > Muridae > Mastomys > Mastomys natalensis. The sequence goes on along the minus strand of JAJTUV010001736.1, from coordinate 214,441 downwards.
TAAATTGTATATTGTAATTTGGCTAGGATGCAAGTTGTATGTATTGTATCGATCAATAGAAAGAAAAGAAAGAAAGAAAGAAAGAAAGAAAGAAAGAAGAAAGAAAGAAAGAAAAAAGAAAGAAAGAAAGATAGATAGAAACTCTATTTTTGACCAGACATTTAAGTGCATATCTAAGTTCATACAGTTTAAAACTGTATACCACCCATGAATCAGGATTCAACAGTCTTCAAACAAACATTTCAGTGTCTGTATAAGTAATAAAAGTTTAAAATTTTGGGGAACAAAACATAATCTAGTCCAAAACGCTAAGTTGAGAATCTCTGTGATTAGGAGAAGAGAACATCCCAAAATTCAAGATCCAACACAATCAGAAAGACCTACTAAACAATCAGAATTACAAGTTTTGGCCTTTCTCATTACAGAATACAATACAGTGAAAATATACTTCTCAATAAAAGTGTATTTCTATCTCTAATTTTCACATGCAATGTAAAAACATGACAACAACTTTAAATCAGGCCATGACTATTATGAAGCCAGAAAATTGCCTTCATGTCTATTTGAGAGGAAATAAGCTAATGCAGAATGAACTAATAAAAGTGCCTCAGGCATTGTTAAAGCAAATAGAACAGTAGTTCATCTCTAAACAAGCTGAAGATTTGCTTCACATGTTATCACCACATATACTGTATTTTGTTTTTATCATTTGTATTATTTTTAATGTTTAAATTAAATAGTGGTAGATAGAAGAATGCTCACATTTGGGATGTGGTATTTTATATAAATTGAAATATATTTACTCATTTAAATCATTATGCTTTCATGCTTTATAAAATTTATTTAATTTTTAGTCAATGTCATTAAGAGTAATATTCATCACTCATTTTGTTATGCCCAAATGGCATCATAACTTCACTTGAGGTAAATATTTAACACTTTATTTTTTTTCTGTATGCTTTTGTTATAGGTTTGGATTTTTACACCCCTATTTATATTTTGATTTGGTTGTCTAAATTTAGAAATATTATTTCATCAAACTTTGTTAAAAACAACTTTGCACTTTTAATCTTAGGATAGTCTGAAAACTGTGGAAACATTATTAGTTTTCTAGATAGATTTTATGGAAAAAATGGAAATGAAATATTATGGAAAACTTCAGATAATGCATACAATGGAGAAAAAGAAATTTTAGTTATTTTCATTTAATAAGATATTTAAAACTACTATTGCTTTTACTGGATTCTTCCTGATACAACCATATGATAACAATTTTCACGACAATATGCCAACAATATGTAATTAGGTTGTGTTTATTTTATTGTATAAATTTTATTTAATTTTTATGTACTGAGCTTTTATTAATGCTCAGTCTACATAGACATTAAAAGTAATTAACATGCTTTATGTGAAATATGATTCCAAATTCATTCTTCATATATTCTATCAAATAAAACATTTCTTAAATGTAGAAATAAATTTAGATTTATAATGATTTTCTAATATTATTTTGCATAAACATATTGAAACACTGGTTGTGAAAACATTGACAATTCTACACAAAATTAAAAGTAGTTACAGGTATGACTTTAATAGATTACATTTACACATATGATCAAGTATTGGAAGATTTCTTAAGGCTTACTTTCTCAACTATATTAAAAGCTGGAATTTCTGTATTCATTCAGAATTTTTGCTTATGTTTAAGAAAATTAACAAATGTAGCTATGTAAATATATATTATATTATGATATTTATAATTACACATAAGAAGATATAAATATTATTAATAAGATCAAGTATTAAATATTAAACATATTATATATTACATATGTCATATATTATATGTTATATAGTCTATATTTTATAATTTATATTACATGTTGCATATTATATGTTTTATTTATTCTATTTGTATAAATGTAGCCCTAGAAGCAAGTCAAGTAATCATGAAATCCAGCATAAACCAATTCAGTCTCTCTTATACTCTCACAACACAGTGACGAAATATATATGGGTTTCACTTTCCAGGCCTAAGCAAACAATCAGTTCTACAACATTGAATACCAAATGGTCATTACTTAATTCTCAGTTCTATTCTCCAGCATAACATCAGCCTCATATGTGAGATACCAATTGCTTTTTTGTCTTCAAAATTTCTGAACATCAGCCATAAATTAAGGACACTATCACTTCCATTTTAGCATCAGCTCATTAGCAATAGTAGTAGACAGGACATGGGGAAATACTAATGTATTCCAATTTACTAATAACAGGATATACAATATAAACAAACAGAAATGCACAAAGTAAGCTGTAGGAGACAGGCCACAAACCCTCTAAGACACTCTGGGCATGCTATTCCCTTAACATTTTGTGTATTCAGCTTTCCGATTACTTTGCACTCATCCTTTTAGAGTTGTACAGTCTTCATTACATTGTTGTGGTTGACTAAATCATTGGCCACTGGAGATCATCTCAGCTTTTATCTTCCCTCCAGAGTTTAGAAACCAAGGTAGAATGTCTGAATTTGCCAGCTCAGTTGGGCTCATTTTATTGGCCAATCCCAATCATAAAGCTACATGAAAGTAACTTCTCTTTGGTCAATCGCATACAAAGAGAAACTTAATTATTCTGAAGATTCCTGAGTACAAGAGAGTTATTACAGAGATGGTAGAGAGATGCTAGAAAGATGGCTATGTCAATAAAATGTCTTTAGGATAATCATAATGATTTTAATTTGGATTCTCAGAAGTCATGTAAAAGCTGTGTAGGGATACATTACTATGATATGAACACTGAGGAGCCAGAGGTAGGAGGATCACTGGAATTCACTGGTTAACCAGTCTAACCTAATTATTAAGCTCTGATTCAGTGAGATAATTTGTCTCAAAAAATCAGTTGGAAGGAAATAGAGGAATATACTCAGTATCTGCCTAAGTGAGCCCACACTTGCACACAGATTAACAAATGTGTGAACACACAAACACACACACACAAAACACACACACATACACACACTCACACATACACACATACACACATCTGCCCCAATGATACAGTGGATGTTTTACCTTCTTTACCAGAGGAAAAGTATAAAATTTATTTATACATTTATCAAAATGGTACATGGCATTTCATAAAGTGCATAAATTATATTTAAATTTACTACATATTGAATGTTACTTATATGAAAACTTATTTAATCATTATTAGTTCATGAAGGAGACATTTTATTAATGTTAAACATTAGAAAATGAAGCTCACATTTAGTAACCTGCTGAAGGTTCAAGAAGCACAATTTTGAATATTGCTTCATAACTTTACTTACTTTATTATTAACATCTTTCTTTTGTAAAGCTGTTCATAAAATGAGGTTTATTAGAAATCTCCTTTCAGTTTAAGAGAAAGATAATCTATTTAATAGTGTTTCATCTGAATCCTGGAATTTAAGCAATCTTTTGATTACCTCTATGTCTTATAATAGCATAATCTATAATGCATCTAGGAATCAAATGTATGAACTTAGTAAAGAATACTTTACGCTGAAATAGCACACTGTCTTTATTTAAACAATTATGTATTGTCAAAATATCCTTCCTTTAAACATATGACTCATATATATTAGTCAAATAGGTTATTTTCATTTTTGTAGTTAATTTACATTTTGTAGAACTCAATCCAATACTGAATCCAAAGAAAATAGAGGCTCTCTACTCCTTCCTGTTCCAGAGACAGCCACATCTTCTTGTACAGTGCCAGCCTCCTCTCATAGACAAGATGGTGAAGGTTAGTGTGAATGGATTTAGCCATATTGGGAGCCTTGTTATCAGTTATGCCTTCTCACCTACATCTGGCAAAGTGGAAATTGTTGCAATCAATGACTTCTTCATTGGCCCCAACTACATGTTCTACATGTTCCTGTATGACTCTACCCATGACAAGTTCAAAGGCAAAGTCAAGCCTGAGAATGAGAAGCTTATCTTCGACAGGAAGCCCATTACCATCTTCCAGAAGCAAGATCCACTAACATCAAATGGGGTGATGCTGGTGTTGAGTATGTCATGGAGTCTACTGGCATCTTCACCACCATGGAGAAGGCTGAGGCCCACTTGAACGGTGGGGCCAAAGGGATCATCACAGTTGCCCCATTCTTCTGATGCTCCCATCCTACTTTTAACATTGAGATTAAATGTAACCTCTCTGCTATGACTCCAGTATCATGCCTGCCTGCTTACTGCTATGCTCTCTGCTATCATGGTAGATGAGTGTGAACCACAAGAAATATAACAAGTCACTCAAGATTGTCAGCAGTGCATCCTGTACTAAGCACTGGCCAAGGTCATCCATCACAACTTTGGCGTCATGGAAGGGCTAATGACCATGGTCCATGCCATCACTGCCACTCAGAAGACTGTCAATGGTCCCTCTGGAAAGCTGTGGCATGAGGGCTGTGGGGCTGCCCAAAATATCATCTCTGCATTCACTGATGCTGCCAAGGCTGTGGGCAAAGTCATCACTAAGTTGAACAGGAAGCTCACTGGCATGGCTTTCCATGTTCCTACCCCCAATATATCCATTGTGGATATATTGACATGCCACCTGGATAAATCTGCTAAGTATGATGACATCAAGAAGGTGGTGAAACAGGCATCCAAGGGCACACTACAGGGCACCCTGAGCTACCCAGGTTATCCCCTGAGATGTCAACAGTAACTCACACATTAATATCTTTGATGCTGCAGCTTGCATTGTTCTCAATGACAATTTTGTAAGCCTCACTTCCTGGTATGACAATGAATACAGCAACAAGGTGGTGGACCTCATGGCCTGCATGAACTCCAAGGAGTAAGAAATCTTGGACTACTCACCCTAGCAAGGACAGGAGAGGATCAAAGAGACTCTCAGTTGCTGAGGGGTCCCTGCCCCTTCTCAGACCCCCAATACTGAACATCTCTCTCAGATTTTCCATCCCAGATCTCCATAATATCAAGAGGGGCCAAGGGACCCATACTTTCTTGAATACCATCAAATAGTTCGCTGCATCCACAAAAAAGAAGATAAATAGAAAGGAAAAAAGCAATTATCTTTATAAAATTTTAGGAGGCATGATAGGAGGTCTCCTATATTTCTTCTTTAGTTATGATTGAACATTTCTGATTAATCTAGGAAAGTAATTTTAAATGATTTTATATATTTTTGTAGATTATACAGGATAGTTAAACTCCAAGAAATTACCAAATCAAGATGACATGAATCTTTACAGAGAAAGAAAACTTGGTAAATAATAGATACCTAACTACATGAGAATTTCTAGGGATGAGGAGCTGGGCATGGCGTTTCATATCTTTAGGCAGATTTCTGAGTTCAAGACTATCCTGATTTGCATAGTGACTTCTAGCTAAGACCATATAGGGAAACTCTCTCAAAAAAACAAACAAACAAATAAAAAAGACAAATAGAGAAAAGAAAGAAAAGAAAAATTCTAGAGATGGTATTATGATATGAAAAATATATGAACATTTTCATTTTTGAACTTTCTGTGTGACATGTATTATTTTAGGAGTTAATTTATTTATATCCATTGTAGATGAAATTACAAGGCTCCTATAAGTATGGTTATTTTTCAGCCTATACACAAACACACAAAACCATACACACACATATACACACAAACACAAACATACACACAATTAAATTTAAAATTGAAGTGCAGAAAAAAAATCATACAGTATATCTTTCTGTCTTGCTTATTTCACTAAATAATTTCTAATTAGATCCATTTTCTGAAATATTATGATTTCTTTTTTTCATAGTTGAATAAAATTTTATTGTATGAATGTGTCACATTTTCTTTGTCCATTTATGTGCTGACAGAGATCAATACAAATCACTCCATGTCATAGCACCCATATAATTTCATATTCACATTTATTATATTTAATTTAATGTATTTATTTATTTATTTTACACTCCACATTTTATTCTCCCCCCTCAATCCACCCTTTGACTTTTCCACATTCCATACCTCCAACCTACCCCACTGCCTCCACAAGACTGTTCCCAGCACCTCTAAACTTCTTGGGTCCTCCAGTTTCTTGAGGGTTATATATGTCATCTCTGATGACCCAGTAGTCCTCTGCTGTATATGTTTTGGGGACCTCATATCAGCTGGTATGTGCTGCTTTTTTAGTGGTCTAGTGTTTGAGAGATCTCAGGGATCCAGATTAATTGAGACTGCTGGTTCTCCTACAGGGTTGCCCTCCTCCTCAGCTTCTTTCAGCCTTTTCCTAGTTCCACCAGAGGACTCAGCAGCTTCTGTCCATTGGTTGGGTGCACATATCTGCATCAAACTCTTTCAGCTGCTTCTTGGGTCTTTCAGAGGGCAGTCATGATAGGTCCCTTTTTGTGAGCACTCCATAGCTTCAGTAATAGTGTCAGGACTTGGGACCTCCACTTGAGCTGGATCTCACCTTGGGCCTGTCACTGGACCTTCTTTCCCTCAGGCTCCTCTCCATTTCCATCCCTGTAGTTCTTTAAAACAGGCACAATTATGAGTCAGAGTTTTGACTGTGGGATGGCAACCCCCTAATTCGATGCCCCATCTTCCTGCTGGAGGTGGGCTCTGTAAATTCCTTCTCCCTAATGACCTGCATTTCATCTAAAGTCCCTACCTTTTGAGTTCCAAGTATCTCTCACTTCCCAGATCTATGTTGCATTCTGGAGGGTCCTCTGAATTTCCTCCTTCCTATGTTGCCTGTTTTCATTGTTTCTGCTGGCCCTCAGGGCTTTAGCTCTTTTCCTTCACCTAATACCAGATCAGGTTCCCCTCTCCCCTTGACCCCCATCCACTTTCCCTCCATGGTCCCTCCCTCCCTCCCCACTTGTGATTGATTTCTTCTCCATTCCCAGTGGGACTGAGGTGTCCTCACTTGTACCCTTGTGCTTGTTGACCTTTTTGAGTTCTGTGGACTATATCTTGGGTATTCTGTACATTTTCTGGCTAATATTCACTTATTAGTGAGTATATACCATGCATGTCATTTTACCTGCAAAACTCAGGATATCTTCGATCATAATAGCTAAGTAGTATTCCATTGTTTAAAAGAACCAAATTTTCTGTATCTCTGTTGTGGAACCTCTGGCTAGGTTCCAACTTCTGGCTGTCACAAATAAGGCCACTATGAACATAGTGGAACACGTGCCCCTGTGGCATAGTGGGACATCTTTTGGGTATATTCCCAAAAATGGTATTGCTGAGTGTTCTGGTAGATCTATGTCCAATTTTCTGAGGAACCTCCAGATTGATTTGCAGAGTAGTTGTACCAGTTTGTACTCCCACCAGCAATGGAAAAGTATTCCCCTTTCTCCATATTCTTGCCATATGTGTTGTCACCTGAGGTTTTGATCTTAGCCATTCTGATTGGTTTAAGGTGGAATCTCAGGGTCGTTTTGATTTGTATTTCTCTGATCACTAAGGACTTCGAAAATTTCTTTAGGTGCTTCTCAGACATTTGAGATTCCTCTGTTGTGAATTCTCAGTTTAGTTCATATTCACATTTATTGCTGCAATATTTGCAGTAGCTAAGAAATAGAACCAACATAATCTTTTTGGATTGCTGCATGTAGGAAAAATAGGGTAATGGCCTTTTTTGAGGTTTTAGTTTTTGGTGTGATTTTTTCACATTAGATAATCAATATAAAAATAACTGATATATACTGAGTATGGTAGCACATGCCATTAATCCTAGTAATCTAAAGGCAGAAGCAGACAGATCTCTGTGAGTTTACACCATCATAGAGGCAAGAGGAGAGGGGAAGGGATAGGGAGTTCCTGGGAGGGAGAGGGAAAATGAGGTAAGGGGAAAACATCTGAAATGTAAATAAAATCTCCAAAAAAAAAAAAAAGAGACCAGCCTAGTCTATAAAGCAAGTTTTATGACAGTAAGAACTATAGAACTTTTGCACAGAGAAACCATGCTTTAAAAAAAAAACAAGCAAATAAATAAATACATTCAATAATAAAAATAATAATAGACATAATTTAAGAAGGTATAATATTTCTTCCTTCAGGATTAAGTGAAAATGCTAGAGTAGCTAAGTATGCTACCCCCAAATATTCCAGGTTGACAAATTGTTTATTTTGAGCTGGGGAAAACTGAAAAGACGCAGGTGAGAATGGGTCTTTGTGCACCTTCATTTGTATAAAAGTTGTATGGAAATTCTCAGGAATATTTCTTGTTCTACTGTATAAAAAGAAAAGGAACACATGTAATTTTCAGTGAAAATATTAAACTGTTATTAGCATACAGACTATAAACATTGCTTTTACTTTAGTTTTTAATATATGTACACTGTCATAATTTAATCAGACCTAAACTCTAAAAGTTCTAGTTTCATGTCCATTGCCTACAATCTTATAAGTATTTATGAGGATCCCGTATTTTCTCAAGCTTTTGCTACCTCATTTTTGTATATATAACTGATCACAATTATTTTTATACTTAAAATATTTTTTATTCTTTAATCTTTTTTATAGTCCAGTCGTTATCCCCCTCCTGTCAGCCCTCTGACCCTTCTTTTTCCCAATGTTCCTTTCTCCCACATTTCAAAGAGGATGTCCCCACCCACACCCTACCTCACAGCACCCTCTCCACACTCTCTGAGGCTTCAAGTCTCTCAAGGGTTAGGTGTATCTTCTCTCACTGAGGCCAGAACAGACAGTAGTCTGCTGTGTATGTATCGGGGCCCCAGACCAGCTCATGCTTGCTGTGTGGTTGATGGCTCAGTGTCTGAGAGATCTCGGGGATCCAGGTTAGAGACTGCTGGTCTTCCTACAGGGTTGCCTTCCTCCTCAGCTTCTTCCAGCTTTTCCTTAATTTAATCCCAGGAGTCCCTGGCTTCTGTCCATTGGTTGGGTGTAAGTATATGCATCTCACTTTTCAGGATTTAAAATATAACAACAAAAGTAATCTGTGGTGGTTTGCCTGTGAATGTCTTCTATAGGCTCATTTACTTAGTACTTGGTTCCCAGTTTGTGGTACTGTTACACTGAGTCTGGGATGGACCACTTTGCTGGTGCAAGAAATTATGATGCTCAGGGATTTCTTTCAGGTTTAAACTGATGTGAGCCATCAGCTTCTTGCGCCTATAGCCATATTAGCTGTTTGTTGCCATGCCTCTGTCCTCACATAAAAAGATCTAATCACTATTAAACCATACACCCTAATAGACTATTTCTTTTATAAGTTGCCTTTGTCATGGTGATTCATCACAACAACAGAAAAGTAATTAATATAGAAGTATTTAGAACACAATGAGTATTTGAATTTCATACAGTGAATACTTATTCTATGAAGTAATCATGGAATTTCAGTTTAGTAGTAGAAGATATGCTGAAATTACAGGTGCATAATCACTAAAATATGAACTTCTTTCTACATGTATTATCTTCTCATAGACTGTTCTGTGTAGCCATTTACTCTGAATTAAAAAATTCCCTAGAGGGAAGAGGAAGGTTCAGAAGATTCAAGAAGTAACAGAAACTCACAATGCTAAATATGTTGCAAGATTTACCAACCCCTGTTCATGCCCTGTTCAAGCAGGAATAACTCCTGGGAAGGGTTCTTTTGGGATATAATGAGTTGCTATAAGTTACACACTGAGTTCTCTGGGGATTCAGCTACATTCTTGTAAGTAATCCCTATAAACCCAAGGTTAATTAAATTATAAATTCAGTCTTCTCTTTGGTCTTTCATCATTGGTCTATCTGGTTTGAACAGACAATTTTTCATGTGTCCTGAAGAAAAGCCACCGCACAATAGCACATAAATATATGTCAGTGTGTATTTATATACCTACTTAGATAATTTCAACATAGTTTGCAAATGTGCTTGAGACTTACCTGAGATTTTTGTCATTAAAATACACATGATAGAATATAAATATAAACAACAGTCTTATATGTAATGCTAAGAATATGACTTTTAAGGAGAATAATTTTTCTTTCTTTCTTTCTTTCTTTCTTTCTTTCTTTCTTTCTTTTCTTTCTTTCTTTTCTCTCATACAATAGCCTAGATTTTTTTCCCAATACATACATGTTTCACAGACATCTATAATTTTAGTTTCAGGAATTTAACATTTTCTTCTGAATACTCCAGATACCTGCCACCCAGCATAGATACATGCGGACCAAATGCTCATACACATAAATACAAATAAGTAAATATATACAATAAAAAAATAGTAAAGCAAAAACAAGTACAAAAATATGATCTCTGCCCATTGCCTTTCCAGTCTACATCTCTACCTGCACCTGTGGCAGATTGGAATGCCAGATCCTGGACCCTAGAGCAGTGCCTCTCTTTCAGAAGGACTCTCCTAGCTTAGGGTAAATGTCAGGCTCGTGCCCCAATACTCACAGGAGCTGGGAACGAAGAGAGCAGAGCAGACCAGAGCTCTGCCCCACCCTTTCTTGGCAACACCTCCCTCCTTATCTCTAAGTCCACCTGCACTCAGGCTGGATTGGAGCACCTGTACCCCAACCCAAATCACTGCCTATCTCCCAGGTGGCCTGCTCTTACCAGGGCCACAGGAAGCCTGCTCTAACAAGAGATTCAGAAAAGCTTGCCATCCAGGAGGCCTGTTCTAACCAGAGACACATAGCTTCACTTGCCTCCTGGTAGACCTGCTCTAATACAGGACACCCAGACCGTGTAACATCTGAAACAATCAGATTTCAAAAGGCAAACACAAGAACATAATCAAAAGAAGCCAATTTGACACCATTACAACCCAACTCTCCTACTACTACAATCCCTAGATATCCTAACACACCTTAAGAGCAAGATTCTGACCTTAAATCCCATCTCATGAAAATGATAGAGGCCTTCAGAGAGGATATACATAATTCCCTTAAACAAACACAAGTATAAGAACTTAAAGAGAACACAAAATCTCTTAACGAATACAGGAAAATACAATCAAACAGATGAAGAAAATGAAGAAAACTGAGACTAAAAAAAAAAAAAAAAGGAAATAGAAACAACGAAGAAATTACAAATGGAGGCAACAGTGGAGATAGAAAACCTAAGAAATCCACCAAGACACAGTCTCAGTTCTAAGTGTCTATGCTTCAAATTCAAGGGCATCCACATTCATTAAGACGTGGAGGCAGGAGGAGGGGGGAAGGGATAGTGAGTTCCTGGGAGGGAGGGGGGAAATGGGGTAAGGAGAGAACATCTGAAATGTAAAAAAAATTTTTCCAATAAAAAAAATAAGCAAACAAACAAAATAAAACAAAAATAAAAACAAAAAACTTTACTAAGGCTCAAAACACACATTGGAATCCACACAATAGTAGTAGGGGGAATATCAACACCCCACTAACATTTATGGATTGGTCATCAAAACAAAAACTAAACAGACACAATGAACCTAAAAGAAGTTATGAACCAAATGGATTTAGCAGATATCTATAAAACATTTTACCCCAAAGAAAAGAATTTAAATTCTCTCAGCATCTCTTTTCTTTCAAATTCTTCATATAATTAGACACAAAACAAGTATCAACAGATACAAGAAGTTTGAAACTACCCCTTTCATTCTATCAGATCACCACTGACTAAGGTTTGTCTTCAACAACAAAAGAAATAACAGAAAACCCACAACTCATGGAAACTCTCTATTCAATGATAACTTGGTCAGGAAAGAAATAAAGAAAAAAAGTATAAAACTTTCTAGAATTCAATGAAGATAAAGGCACAATATAGCCAAACTTATGGAACACAATCAAAGCAGCATGCAAAGGACAATTCATGCTATTTCCTTCCGTGTCAATGCATTCAAAGCTATTTCCCAACTTCTCTTCTATTAGAAAATATCATCCTGAGTGAGGTAACCTAGACCTAAAAGTACATGCATGGTATGTACTCACTGAGAAATGGATATTAGCCCAAAATATAGAATACTCATGATACACCACACCAAACCTATGTATTTAAACTAGAAGAAAGGCCCAAATGAGGATGCTTAATCACAGTGAAAAGGGGGAACAATAATTATGGGAGGCAGAAGGAGGAAGGGACCTGGGTGGGAAAAGGGAGCAAAGAGGGTCAGTTTTGACAGAGACAGGAGAGTGACACAGATGGCCAGGAGAGTTAACAGACATATGTAGCTGCTGATATAGGGTCGTGGATTCAATGTGGGTGACTTTAGCTGAAATGCCCAACAGTGGGAATATGGGACCTGAAGAGACAACCTCCAGTAGTCAGAGAGGACCGCCAGTGGAGAGATGAGAACCCCAACCCACCTATAAATCTTTTAATCCTGAATGCTCCTGTCTAAAAGAAATGCAAGGACAAAAACAGAGCATAGACTGAAGAAGTAGCCAAGCAGTAACAGGTCCAACTTGGGATCCAACTTACGAGTGGATAGCACTCTCTGACACTATTACTGATGCTACCTTTTGTTTGAAGAGAGGAGCTTATCATGCCAGTCCTCTGAGAGGCTCTATCAACATCTGTCTGACATAATGCAGATAGTCACAGCCAAGCATTGGATGTAGGTATGGGACCCTTATGGAAGAGTTGGGTAAAGAATTGAAAGAACTGAAGGGGGTGGCAACCCCACAGGAAGATCAACAGTGTCTGATTGAATTGAAGGCCCAGTCCATTAGATGAAATCCATCCTGGCTTGTTTTAAACAAACTGCTCAATCTAAAGTCATCATATTGGAACGACCCTCAACTGAGAAAATGCCTCCAAGATTGAACTAAAAGTCTGTAGGGCAATTACTTAATTACTGTTTGATGGAGAAGGACCCAACCTATTGGGGGGCAGTGCCACCAATGAGCTGCTGGTCTCTGATTCTGTAAGAAAGCATGTAGTATAAGGTATGGAGTAGAATCTAGTAAGTCAAAATATCCCATTATATCTGCATCAGCAACTGCTTAAGTGCCTGCCTTGATTTTCTTTAATGATGAATGGAAGAACAAGTCAAATAAATACTTTACTCACAAGTTGCTTTGTTCATGGATATTTATCACAGCAACAGTAACCTCTGATAAAACCTGTCTCCAACATCCTTCAGTTGGCAAGGAACCTAAAACTAGGTCAGCCAGCAACCTAGGGAAAAACAAAATACTACTTTTCCCCTAGAAGAACTTAGCAATAAAATGACTCCTAATAATATTCTTCTATGCTCATAGATCATTGCCTTGCTCAGTTATCATCAGAGAAGTATTCTACTGAATGAAGTAAATGGTGTAGAGGCATTTTAATTCACTAACATGGCTACTCTGACAAGGAAACACATCCAAAGACTTAGGTCTACATGATCTACCTGGAATACAGACACACCCTTAGTACACACCTTCTATACTTACTTGAATAAAGACACATCTTTAGTAAACACCTTTAATAACAAACAATGCAAGTAATTGAGGGGCAGACAAAGTGACAAATTAGAGAAAGATTTAACAGTATGAGTCAGAGATAGGATACACACAACTCTCACAATATGAGACAGGAGAGACTGCTTAAGAGCCTGTAAAGAAAGAGGTTGAGTTGAGTTGAGTTGAGTTCATGTTGGTGCAGTTCAATTAAATACAGTGGAGTTCACTTGAGTGCATAGAGGGCCATTCAGTTCCATTCTGTCCATACAGTCTGTTCGTGGAGTTCAGAGGCAGTTTTTCCAATTAGAGCAATTCACTTAGAAGTCAAAAGAAACCAATCACTGAACTTGGAGTGGAGTTTGAGTTACAACAGCTGAGTTGAACGAGCCAGCCAGAGGTCAGAAAGAACTAGAAAAAGTGAGTTTATTCAGCAGTAAGTCTCAAGAGCTGAAACACTCTAGACCTAGGTTAGAAGATGGAGGCTGAAAGCTGAAGCCTTCCAGGTTCAGGCTTGCAGAAATTTAGATATGTATGGAGGATAGAAGTTTCTATGCCTAGACCTAGGGAGAATTAGATAGAAATCATTTGGGCTCAGTCCAAGCCATGTATTTGTAAAGCTTGGGTATAGCTCTCATCTTATTACTTAGTCTGTGGAAATAGAAGTGATATTTACAAAAGGGGAATAACTACAGAGACCCACAACTGGAAAATGGACAGATAGTGAGATCCTGAAACACTCAGTCCTCAATGGGATGTGTACATGAAATACCCTCCCTTGGGGCTCAGGGAACTCTGAAGAAAAACAGGGCAAAAAATCTTAAGAGCCAGAGGGAATGGAGAACACCAAGGAAACAAGGCCTTCTAATCATAGCAGAACCAATGTTCCTATGAACTAACAGAGTCTAGTAACATGCATAAGACAGTATAAGTCTGCCAGATGAGATCTCAACACTGAAAAGGAAAGGAGTCACAAGCTCCAGTTCTTAACCAGAAGTTATAACCAAGTAAGAACCACTCACAAAACAAAAAACAAACAAACAAAAAAACATTATTTTCATCAGCAGTCTCACTAGATATACAAACCACTCATCATGCCCAGCAGTAGATAGCAAATACAAATTCAGCACAGGAAAAAAAAAAAAAAAGAAAAAGAAGAGAAACACACACACATATACACATGAGGTTTCTTTTTAAATTTCATAATGTTTTGTCAGGATTTCTTTTTTTAAAATTAAATTTTTATGTATATATCATGCCTTCTGGCTTTATGATTTTATGGGAATCCTATGTTTAAGATTGTGTGTGTATCCCAGTGTCAATCTGTGTTTCTTGTGCTTTTTCTTTTGTTTGTTTTGTTATATTTGTTGTTTTTGTTCTATTAACTTGTTCTTTTAATCATATTTTATTTTATTATTTTTCTTTAGATAGTTTTTTTTTTTTTTAATTTTTAAATGAGAAACAGAAAGTCTGTGGATTCCTATGGGAGCTAGGTAGGGAGAATCTTGCAGGAGTTCATGGAGAGAAAATAGTAATTAGAATACATTGCATGAAAAAATCTATTTCAATAAAAAACTATAAACTCCTTAGTTATTAATATTTGTTTATGGGTTAAGCAAATTTCTGTAGTCTTAACTGTGGCAGCATCTACAGGGCCTGTTCAGAACACAGCCAGATGGAGGGAATGTAGACCTAAGCCTACATTGTTAATCCAGGAGCTATCTCCAATTGACAACAATTCAATTTCCTGCAAAGACAATTTCATGCAGGAAAAAAAAGTCTGTATGAAAATGTTATTTTGAACAAAAATGAAAATTCTTAGCAACATACAAATGTATGGTCATGGTTTACATATGCTTGGCCCAGGGAGTGGCACCATTAGAAGGTGTGACCCTGCTGGAGTAGGTGTGGCCTTGTTGGAGTAGGTGTGACACTGTGGATGTAGGCTTTAAGACCCTCCTCCTAGCTGCCTGGAAGTCAGTATTCTACTAGTAGCCTTCAGAGGAAGATGTAGAACTCTCAGCTCTTCCTGTACCATGCCCCCCTGGATGCTCCATGTTTCTGCCTTGGGGATAAGTCACTCTGAACCTGTAAGCCAGCTCCAATTAAATGTTGTCCTTATAACTGTTGTCTTGGTCATTGTGTCTGTTTACAGCAGTAAAACCCTAACTAAGGCATGTCCTAAATAAAACAAAACAAACAAACAAACAAAAACAAAAAACAAACAAACAAAAAAGAAACAGATAGATTAAGTAAAGAATCAAAATCTGCAACTGACAGGGGTAAAGGGTTAGGGGGCATCTCCAGGACCAGACATGTCCTGGAACAAGGGAGGACCCCAGGAATCAATGAGGGTGACCATAGCTGTGACTCGATACACTGGGGATATTGACCTGAAGAAGCTACCTCCTATATCCAGAAAGGAACTCCAGTGGAACAATAGACCCAACCCATACATGAAATGTTCAACCCAAAATGTATCCTGTCTAGAAGTAATGCAGGCACGGTGGAGGGAGCAGAGACTGAGAAAATGGCCAACCAATAACCAGCCCATGGGCAAACACCAAACGCTAACAATATTAATGATATTCTGTTGTGCTTACAGATAGGAGCATGTTGCCTTTTTAGAGGCCCCATCCAGCAGCTGACTCAGTCAGTTACAGAAACTCACACCCAAACAGTGAATGGAGCTTGGGAATTCTTATAGAAGAAGGAAGAAGGATGGTGGGTACCTAAGGGGATAGGAACTCCACAGGAAGACCAATGAAGTCAACTAACCTGAACTGTTGGAGTTCTCAGAGTCTGAACCACCAAACAAATAACTTAGCCAGGCTGTACATAGGCATCCCCACTCACTTGTAGCAGATTTGCAGTTTGACCTACATGTGGTTCCTGAGCAACAGGAGCAGTGGCTATCCCAAGAACTGTTGGCTGTGGGATATTTTCTACCATCTGGGCTGCCTTGCCTGGCCTCAGTTGGAGAGAAAGCCCCTAGCCTCCCAGAGACTAGAGACGTCAAGTGCCATGGTAGGAGGATACCAGGGGCCCCCACTCACCCAGAGGGGAAGGGGAAGCGGTATGAGGGAAGATTGTGGGAGGAGGTGAAGCAGAGTGTGTCAATGACAGGGATATAAAGTGAATAAGTAAAACAGCAACAAAAAATTAAATAAATTTAAAAAGAACATCTCTGAATTATATAGCTAATACAGGATGATTAATAATTAAACCACGAATAATGAGATTATTATTTCTTATATTTAATTTTTTCAAGAGTATGGAAACAAATCAAAATATGTTATACATGAGTAATATTACCAAGGCCAATTTTGATAATACACTCCTTACATTTCAGGTGGAGTTCAAGGACAGTATAATCCATAAAGTGACTTCTAACCCACCTAGGGATACATAGTGGGACCAATTTTTAAAATCAAAATTCATCTTTTGTCTTTCTTTTTTTAACAATGAGAGCAAAACATATGTCTTTTGTGATTAATAAAATATACTGTCTAATATGTTTTCAGAAAAAAGTATTTCATTAATCTATAAGTGTTGTTCTTCCTTGAAGAATTACTGTATTAAAGGTGCTACATTCAAATATCCTAGTTTGGAGAATTTATAAACAACACAAATTTATTTCTACAACCAAATTACTAGTAGATTTGATGACTGAAAAATTTTGATCTCGGTTTCAAACATAATATTGTGTGAACATTCTTTTATATGACAGACAAGTAAAGCAGCTGCTTTCAGTGTTTGTGTGTGAGTGCACAAAATTCACTAATATTTTTTTTTCAGTTCTCAAAAGGCTCCATCTCTTGAGCCCATCACAATCAGAATGAGGTTCCAATATATGACTCTAGAGGGAATATAAATTTAGAGACTATAGTAAGAAGACATATTTTTTTGAAAAAATATATGAATACTGTCAAATAGATTGTTCTGGTATATGTGAGTTAATACATTTGGCTGATATGGAAAAAACTGTGAAGTTTCCTTCTATTATTTTATCAAACTTTGCTTTCTGTGAGCTTACAAAGTTGATTCTTGTTCATAAATTTTACGGTTTTGATCAAACTTTGATGACAATAACATATATGTAAATGCAATTGCAATGAAACAATATCATATTTTTCTGGTTTTATAAACAAACACCTTAGTTTTATAAGTTTACATTAACACTATTATTGAAATATAATGGTAAATTAAATTAATCTTTCAATACCCTTACTGATTTATTGGTAAGAAATATTATCAATTCTAAAGAAGTACTCATCACAATGATTTTTAAAATCTATTTTGTCTGATTATTGAATAGATCCTCAAATCAGTAGTAGGTATCTTACGAAGACCACTCAGACAAAATTGTGACAATTCTTTAAAATTAGAAACTTACTGAACATCAACAATGCCATATTTAATGAAATGCAACATGGCCTTTATATTTAAAGATGTTATCAGAATATATAATATTGAAACATTCATAACCTTGAGACTGAGCAGTGGTATACAAAATGTTTAGCAAAAAATAGGCTCTTTACCATATGGTGTCCAGAGAGCAACAGGAGAGGCAATAAACTAGTTTCAAACAGAATTTGCTTAAGGTACATATTTTTAAATTCATACAGGATTTTTAAATATTTTATTCATCATTTACAGACAGGGCAGTGTCATAACAACCATGTTGGGGTAACATAATAAGAGTTGGTGCTCTCCAGACAGTGAACTTAGATCATACTCCTTTGTAATACCTTATAATGTTAGTATCTACCTTCCCAATTCTTAATAATTGAACCTTGTGAAGTGAATGGTCAGTGGACAGAGTAGCAAAATTACATATAAGTGAAAATACATATGTGTATCACACAATATATGATATAGCTGTCTCATAAGAAGTCTACCAGAGCCTGACATATACAGAGGTGGATGCTGACAGCTAACTATTGAACTGATAATGGGGTTCCCAATGGAGGAGTGAGAGAGAAGACTGAAGGAGTTGAAGGGTTTTGGGGTCCATGGTGAGAGCAACAATACCAACCAACCAGAGCTCCCAGGGTCTAAACCATCAGCCTGGGAGCACTTAGGGAGGGACCCATGGCTCCAACTGTATTTGTAGGGGAGGATGGCACTGTCGGGCATAGGTGGGAGAGGAGATCCTTGGTCCCGTCAAAGCTGGATGCTCCAGTGTGGGGGAATTCAAGGATGGGGATGTGGGAGTGGGTGGGTGTATGGGGGCATATCCTCATAGAAGCAGGAGGAGGGGAATGGGATAGAATTTTTCTGGGTGGGCAGGAAATGGGGTAAGGTGATAACATCTGGAATGTAAATAAAATATCCAATAAAAAAAATTAAAAACAGAAGCATGTTGCTAACACAATGAAGGAGTATAATTGGTTTTTTTGCTATTTTGTGGGTTCTTCTTTCTTCCACCCTTTTCCACCCCTTTCTGTTCATCCTTTCAATTCCCTAATATTTGATAAGAGATAATTATAAAGGATAGAGTAAAAGAGAAAGAGATCCATAAATTAAGTCAGAGGTCAAAAAGCAAGCAATATTATTGCTAGACTACATTCTGCTGATAAGGGACATCAAATTCCTTGGAGTAAGTTTGATCTCTGCTGTCAGATAACTAATTTCTTCTTTTTGTTTTTATGTTTTTGCTCATGATTATTTAACAAATTGTGACACTCAGTGACAAATAGCAACAAACACACAATAGCCAAAAAAGAACCCACCAACAACCCACCATCATTCTTTAGGCTTTTGCATTTATAAAACCCTCTGAAGTGTCCCCAGATTTCCAAATATCACACAGTCACAGAAACTATCTGTAGCTGGCAAAATCATAGCCCTGCTAGAGCATAAGCAAATCATACTCAGCTGTTCTGGACAATCTGAAAAAGTCTCATACCCTACACCTGTGATTAAAACAAAAACATATTTTGTAATATTTCTGTCTTTTTAAAGAAGCAAAATTCCAGAATTCTCACTACTCAGGAGAATTATTTTTACAGTTCAGACTTAAAGTGTGGTTTTCTGAAGAGAGTGATTAATATGAAAAGCAGTCTGGTCAAAAAAAAAATGATAGAAATCTTGGCTTAAATTGAGTTAAAAAAAAAGTGTATGTTAAATTGAAATTGGAATAAAATATACAAGAAAATAGAAATATATACATATAGGAAAACCCAGAGAAATACAATATTTAAAATACATATATAAGAAATGTCAAATGCAATGTTTTCCCGTTAAGCATTCTTTTTCCATAGCAAATTTCACCAAGAGTTCTTAATATAATTCAAAACCTGTAGACGAATTTTTGTCCAATACTATGGCTGCTCTGGCAAGGGACCTCATCCAAAGACTTTCCAGTTCTATGTACTCTAGCCTGAATACAGACATGCCCTGGTTTGCGGTACACTCTGGATAGAATAGAGATATACCCTTACTACACATCTTTAACCCCTAACGATGAAGGTAGGGTCAGTTTGTGGAATGATGCAGCCATGTTTGAAGAGCTATCAAATTGAGCAGTGGATAAAGTGACAAATTAGAAATCTTAATTAGGATTTCCATTGCTATAAAGAGGCACTGTGACCAAGTCTACTCTTACAAAGGCAAACATTTAATAGGTATGTGTTTACAGTTTCAGAGGTTTAGTTTGCTATCGTCATAGTAGGAAGCATGGCTGCATGCAGGCAGACATGATGCTGGAACCTCAGGAAACCCAGTAGAAGTGGGGCACCCAGGAGCTCTGACCTGGGCAGTATCTCAGAAATGGAAGGAACACTACCTAATTCATTCTATGAAGCCACAATTACACTCATACCTAAACCACACAAAGACCCAAAAAGAAAAGAGAACTTCAGACCAATCTCCCTTATGAATATCAATGCAAAAATACTGAATAAAATTCTCTCGAACCGAATCCAAGAACACATCAAAACACTTATCCACCATGATCAAGTAGGCTTTATCCCAGGAATGCAGGGTTGGTTCAATATATGGAAATCCATCAACGTAATCCACTACATAAATAAACTCAAAGAAAAAAACCACATGATCATATCTCTTGACGCTGAGAAAGCATTTGACGAAATTCAACACCCCTTCATGATAAAAGTCTTGGAAAGATCAGGAATTCAAGGTCCATACCTAAACATAGTAAAAAGCAATATACAGCAAGCCAGTAGCCAACATCAAACTAAATGGAGAGAAATTTAAAGCAATCCCATTAAAATCAGGGACTAGACAAGGCTGCCCACTCTCCCCCTACCTGTTCAATATAGTTCTGGAAGTCCTAGCCAGAGCAATTAGGCAACTGTTGAGATTTCATAGGTGTAGCTTTCCTATCCTTTCTAGATGACACAAACGTCCAGTAGACATCCTGTTCCACTATAATCATTCTGCTTCGTACCATATTCTTTTGAACCTTAAGTGTAGGGGTGGTATTGTAGATGTATGAATTGGAGTACAGTACCAGGTATGAATTCTTTCCCATTGAGCAGGCCTTAAATCCAATTATACACCTGCTAGCTTAATTTTAACAAAGCACTGTCAAGCATTTTGAGGGTATATTTCTAAAACATTCCCATTTTGAACGTGTCATGGTACCTTTTGAAAATCTACCACATCTCCTAGCATGCTAAAACGGAAATAAATAAATAAATAAATAAATAAATAAAATAAATGAAGTGACCTTTGTGTCATTTACACAACAGTAGACCTGATTTGTTTAGGAAAGTTCTGATCTCTACACTGGTCTCATATGATTTCTAAAAACAAAAGTTGTCCTCTTTATTTACTGAACAGCACAACAAACCAGGTGCCACATAGAAATGGAGAACATTACTTTTAATCAAACTTTTCAGCAATCTCACACTCCCACAAGAGAAAAAATTGTTTTTGACATCACTTACACAAAACATTACACAAATCCACAAACAGATGTAGAATCAACAATCAAGTCACGATAATGTTATAACTTAGTTTAAGAGTTAACAACTTGGTATTCAACATTGTAATTATGAGAGAGAAGTATGAATATTACACAAGATGGAGGAGCAAACAATTTAATACCCTTCAGTCATTATTTTCTATCTAACTAAATAATTTACTATAGAGCTGGGATCTCTGGCTTTTCTGAATATAATATTATCAACTATGTTCCAATATATCACATATCACATTTAAAGTAATATCACATCTGAGAAATGATTTATATGCATGGTATATAACTGACTCAAATCAACAGCATAAGAACACATGATCTAGGCATATTAGGATGTTTCTGCTGGTAAAAGCACTTGCCAAGCCTGCCTACTTGATCCTTATGATAATGGAAGGAAAGGAGAAAACCAGCTCCTGCAATATGTACATTTCCATATAAGAAAATAAGCACAAATATTCAGTGAATAAATAAACATACAAATAATAAAAATAATAAGTAATCAGTAAATGGGAAAAAGATTGGAATGCACACATTTTAATGAAGATTTATAAGGTACAAATGATTATAAGACAAATGCTGACCACATGTAGCCAACAGAAAAAGTACAAATAAAACTACAATGAGAACTTCTTTAATGCAAAGCAGAATAGAGAGCATAAATAAAATTAAAACCAACAAATCTTGAGGATGTGTGTGATGTGCACTTAAACACTTATATATACTTACACAATACTGATTGGGATGTAGTTCAATAATAAAGGAAAGAGTATGGCGATTTGTCAAATTAAAAATTAGAATTCCACATGATCCATTCATAGAATATATGTCAGTATATCATAGAAATGTGTATATTAATGTTCTTTGAGACATTACGTTCAATTCCCAGGTTATTGAATAATAATGTAAATATATAATTAAAACATAAATAGTGAAATATATGTGAAAGAAATAAATGGATACTTGTATAACATAAAAGTCAATGTTATTAAGTCAAAGATGAACAAAACTATGTTATTTGTAAGAAAATAGAAGTAAAGATCATCTTTAAATAAAAACTGAAGGATTTTAGAGCAAAGAACTAGGCCAGAGAAATAGCAAAGGGAACTAAAATGCTGCTATAGGAACAAAATATTGAAGAAAATATGAAAAATATTCATTTCATTCATCATAGCACTGAAAATATCTTTGCAGCTTTGTCTATCTCTGCTTTAATGGTTAATATTATAACAAAGGACTGAAGGAGATGGAGGGGTTTGCAACCTCATAGGAAGAACAACAATATCAACCAACCAGACACCCCCAGAGCTCCTAGGGACTATACCATCAATCAAAGAGTACACATGGAGGGAGTGCCAGCTGCATATGTAACAGAGGATGGCCTTGTTGGGCATCAATGGGAGGAGATGCCCTTTTTCCTGGGAAGGTTTGCTGCCCTAGTGTAGGGGAATGCCAGGGCTAGGATGTAGGAATTGGTGGGTAGGTGGAGGAACATCCTCATAGAATCAGGGGGAGGGAGGATGAGATAGCATGTTTCCAGAGGGAAATGAGGAAAGGGGATAATTTTTGAAATGTAAATAAATAAAATATCCAATGAAAGAAAATGAAAACTTAGTATTTATGAAATATGTACAGTCAGACATTTCTAATGATGTTTGGATTAAACAATGGACAATGCATAATTGTAATTCCATAAGTTAATATTACATAGTGATATTGTACCTATTTTAGTTTATGTAAATATATTCTATTATGCTCCAATAATGATGAATTGAACTATTTCATTTCACAGTCACATGCTAATTATGTAAATGCATCTTTAATAATTAATATTTAAATAATTTAAAATGCTGTTTTCTTTTTCTGTATGTCAAATTTGATTTCTCTTGTTTCATTTCTATATTATATATGAACATCTAGTAGAGATGACACACAAAATACAAAATGTTAAATATCATAATGTCAATTTAAAAGGTATGTGTATGCAAGTTGACCTTTACCACATCTTTATACACCATTTAAAAATTCATTTTGAAGTTACATTTAAAATGCTGGGAAGAAAATTTCTTTACCTCACTGATTCATAAAATAAAATCCTCATTTCTGTTCTTCTGATTCCAACTACCCACAGGCAACAAAATTATTTTTTATGAGAATCACTCTTGTATACTTTATCGATAAGTCTTCCTTTATTTTACATATGTCCCTATGAAGCAGCTACCTGAAATATTACTTTAAAAAATATCTATTAACCTGTAATCTTTTGTCTATCTCAGTTTAACTTAGTTTATTTGGCCAGGAATCTGTCATTTCTTCACCTTTGCTTCTATTTTCGGCTGTGATCTGCATATGGGGTAATTTTCTTTTCAACATAAAAAAAGATGCAAATCTAAATTGCTGTTTTAGAACTTAATTGTTATTTGCTTCTTTAGAGTTTTTACTGAAGGCTTCAACTATGAGCATGTGTCTTCCTCACAAGCCTAATTAAACCAAAAAGAATGTATGTGTGGCAATTAGCCCCTAAAGCCTTTTCTACAATGGTTGTTGCTGAATCCATAATGTGGTTTTGATCCAACATTTTGTCCTTAATATCCACAATGCAATTTTCTTTCAACATAAAATGCACTATTAAAATATTTTCTACTATTCATTTAATAACTGTAATATGTAAATTTTCTCTCACAATTTTTCTTTATTCTTGATTTCTTATGTATACAACAAAATATAATCATATCCACCAGTGACTGTATTTAATGTGCTATAAATTTTTGTTTGATCATTTAATTTTAATTTATTTCTTATATTGACATTGTTATCAACTTGATTGAGTGTATTCATTTTTATTTTTTTCTTACTTTGGTAAAATAATCTCTTCTAGTTTGGTGGTTTTAAAGATAGGTATTAATGTTATATATTTCTTTGATTTATCATATATATTCATAACATACACTAAAAAGTAAATTTTTATACTGAATAGTATTACATTAAAATCCAATTTTCGATAAGTTGTATCACATTTATAATACTTTATAATATTTGAGTTTCTCTACAAACTTCTTAGTTACATTATTTAAAAATGTGTTGCAGTAGTTACCTTTTAATTTACAGGATAGAATATGATGACAAAGAGCAACTTATCTAAGACATAGTTGTTTCTTTTGGCTTACAGTTCCATAGTTAGATTTGTAGCAAAAACTTGACAGCAAGCAGCAGGAGAAGCAGCTGATTGATTATATCCTTCAACCATACACAGGATGCAAAAGGAAAAGAGAACAAGAAGTATATCAGGATTGTATAAAACATCAGATCATAGTGTCTGTTACATAGAACATTTTAAGTTAAAAATATGATGAATGAAATTAATAAATTACAATATATCTACAACATATTAAAGTCCATACCAATTATTGCAACTTAATAAGGAAAAAATATATTATAAAATGATAATAAGAGTATGTGAATCAAGCTATTTAGAAAATTAATTATATGTAACTATATTATGTGAGTTAAGTTACTCCTACAGGAAATTATAACACATGGTAGCTTGTTATAATTATAGTAATCATACAAGACTGAAGATAAGAAAATTTTTATGACTATTTAGCTCTAGGTTATTCACTGTTATTTTAAATTGATTTTACATTGTATACCAAACATCAATAATAAGACTATCACTATTTATCAGGAAAAACAAGAAAGGATACAAAATAATATATATATATATATATATATATATATATATATATTATATTCATATATATATATTATATATTCATATATATATATATGGGAATTTTATTCTCAACATAAAACAAAGATAAAAAATCTAAATTGCTATTTTAGAACTTAATTGTTATTTGCTTCTCCAGAATTTTCACTGAAGGCTTCAACTATGAGTATGTGTCTTCCTCACAAGTCTAATTAAAACAAAATGTATGTATGTATGTCAATTAGCCCCTACAGTCATATATATATATATATATATATATATATATATATATATATATATATATGCATATATATATACACACATAGTATCATATCTCTAAGACCAACCCTTTAATAAGATTGTACATCAGAGAATCAGAATTACAGTCCAGCAATATATGATAATTTATTTATTTATTTTCAATCAGCACATATGAATTACTTTACAAATACATTTGGATATTAATGGTCAGCAACATTACAGTTATGATTTACAATAAATGGTAGTTTAGTTTGATTCAGTACATGTAAATGATATTAGAAATACATTTAGATGTGTGTATGTGTGTTAAACTAGGAAGCACAATGGGTTTGTGTGCCTATTTAAGATCTTTACAAATTATTTGAATATAGAATTATGAATTGTTGAAGCATACAGATTCCATCTGGATTTTCTATTTTTATTACTCATAGCATGATGAGAATGCTAAAATTGCTATTATGCTATTATGATATTATTTCATGCTAGAAATGATCAAATGTAAATTTTTAACTACATCCTTCTGAATATATCTAGCTTTCTTCTACTTTCCTACACTGAGATAACTTTTAGAGTTGTCTTTCCCTGTCAACAGTTATTACTTAAATATTTTTCTTATATTTTCCATTAAATAGCTCAAAATTATTAATGCACTTTATAAGTGGTTTTGATTTGTTGTTAAGTATTTTGCTGTAATATGAAAAGAATCAGTACAATGGCACGATAAGTAAATACAGAACAGTCATAGTAGTATGCCAAAGTATTTATTAATTTTGCATCATATCCTCTAAGCCTAATCCTTTAATAAGATTATACATCAGAGAATCAGAATTACAGTCCAGCAATAAATAATAGTTTATTTTGATTCAGTACACATGAATGACTTTATAAATACACTTGGATAAAAATAAAAGCTATACAATTATACACTACGCTCAATTGCTGATAGTATAAGTTAGCTTTTAAAGAAACCATAAGTCATTTAAAACATATTAAACTCCAACTTTTCCCAAAGGAACATTTTAAAATAAATTTATTTGTAATATAATACTTTGGATTTCATATACTCTTGGCCTGATATATATTATCCCCTATTTTTATTGACTTTAGCAAATAAAATACTACCAACAATCCAGTAAAAAAAAAAAAAGCCTTTTACTCAGTGCTATAAATTATACAGTTAGAGTTGAGAAGCTCATGTATTTTAAGAGTTAAATTAGATATAAAGATGGTTATTAAACTCAATTTACTACATCATTTTAAGTATTTTCTTTGGAAAATTTTAATTATAGAATGATTACCTATTACCAGAAGGTAAAAAAGAAATAACATAAACAATCACTTATTTAAAATAGTAACAGACTGCTGAAAGAAAAATTGATGAGACTTATCCTCAGTTATTTCTTTGACTTATGAAAAAAGTACTAGCCACATTATGCAACAGAGAACCAGTTAGTATAGAATATATGTGACTGAGCAAGTTGATTTATTTGGCTCTTTTATTATCTCATAACACAGACATACAATTTTCTGTTAGTAGTACTTTTTTTTGAGAAACGTTTAAGAGCAGGTTTTATTTCACATACAAAAACAATATTAAAATGAAGAAGAGTTAGAGGGTCTTAAGTATCAATTCCAAAAGAAACTCATGACAAATGACTAGTTATGGTGCCTATTAACATATCAAATTTTCTGCTGACCTCCAGATTCACTAACCCACCTCCTCTTCTCACCCTGGCCTCTAGCCTACGTAAACATCTACAACTTATAGTTTTCACTTCCTCCAGCTTCTCATTCCTGTATAACCCTGCCATTTTTGTCATGTGCCCCTCTCTTTGTCCCCTCTCCACTTTGCTCTCTTGCTCTCACAATTCCAATCACCTCCTCATTTCTCTTCTTGCCTGGACAAAAATTGTTAGGTTAAGTCTATTAACCACTGTTTAGTCTAAAAATTTCTCTCCTTGATCTGTATTCCTTCAGATGCCTCTGGCAATACTCTGCCTCACATCCATAATAGAACCTTTCAGCTACTCCTTGTAATAGTCAAGTCCTCACTTTAAATGTTTAATATACAAGGAAATTTAAAGCTAGCTCCCTAAGGCTGTGACTTCCTCTTCTGAGTAGACATTATAGCAGAAAACAGGAGAATAAAGGAAATGTCAAGAGTGTAGGAACCTTAAAAATTCTGCACCCTAGAGCCAACTTCACAACCTAGCAGTTTGGTAATGCCATCTTTCCTAAAGGAAGCTCCTTGATTGCCTCAATAAAGCTTTTAATTTTTATAACTCTACATTTTGATCTTCTGTCTTTCCCCAGACAGCCCATTCCTTGCCTATCTCAAAAGAAACTTGATCATGGTGATAACCAATTTTATACCTCTTGCATATCCATTGAGATTTGCCCAGACCCTAATAAAGATGGTTATTCTAGACTGAAAGTCATGAAGAAGGATTTAGAAGTTTCAATGGTTATCTGAGACCCAAGGTACCCTTTCTAAGTGAGGGGATCCCTAACTACAGTTATTGTTGAAAGGCTCATCAGCCTCCTCCAGGATCTGGGCATAAGGAGAATAGAGGACTGAGTGCCTCGATATAGCAGGCTTTGATGTTATAAGGCCAAATAGAGATTTATCCCATGGACTTGCTCAACAATAGACCTTAGTGGTATATACTCCTACTCATGAATCAAGGGACACTGCTACCAGATACTGAGAGGCCAATCTCATGCCTAGGAGGAAATATCTGGAAGACAAATAAATATCTGAACTGCCTCCCTAGAACCTCTCGTCTCTCTGAATCCATGGTATGTGAGAAAGCTTACCCATGAAGGCACAGGAAAAGTATACCTTATTGTTGACTGTTTTCTTGATCCACGTCTTGATCCCTATATTGTCTTCTTCATGATTCCTATTTTGACTGAGAAATTCCCCAGCTAAGTTCTCCTTCTTTCAATATGATTCTTAGTGACCACAATCTCTATCAGATTCTCTCTTCTTCCTTAATTCCAGAGGACCAACAACAAAGAAAATATATTATCATAAGCATAGCAAATTGCCTTCTGGCAGACATTCAACACATTTTCAGAGATTCTGTTACTTATGGATGGCCTCTGGCAGAAAAATATTTTTCCCCTAATATGACACACCAGGCTACTAAGTGACATATTCAAACCTCTTTCTTCAGGGATTCCATCATGCTTCAGAAAAATTACCTTCTTTATGCTTCCTTAAAATTTCTTTTTTCACTGGATATTTTCTTTATTTACATTTCAAATGTGATCCCCTTTCCAGGTTCCCACTCCCAGAAATCCTCTATCCCATCTCTGCTTCCCCTGCTTCTATGAGGATGCTCCTCCAGCCACCTACCCACTCCCACCTCACCACCCTAGCATTCCTCTACACTGGGGCTTCAAGCTTTCACAGGACCAAGGGGGTCCCCTCCCATTCATGCCAGATAAGGCCCCTTCAGCTCCTTCAGTCCTTCCCCTAACTCCTTCATTGGGGTCCCTGTGGTCAATCTTATGTTTCACTGTGAGCATCCTCATCTGTATTGGTTAGGATCTGTCAGAGCCTCTTAGGAGACAGCTGTATCAGGCTCCTGTCAGTAAATACTTCTTGGCATCCGCAATAGTGTCTGGGTTTGTGTCTACTGAGGAAACTTGAATGGCCAAGAAGCACATAAAGAAATCTTCAAAATTCCTAGTCATCAGAGAAATGCAAATCAAAACGACCCTGAGATTCCACCTCACACCAGTCAGAATGGCTAAGATCAAAAATCAAGTGACAGCAGATGCTGGCGAGGATGTTGAGGAAGGGGAACACTCCTCAGTTGCTGATAGGATTGCAAGCTGGTGTAATCACTCTGGAAATCAGTCTGGCTGTTCCTTAGAAAATTAGATATAGCATTACCTGAGGACCCAGCTATACCACTCCTGGGCATATACCCAGAAGATGCTCCAACGTATAACAAGGCCTTATGTTCCACTATGTTCATAGCAGCCTTATTTATAATAGCCAGAAGCTGGAAGGAACCTAGATGTTCTTCTACAGAGGAATGGATACAGAAAATGTGGTACATTTGCACAATGGAGTATTACTCAGCTATTAAAAACAGTGAATTCATGAAATTCTTAAGCAAATAGATGGAACTAGAAAATATCATCCTGAGTGGGGTAACTCAGTCACAAAAGAACACACATGGTATGTACTTACTGATAAGTGGATATTAGGCAAAGAGCATTGTTGGGAGCCAACATCTGGCAGAAAGCGGCTATCATCTTTGCAGCCATCTCAAGCCATATACCCTGACAAGAAACTTGTTTTCAACAGTCTACAACAGCTGAGCACACTCTGATAAACATCATGTTTTTCTCCCATATCTTGTTTTGTTGTTTGGTGCCCCAACTGCAAGGTGCACATGGTAAAGTGTCTTCAGCTGTGTCCCCCTGCTTATGCTTATATCATATCCATGATTTCCTTTCAAGAAAAATAAAAGGGAATGAGGAGCAAGTCTTGAACAGACTCTCTGTCTTGTCTCCATTCTTCACGTCTCTTGCCCTTCCATTCCCCACTCTCTCTCTTGCTAGACCCTGACTCGCAGGCCAAAGCAGCAGTTCAGGCCTGGATATAGTGGCCCCCAAACCTGGGGCAGTTCCGGGCAGGTACAAAGTGGTGTCTCAACAATGGGCTCCAGTAAGCAGGATACAGTGAAGGACACTTCAGGAATTAGAAGCATGTATCATCACTCCTCGCTGGAGACCCTGTTGACTGACTCTAACAAACTGGGTTGTTACAGAGCATAGAATACCTACGATACAAGTGATGGACCACATGAAGCTCAAGAGGAAGGAAGACCAAAGAGTGGATGCTTCAGTCCTACTTAGAAGAGGAATAAAAGAATCAATGGAAGTAGAAGGTGGGAGGAACTTGGAAGAAAGAAAAAGAGGGGAGGGGAAAAACAGGAAAAGAATCAAGTATGGGAGGAGGTGGAGGAGATGTACAGAGCTTCAGGAAACTGAACAGAGGTGTGTAGCAATGGAGGATGGGGAGCTGAGGGTAGTAACAAGAAAGTCCCAGACCCCAGGAAAGCAAGAGCCTCCCAGGACCCCATGAGGAGGACATTAGCTGAAATGCCCAACAAAGGGGAGAGAGAACCTGCAGAGACCAGAGGTTAGTCATGGCCCCTAGATTGAGGAATGGGGCCATCAACCCATCTTCGAAATTTTAACCCAGAATTTGCTCCTGTCTAAAGGAAATACAGGGATAAAGAGTGGAGCAGAGACTGAAGGAAAGGCCATCCAAAGACTGTCCCACCTGGGGATCCATCCCACAAAATGTAAAATTCTTGGCTCCTCTAGCACTGTGTCCGCCTGGACACTGTGAAGCTTCCTGCCTTAAGGACAATGAACTAAACCTCTGAAACTGTATGCTAGTCCCATTTAAATGTTTTATGTATAAGCATTGCCTTGGTCATTGTGTCTCTTCACATTAATAAAACCTTAACTAAGGCAGACACCTAGGAGGAATGGCCATGTTGAGGTAGGTAAATATAATAGGAAGACTCAGGGATGCTATTAAATGTCCAACCCAGAGACTTCTTAGCAGACTAGCAACTCCAGAAGCCCTCTGGAAGGGTCTGTTTGCATCAAAAAATATTACTTTCACTTTCTCTAGATTTTAGTCTTCTATTCTCACCTAGACAGCCAATTATTTTCCTGTTGCTTGAAACAAGCTCAGCCTAACCCACATTATAAAAGGAATGTGTAGGGTTTTCTAGTGTATTAACTCCCTAACAATTCACCTACTCCAAATTGTTATATGCTATTAAGAAGTCTATGAAAGATTTTATGCGTATAGGTTTAAAGCATTTTTTGGTAAGTTAAGAAACTTTTAATTTTATTTAATTTTTTTCACAATGTGACTATACATTTACCTTCGGAAACCTCTACCACCAATCTGGCACCTGTGTTTCAATTGATGAAACTACATGAATACAACATAACCAGCAGTAGTTTACATTAATGTTAGTTCATTCTTGCTGCATTGTAAAGGATTTAAATTGTATGATGGTATAATCTACTACTAATACATAGAAAAATTTTACTATTCTAAAATTCCTCTGTGATGATTATTATTGATTATTACCTTCACAAAATCTAGGATCACCAAACGGACAAGCCACTTAAAATGTCTATGGAAAATAATCTTTAGGTTAGCCTCTGTGATTTCTTGTGAGGATAATTAGATTAGGTTAACTGAGGTAGGAAAATTCACCCTAAATTTGAACAATAAGATCCCCTGGTCTGGGACCTTGGTCCTTACAAAAAAAAAAAAAAAAAAAAAAAAAAAAAAAAAAAAAAAAAAAAACAAAACAAAACAAAAAAACCTATTTGAATAAGAAAGTTTTGCAGCCCCATGGGGATAGCAACAATACCAACAAACCAGAGCTTCCAGGGTCTAAACCACCAGCCTGGGAACACTTAGGGAGGGAATCATGGCCCCAGCTGTATATATAGGGTAGGATGGCATTGTCAGGCATAGGTGGGTGAGGAAGTCCTTGGTCCTGTGAAGCCTGGATGCCCCAGTGTGCAGAAAATCGTGGGTGAGAGGTAGGAGTGGGAGAGTGGATGGGGCATATCCTCATAGAAGCAGGAGTAGGGGGGATGGGACAGGGGGTTTCTTGGTGGGGGAGAAATGTGGAAAGGGGGTTACATCTGAAATGTAAATAAAATATCCAATTAAAAAAAAGAAAAAGAAAATTAAATCTGTATAGCAAAAATAATCTGAATTCTCATGTTTTTTGGAGTACCATTCATGACCAGCAATAATTGGAATGTTTCTTAGTTTGGGTTTTATTGCTGTGAAGGTACACCATGACCAAAGCAACTCTTATAAAAATTTGAAATGTAAGAAAACAAAAATAACCAATACAAAAAATAAAAGAGAAGGTCCTTCTCTTTCTGACTCCAGGATCTGACCAACATAATGGAATGTACCCTTGATCTATATGCCCAAATAAACTTTTTCTCTCTTAAATTGTTTTTTAAAACATTTTATCATAAAAACTCCCTAAAAACACTCCCCTGTTCCATTTTAATTCCCTCCCATCAAACCCTGAAATATTGATACTTTTATTATCTACATATTTTTACATTTATATTGTTAAAATCACATGACATGTAATATTTCAGATTGACTTCAAATTTTAATTCACATATAGTTATTGTGACTCCATTTACTTTAATGGGTTGAAAGCTCATTTATTTTATTCAGAGCAATATTCTCTTATACAGATGAATCCATTTAACAATTCACCTACACCAAATTGCTAGATGTTACAAATAAGTCTGTGCAGCTATTGTGTGTGTAGATTTTTGGCTTTTTCGACATGTTAGGAAAATTCAAGTTTTGTTTAAAAAAATTATCTTACAA
The DNA here is from genome assembly GCA_021653895.1 of Mastomys natalensis. NCBI lineage: Eukaryota > Metazoa > Chordata > Mammalia > Rodentia > Muridae > Mastomys > Mastomys natalensis. The sequence continues at coordinate 181,710 of JAJTUV010001736.1, read as the reverse complement.
AGTGCTTGTATTATTTTAAATTATTTACATCAGCAATAAGTAAAATTTCCAGATACAAGCTAAATTAAGGAAAGGTTAACTATACCTTACTTTGGTTTAAATTTCTATTTCCTTATGATTTAAATGTGGAATGTATTCCATGTGCTTAGTATTCATCTCTATATTTTCTTTGATGCTGTCTTTCAATGTATATGCACATCTGTGTAGGGTATATGGATGCTAGAGGACAATGTCAAGTCTTTTTCCTTATCTCAGTACCTTATGTTTTTGAGAAAAAGTCGTTTGCTAAATTTGGAGCTCACAGATATGGAAAGACTTAAAGGCAAATCCTCCTATCTCTACTTTCCATTGCCAGCATAATATGTATATACATATGTATACAGATTTTTAGTGAGTTTTGGAGTTCTGAACTCACATTGTGTGCCTGTACATCAGTACCCACCCATATAGACCTCTTTGCAGTGCCCTTAGGAAACTTTTAAGTTTGAATGCTTGACTTATGTCTATTTAAGAGATTTTTTATAATTTAAATATAATTCTTTATTAGATTATTTTCTAAATATCTTCTCACAATGTCTGACTTGTCTTCTCACTTCATTAACTTTTATGTTGATAGACCAGAAATTGTTAAGTTCTGATATTTTGTCTAGAAATCCAGTGTATTTTTCTCTTATCTTATACTGGCTTTATAGTTTTAAATTTTATACTTAGGTATATGATCCCTGTCATAAAATTTTATTAATGGTGTAACACCTGAGTCCAAATTATTTTTGCTTGTAAATATCCAGTTGTTTAAGCATCACATAATGACACATAATTCTTGTATCCTTGTATTGTTCGTAAGTATACTGACTGGTTTTGTATTCCAACGTGTACAAGCTAGAATCATCAGAAAGGAAGGAGCATCAGTGGAGAAATATCTCCTCCATAATATCCAACTGCAAGGAATTTTTTTTTCAATTAGCAATCAATGGAGGAAGGGCCAAGTCCATTGTGGGAAGTATAACCCTGGGGTGAGGGGTGGGGTTTTATATTAAAGCAGGCTAAGCAAGCTATGCAATGCAAGTCAGTAAGCTGCACCCTTGGGTAGAGGAATTTTAGTCTGGCTGCTCTGGCAAAGGATCACATCTATATGTTCCAGCTGGAATACAGCCATGTTATATACCTTTTGTCCCTCTATTTGGAATACACACCTTTAATCCCTTTGTTTGTAATACAGACAAGCATTTAGTTCCCACCTTTAATCCTAAACAATGATGTCTAATTGAGAGTCAGACAAAGTATTGAATCAAAAGAATTATTGGGCAAAATGAGTCAAAAATAGGATATGGCTATTTTCTCATGCGAAAAGACAAGAAGAGCTACTTAATTAGCAGTGAGAGAAGATAATTCAATGGTATTCAGTTTGGTTCATCAGTTCAGTCATTGAGTTCATTCGTCTCAGTTCAGTCAGTTCTGCTAATTCATTCAGTTCAGAACAGTTAGGTTCATGGAGCTCAGAGGCAGATTTTCCAAGCAGAGCAATGCAGTCAGAAGCTGAGAAGCCAATTTAAATTATCAGCTTAGGAGGAGTTTTAAACCATAACAGTTGTGTTGCACCATACCAGTCTGTTCAAAAGAGCTAGAAAGTGAGAGTTTATTCGCAATTAAAGTCTCCGAGGGAGCATTAAGCCTCTAGGCCTAGGTTAGCAGACAGGTTCAGCAGAAGGCTCAGCTGGAAGCTGAAGCCTGCAAGATCTGGACTTGAAGGTTAGACTATATCAAGCTAGAAGCTTCCATCCTAGCTCAGGGATAGATTGATAGAAAATGCTCTAGGCTCAGCCATCCATGTGTTCATTTGGAACGCTTTGAATAAGGCTCTCACATCATCATTCCTCTGAGGAAATAAAAGCGACATTTACATTTATAACCTTCCCTATCCTCTGTATAAGCTCTTGTCTACAGTATCCTGCTCTCTTTGTGTTTCTGTCCTGATTCCTTGGTGGTGAACAGAAATGTGAATGGATAAGCTGATAAACCCTGTCCCCCTATTTGGTCATGATTTCCTTTGCAGCAATCAAAATCCTAATACAATAAAACTATATCATAGTTCAGGTAATCAAGTACTGGCAAGTCAAGTCAAAGCTATAGCTGTTTCTATTAACCTATTTGTCTATTCTACACCAATACAATAATGTCCACATTAATAGAGACAGTATTTAAATAATTCTTGAAATTAGGTTGCATCTATAATTAATCGTATCTTTTCTTCAAAATTATATTGATTTTTTAAAATTATTTTGATGAAACTTATTAAAATATTAGTTTTTGATATGAATAAAACAGCACTCTAAGTTTCCAATCTTGATGAATTTTATCTATAGATCATTTTTTAAAGACCTACTGTCTTAGAACTATTCCTATAATAGCCACATGAAATTTTTCTCTAGTTAATTATTTTTTGCTTTAATAGAGTTTTTCTTAAAATTATCTTATAAATTTAGTTTTAAATTCATATCTAAGTTTTTAGCCATGTGAATGATTATACATGGGGTACTCTGTTTTTCATTTGAAATTCTGTTTCTACTTCATAGCCAATAGAAAAAATATTTTGTATATATATATTAAAATTATATATAATAGTTTATTTAGTCATTCTAACATTGTATTAAAATTACAAATAAATGTATAACTCTTATAATTACATAATTTATGAAATATAGATAAAATAAAAGGGCAAACAATTATTTTGGCGTATCTCTAAGATCAAGAATTCTGCCAATTCTATTTCACTCATCATCAAAGGGGGCCTCCTTTCCCTTCTTTTTTTTTAAGATTATTATTTTTTTATTTATATTTTTTATCACATCGTAATTTTACATATTCACACAGCAGTTATAAACACAAAATGGCAGGATGGGGAAGGGAATGACCCCTGACACCAGAGCATAGGTAATCAGGGAGAGAACAGATACCTTTTCAGAACAGGGTATCAGCTGGGTGAAGGTTGAGGGACAGGTCACTATGACTCCTGCCTATGATTCACTTGTCCTTATCTAAGTTGGTACTGTCTGCTGAGGCTACCTACTTATAGGATCTGTGACTACCTAGGCTGGTAAATTTCCATAAAAGCTGCCTGTTTACCATAGCCTTCTGTTTCAGTTTTTTCCACAGAGACCCAAGACTTGGTGTTAGCATGTATGTTTATCGGGCCTATTCTGATTTTAGGCCTATGGCTTGTTTGGCCTTCTTGTAAAAGCGGGCTGCCCCTGTATTCCTCCCTTCTCTAAGTATAAAGGGCCTTGATGATTTAATTTCCGAGGCAGGATAGGGTCTAAACCTCCAGTAATTGAAGGGACCTTGTAATTGTTTGGGTCCCCTTCTTTGTCATGACCATGAGGGCCAGGCCCATCCGATTCCTTTTTCCCTGGAAGGGGGATACTTTTGACATCAACTCCTATGCATAGGCTTTCCCCCCGGGAAGCCAGAGAGTATTTTTAACTTTTATTTAAATTCCCTTGCAGTGCTTACCTTGCAGCCAAGGAAGATTTCAGATAACCATTCAGAGGGGGTTCTGGTTGGCCCCTCTCTGCTTGGTCTAGGGGTGGAAAGCTCCTCTTTTAGGTTGGGTGGAATGGGTTTGGGCACAAACCCTGGATATTTTTTAAAACCTCATCTTGATTTTCATGGTCCTCCAATCTAACTTATTTAATTTTAATCTGAATGGTTTTGCTACCAAATTATGTTTCTTTGTACCCCAACAAATTATTAAAGCCCTTTTAAAAGGCCCAGGACCAAAAGGAAAAGCAAAAAACCCAATTAATGGTTCAAGATTGGAAAAGTGGGTTGCAACCATGGAGGGTGAAAACCAATCCTTTTGTACCAGCCCATCTTTCTTTTTCCCTCTCCTGCTATTTAAAAAATTTTGCTTTCATATTCCTAAAGAAAACATTTATGTTATGGACATACTTCCTGAATCTTTCAAACTTTCTACTTAGATTTTCATTTAGATCAAAACAAAGTCTTCTTTTATATTAAAAATCCTTTTGCTTTGTTTTCTTCTTATTAGCTAACCTTTCATAAGTTGCCCATAAAAGGATGATAAAAAAAGTGACTTTAAATCACTTTCGGGAAAACTAAGGCTTAAAGAAGACTTGAACTGATGGGTTGTTCAGGTATTCTGTTTTTATTGACAATTTTAAGTAATTATTTTTATTTTCCAAGTTTTAAATTTGTTGGTACAGAAAAGTGTTATCCTTTTAATTGTTCAGGTTACGGGATTTAATTTTTCCCCCTCTTCCTTTACTAACAATAAGTATCAATTTTTTTATTTTTCTCTTATTGCTTTTCCCTTTTTTTCCTTTTGGCTTAGCCCCTCATATTTGAAAATAGCCATATCTTTTTTACAGCTATTTTTGCATTGTATGTAAATACTTGAAATGTGTTCAAAATATACTTAGTTTTCTGTTAATCTTAGAGATGCACAACTTCATTTTTCCCTATTTCCTAAACTATACCATAAAGGTTTTATTATAGGAAGATTGTTATTATTAATATTAGTAGCAATCTAGGGATGACTTGAAGTCATGGAAGTTATCTAATTTTTGGGTAAATAATGTATACATTTTTCAAACTTTAATATTAATGTTGGTCTCTAGGCCAATTTTCTGCAAAAAAACTGGTTTGAGGTATTAAAAAATACTCTATTTTCCCCCTAACCGGGAACCATTTTAAAATTTTTCTTTAAATTTTTTTTTTGAAATTTAAATGACGCAGAGCCCCTTAAAATTTGATGTGACAGGGGTTTGTTCTGCTTAATTTTTTACCTCCTAAAACTTGTTCACATGAGCCCCAGCTATGTGTCAATTACAGTCACTTTTCATGTCAGCAACTTTTCCAACACTGGTTTGTGCTTTTCAGGCTGTCTGGTAATGCATTCGCTTTATTAATTTTTGTGTCTATACTCATTGAGCAATGCCTTTTTTGGGGACTAATCTTTCTTCAAGATTGAAAAGTGATTGGTTTCTCATTTTTTATTTGAATTTCTTTAAAACTTCTGATATCTTTTACACAGAAATTGATGCTGATTTTCGCAACCTTTTTGTAAGGAAATTTCAGTTAATCTCATTTTTTTATGTTTTCTGGCTTAGTGACATTTGGACCATTATTTTTTGAAAATAATTTCTGTATGGTCATAGATTTAGAAAATTTAATTTAAAGAAATTTTAAGCTTTTTATGAAGGTAAAACTGTCACCAATTTTGGTAGATTGAAAAAGAAATCTTAGTTCAGATAACCTGGATAAATAACAGGACTGCATACAAATTCAGCCCCCACCCTAAACCACACACACCACACATTTTCTTCAAATCTTTGGTCATATTCCTAAAATTAGATGCATTTTTGTCATTTAAAAATAATAATAAAATATGCATGAATAACTATTATTAGTACAAAGATCATTTATAGATTATAATGCATGGTTTCTGTCTATGTTTTGATGTTTAAAATATAAGTTTAAATATTTTGAGTAAATATGATTTTTCCGACAAATATTTATTAACCTTGTAAAATGGAAAAGTAAAAGACTACATTTTGCCCATTAGTAAAAATTTTTAAACAAATATAATTGAATTACAAAATAAAATTATAAATATTATTTTTCCTTATTGGTGTGGTTGACTACTTATAATCATAACTATATAAGCCATCTTTTTGAAAATATTTTCTTGTTATTGAAATTATTTTAATTATTATTAATTTGTATTTTTTCATAACAGACTTGGACAATTAGGGGAAAATTTCATTCATCATAGCAATAGAGTCTATTTGGCAGATACATTTTGGATATATGCCATTAATTGGGCTTCTTCACAGTATAATATAAAGTACACAATTCATTTATCATTTCTTGTGACTCACACAGAGTTCTAATGGAGCTCTCATTGTCCAATGAGAATAATGTGTTACAAATTGTTTTGTATTATTACAACAGAGATGACCTGTGTTACAAATTGTTTTGTATTATTACAACAGAGATGACCCTAGGTGGATTAACTAGTAAACTACCTAGTAAAAATTTAGTTAAGTCTTCATTGATTATATCACGGAACATAGAACATTTTCATAACTCAATACACCATCATAATAGCATTATACTTCCTAATCACCTTGAAGTCATTTTCTACCCATTTTATATTTTTTAACACTAAAATGTTCAGCCATATATGATGACTCATGAATTTTATGGCAGCATTCAGGAGGAAGAGACAGGTGCAGGTGAATATCTGTAAGTTCTAGGCCAGCCAATACAGACAATGTAAAAAACACAAACAAAAAGCTAAAATTGGAACAGTTTTTCATTCATTTTTATACTAACTATATGTATTTGGAGACATTTCAAAACAAACACTTCTGATCAATCTATAATGTAATTATAATTATCATTACAGTTCTACAAATGTAGAGTGTACAATTAAATTAAGCAACTAAGCTCTATTGTATCTCTAGAAATAAATATTTTAGCTGTATTAGACCAATGTCTCATTAGAGTGCAGATTATCAAAATATTCAATTATAGATTAAACAAGTAATCAAGGACTCTACCCTCAGGTGGTATATGTAAGGTAATTATAATCATAAAAAACAATAATGATGATTGATAATAACACTAGTAGTTTATATTTGTTCCTAATTTATTATATATAATACATTATACTACTTATTATGCATATTTTTTAATAATTGCAACTTTAATATTCAGTAATCTTAGTCATCTTAGGCTACCTTCACAAAATGTTCTGTACATAGTTAAACAACAAAAAAATATAATATTCTAGCAGTTCTGAAATCCACAAGTCTGATATTATAGTGCCTACATGTTGAGCTTCTGGTGATGGCACTGGGTTGGATATGTGAGGCACCACTGGTTTGTTATCTCATGATAGTTAAGGAAGACAGAATGCAAACTCACTGGTTTGTGTGTGAGTGAAGTCTAAATGCAAAACGATTAGGAATTCAGAGTTATTCTGGAATATTGTCATTATTTGAAAAAGGATCTCCAGAGACTTTCTCTTCAACCATCAGTCTGTATACCACAAGGAAATGTATATTTGAGTAGGTTTTTTTCTTAAGTTTGAACATGATTCTTAAAATGTTTTCTTTTAGAGAAATTGTGCTTTGTGTCGTGAATTAAAGTTACTAATACTAAAGATTCATTAGTTAAAATATCTACTGTAATAATCAATATTTGTCACTTTGAACACTGTGACACTTCTGGGTACTTTTCGAGGGGAAGTCATAGATAATTTTTTTTTCAGTGATTCAGCCTTGCATTATAATATGGATTATGCATCATCTTTCATTTGTATGAAATAAAAATGAAAGAAACATGGACTTTCATTTAATCTGCAGACCAAGGACAGTAGTTAAATGCTGTTAATTATTGCTGTGTAATCATTAGTTGGAAAAACTGAGAACAATTTTTTTTTATATGACTATGATGCTTCATAACAAAACTACTTATTTAATCAGAAATTCAGTAGTTTAAGTTTATTAAACATTATTATTATCAAAATTATTATTATTACAAATCAAACCACTATATCATAGCACATTTTAATAATTAAAATAATTTATTATAAATTAAGTATATTTAAATTATTTAAGATCATGTATTCTACACACATTGTTGCTTTATTGCAGCAAGGTTTATAATCAATCAGACATTCTGTAACTTTAATTCTATGAAAATATCTACAATGCTTAAATTCAATCATAACATAATAAGTGATTTCCTTTTCACTGTTTGTCTTTCATTTGCTTATCTAACATTTTCTCCTTTCACTCTTCCTGCCCCATAATTCTTTCTCCTTCTTTTCCAAGAAAAAATTCTTACCACCTACCCCAGTTTCAATGAAAACAATGTTTCAGGCACTGATACATTCAAAGTTGGCAAAAAATGTACAGTGCTATTATGTGGACACTTCATCCAGTCCTGCAACAATTTAATATATTGTGTAAATTCAATGCAGAATTTTAGGCTGTGAAATATTTCTATTATTTTTCTAAATTTTACAATTGTAAACTTCTATTTAATTGATAATATTAATGAATCATAAATGTCTAAACTGTAAAAGTTAGTAAAAATTATCTTTTTGTTTTGTTTTATTATGCTTTTTTGTTCTTGCTTTTGGAAATCCAGTTGAACCAGTCCCATTAGTTGAAAGTCTATCATTCTTCTAATAAATTTTATCAGTGCCCGTGTTACATTTATGTAAAATTTTAATTGGAAGCATTTTGTGGTGTTGATTCTGTTTTATAGATATGTATGTACATAAACTCTTTCAGCCTTTGAGTGACATAATACTTTATTGTTTCCAGTATTTTTGTGTACTAATCTCATTAATAGAGAAAATCTACACAAACAAACACACCCATACACACACACACACACACACTACTACAAAATACCCAACATGAATAAAAATGTATTTTCCAAGTAACAGTAAAAAACATTTTGAATCAATAATATAAATTCATTTTTTTATAATTTTAGTTATTATATGATACTTGTCACAATTCTCAACCACTTATTAACTAATATTTTACTACAAATGTTATGAATGTAAGTACTTTATCACTTTTGTTTCTTATTTATACTTAATTTTCATTGCAGGGTCTACTGCATAAGGGCATGCTCATCTATATTTAATCTTTTCTACACTACAAATTTCTGGTTTTAATTAAGCTACCTTGTTTAGGCATATTTTGTTTTAGCTGCACTGCATTATTTTAATAATTTTATGCATTATTAGTAAAATAAGGCTTATTTACAAAAATGATTTTATTTTAATTCTAAGAGGAATACATATTCACTCTTTTATAATTAAATAATGAAGAAAAATAGGAAATGAAAGCAACCCATAAAAATAATAGCTCAAAAACAAATGACACTTTGAATTAAATTTTCTTTCTCTTTTCACTTTTTCTGCATTCATTGTATGACCATTCATGTATGGATGGATTTTAATACAATGAGAAAGAAATAGACACAAGGGCTGGAGAGGTGGATCACTTAAAAGAAAGTACTGGCTGCATTTTCAGAAGACAGAAGACCCAAGTGTGATTCATGACAGTTTATGATTACCTGAAAAACTCAAGTCTGAATGAATCCTGCTCTATGCACATGTATGGGTTTTATATATATGCAAAATAAAAAATACATAAAATAATAACATAAATACATAAACATAATATAAATAAACCTTAAAAAATAAAAAATAAATAGATCAAAATACAGAGAAGTAATCATAATTTTGTGTAGATTCCATATCTGAATATTGTTGAGGATTGGTTCTAATGCTTTGATTTAATCAAGAATCTGTATGTCCAAATGCTGAATGTCCCAACTGATTTTTGATTGATCAATAAAGATGCCAACATCTAATGGTTGGGTAAAGAAATGCGCAGGACCTTTAGATTTGCAATGTCAAGGAACTGAGGAAAAGGAGACAGAGAATTGCCATGACCCAGGGGAGAAGGATGGGACATAGGAGCTGTAAGAGTGAAAGTCAACCAGTCGTGAGAGAATTTGGGTGGGTGGCCACTGGCCACTTCCCCCATTGTGCCTGGGGTCGCATGGGAGTGCCCAGCCTTCTTTGAGCTGCTCAAGGCATTTCAAAATTAAACTAATTGTGTGTGTGTGTGTCTGTGTGTGTGGTGTGTGTGGTGTGTGTGGTGTGTGTGGTGTGTGTGGTGTGTGTGGTGTGTATGTATGTGTGTGGTTTTCAATTGCAGATCCAAAGAGTTGCTGTGTGGGTGGCTGGAAGGGTGCAACCACTGGGAGCACAAAGTGGTAGAGCTGAACTCACCTCTACAGAAAAATCTGTTGATGTACTTAAATTTATGTATTACCTTCCAATCAAGAATTGTAGCAACTCCAAGATAATTTAAAGAATTTCCCATGTGAAGAACAATGAATAATTATTCAACTAAATCATATATTTCCTAGTTCAGTGACAAAAGCATTATCCTGCTTTTATTTTTCTAGTAAAAATAATGTTCTTTTAATTTAGTACTTTTATATTTAGTGCATTTGTGTTTTCTATTTGTTACTTTCATTTTTTTATAATGACCTATAAGAATAGTGTTAAATTGTTTATTTAGTGTCCAAAAATGCAAGAAGACTGTAATATCCCTTATGGAAAGAATGATTATTAATTTTCATTGGGTTAAGACATGTAGCATTGTTAGCTTTGACTTAAATGATAAAAAAATGTATTAGTTAAATAATCTTTAAACAGAAATACGAAAAAAATAGAGTTTAGCTATTTATCAAGCTGAGTGAATTCGGTGGTACACTCCTGTAGCCTAAGCACTCAAGAGACAGTTGTAGGAAGACTTCTGTATGTTCAAGATAAACCCAGTCAACATAGTTCCAGGCCTACCAGGGTGATATAATGGTACTTAGTTTCAAAAAACTTCATCAGAGTAGTTTTTGTAGTTCATTAATATACTCACATACGATTGATAGAGATTTCTTCTAGAATTCATAGGTCAGATATCATTAAGCATTTACAAAACTGTTGTATAGTAAAATTTTAATTTCAAGCATAACTTAAGTAGGTTCAATTCTATCCATATCACTGTGGTCAATAAAATAATACAATGTCATGAGTTGCATAATTTTTGAGGTTCCTAGTACATATTCACATTAGTAATGTTTATTTGATATTCTAATAAGTATACAATGGGGTTGTATAGTTTTAAAGATTTAATTTTTATGCTTATGAGTGCTTTGCTTAAATGTATGTCTGAGGAGCACATACACACTGTGACTGTAGATGTCAGAGGGCATCGGATTTCCTGAAAATGGAATACAGACATTTGTGACCCAACATGTGGGTTCTGAGAACTGAACCAAGGTTCTTTACAAGAAAAGCAAGCACTCTTAACCTCTGAGCTAACTCTCTAACCCCTAGATTATATATTTAAAACTTAATTTAATATATTTGCTGCTTATTATGTAAATTTTTATTGGTGAATTCAGTGAGTTCTACTTCTTTACACAAAGTCTAGCCTCACTGAATGATCATGATGGGTTTTGCTGAAATTTATGGTTATTGTTGTAATAGGTTCTAAAATCAGTAAACATTGGAATTTATGTTAATAATTGATTTCCAATGTTTCTTAATAGCATATGATACACTTCTAAATCATTTTATATATAATAGATATTATTTTAAAAACTATAGCCAATTTTTGAAATTCTAATACTGCTTTATCAAATAATGGATATAATATCTGAAATCTTTTTGATATTCTAATATTCATCACAACATCTTCACTAGGAATATTTTCCATATCATGAATTCACTATCTGCATCTCTATTATAATAGTGTCATGAAGTAAGAACAGTTTAGTCATCTTATTTGTATACATTTCTAATTCTATTTCTAACATTATTCCCATCATGTCTGCATTAGGTCTTCACATAAAGATCCAATTCTTTCAAAATTATCCATGAAATTGGAGACATCTTTTTCTAAATGGCTGATTATTTTGTCCTCATCCTATGAATTTTCATTAATGTACATAGAATTGTGAATCTCTTACAGATCATTTTCAAACTGCTTTGCTCAGATTCAAGCAAGAAACCATTAGCTACAAATCTGTATCCTTGAAATATATTTCTTAAGAAAAGATAAATGACTACTTGATCTGTGGGTTTCAGGATGTACATTGTGATGTGGAATGCTAATGTTCAATAAAGCTGATTTTTAATTTTCATTTATCTTATATAATACAATGTTAATATTATTATGTATTTAAGAATCGAGGGAATAATGAAAAGGAAAAAGTATATGTTTGTTTATGCTTCAATATTTCCTATACTTCCTCTTTCCTTACTGTTCCTTTCTGTCTACAGTAAAACCCCTTTTCCTATTGATATCTTTATTTATTACTATACCTATGATTGCATCCTTTAATATTCTATGAGGATTTTTCTTGTTTTCTGATTTCTACTTCTATTTAGTCTCACTTAATCACACATATGTAATTGTCTTAACAATTTTCTATAGTTGTGAAAAAACATCAAGATCAAGGCTACATATAAAAGCATTTAATTTCTAACTCACAATTCCAGAAAGTTAGAATCCATGACTATCATGAATTTCTATATATGACAGCAGGCATATGGTCATTGCTCTAGAGCAGTAGTTGAGACCTCATATCTTGAACCACAAGCAGAGAGAGCAAACTGGACATGGCTTGGACTATTGAATCCTCTAAGCCTTCCCCTAGTGAAATACCTCTTCCAAAATAATCTTATCTCCTAATCCTTCCAAATATTTTCATCCACTGGGGATGAAAAAAATTCAAATATATGAGCCTAAAAAATGGGACATTCCCATTCAAAACAGCACAGTAACATTTAGAAAGTTGAATTCCAATCCAAGATAGAATATAAACACTATTTGTTATCCATAGCCTCTATTACCTTAATATTATATTTTCCTGTTATATACATTGTTCTGACAATGTTACTATTTATTTTATTTTTTATTTTTTGGGAATAAAATTCCAATGTCTATATCTACATTTCAATATCCACTCATTAGTTGAGATACACATATTTCCTCATTTCCTTGGTGTTATATAAATGGTGTAGAAATAAATGTACAAGTGTCTCTAGAGTTGAATGTGCATTTCTTTGAGAATATGCTTAAGAGTACAATATATGGGTCATATGATAAACCTAATTTTAGTTTTCTGAGACTCCTTTACACTGATTTTTGTTGTTACTATACCAGTGTACACTACCACCAATAAGTTTTTTTTTACCTTCCAACCACACTGGCATTTGTTGCTATTAGTTTTCTTGATAATAGGTATTCTGACTAGGGGAAATGGAATCTCAAAGGATTTTTAATTTGCATTTTGCTCTCTGCCAATAATGTTTAATATATTTTAAAATATTTTCCTTCTTTTAAAAATTTCTTCTCACATTTTACATCTCAAGCAGTTTGCCCTCCCAATCTCCTCCTGGTTCTGACCCTCACCTTTCCTTTTCCCCAAAATCCCCCCTACTTCCCCGCAGAAAAGAGCAGGTCTCCCAAGTACACCAAGTGAACACTGAATAACAAGATGGATTAAGACCAAACACATTCTATCACATCAAGGATGGATGAGGCAACCCAATATGAGAAAGAATGCTCCACAAGTAGGAAAAAAAAGGGAGTATACTCTATCTCATTGCCAAGATTCACACTAAAGCACCAAGCTACTCGGCCATAACATATATTCAGAGGACCTAGGTCACAACCCTACAGGCTGCCTGATCTCTGTAAGTACCCATGAGTGGATCAGTTGATTCTGTGGCCTGTATTTTCCTGTTCTTGTGATGTCCCTGACATCTCTGCTTCCTCTGATCCTTCCTCCCCTCCTCAATAGTACTTTTCAAGCTCCATCCAAATTAGGCTGTAGAACTCTACATCTGCTCCAATCAGTTGTTGAATGAAAACTCTCTGGTCTCCTTAATGATAATTCTGCCAGCTAAGACAAAATATAAGGTTGAAGGATTTGTGACTGGGTTTCTGTCTCAATCCCTCCACTTGATGCCTTGCCTGCTTACAGAAGATAGCTGGTTCATACCTGTCCCAAATTACTAGGATTCTTGGCTAGAGTTACTCTTACAGGTTCTATGGAGTTTCTATCACACTAGGTTTTCCACCTTGCCCCTAAAATGCCCCTGGTTCCAGTCATTTCTCCCAGTATTTCTCCCTCCCTCTTTGCTATGTGATCCATTCTGTTCCAATCCCACCTTAACTTAGTTCATCCATGAAGCAACTCCTTGGTACTTAGGACTTATGAGTCTATGGACTGTAATATGACTGACTTTACAGCTAATAACTAACCACTTAGCTTGTAATGAATACATACCACATTTATCTCTATGGGTCTGGGTTACTCAGGATGGTTTTTCTCATTTCATCCATTTGTCTGCAAATCGTGAAATATTTTAAAATATTAATTAACTATTTTTACTTATTTTGAGGACATCTGTTCAGCATTGCTCAGCTTATTGATAATATTTCTTGTCATTTTACTTTTGTATTATTATTATTATTGGCATTGTTTCCCTCTCTAATTATAGTGCATAAGGGTTTTCCAGAAATCTGTCTGCTTTCAGATTGCTCTATTGATAATGTTTGTCATTATGTAGAGGTTGTTTAAATTCATGTAATATGATGTTTCAGCTTTTAGAATAATGCCTGTAGTACTATGGTCTTGAAATAATTTCCTTTTCTAGGGGATACCTCCAGTATAGAAGTAATTATAGGCAACTAATGACTGTTGAAAAGGGATAATTACTTTCCCTAGGGCGAGTTCACTATGTACCAAATGGTCATCCCTGGAAATCATATATACAAAAAGGAATACTAAATTGGACAAGTATGATAACATATATATTATATATATATATATATATATATAAATATATATATGTGTGTGTGTGTGTGTGTGTGTGTGAGTGTGTGTGTGTGTGTGTGTGTGGTGGTGTTTGTGTGTGTGTGTGTGTGCGTTTCATCTGTGGATCTAAGGAGTTTGCTGTGTGGGTGGCTGGAAGGTGCAACCCACTGGGAGCACAAAGTGTTGGAGTTGAAATCACCTCTACAGAACATCTGTTGATGTACTTAAATTTATGTATTACCTTCCAATCAAGAATTGTAGCAACTCCAAGATAATTTAAAGAATTTCCCATGTGAAGAACAATGAATAATTATTTCAACTAATTCATACATTTCCTAGTTATATATTTGTGTGCAGGGTATGTAATGTATGTAACAATAATATGTATGTATATAATAATGTATGTAACAATAATAAAGAAAAATAGGCTACCAATTTCAGAGAAAATAGAAATATGGACATGGAAAGAGTTGGAGGGAGAAAAGGTAAGGAGGAATTGACATAACTAATAATAAAATTTTAAATATTAAATTTTTTCTTTCTTATATTTTTCTTTAGCAGTTTCAGAATTTTTACTTTTAATAAAGGTGGGATAAGGGGTTTGTGGAGAAGAAACTGGGAAAGGGGATGGCACTTGAAATGTAAGTGAATAAAAATATCCAATTAATAAAAGAATGTAAAAAAACTTGTGTCATCCAGGTTGAATTAAGCCTTTTAAAGACATATAAATCATATTTCATTCCTTTTTTTGGTAGATATTCATGGTTTCCAGCACCAATATAATTTTCTAGTACCAATTTTTGATACCTTTGTCAAAACTTAGGTAACCAAAGTTTTGTAGATTTAATCTCTGTATTCTCTATTATGTATCTGGAGTATATATATCTGGTTTTATGCCAGTCAATGCTGATTTTACCTTTATGACTCTTACTACAATATTAGTCAGCTAATGTGGATGTGTTCTTCTGATTAAAATACCTTTAGTTTTAATGATCATTTGTGTTTCCATTTCTTTCCATTTAACTGAAAAAATATCACTGATTTTTTTAATGGAAATTGTATTTAATCTGTACATTACAGTGAATGTATGACCGTCTTCAAAATATTAATTTGTAAAAATCTAATAGCATAAACAGTTTTACCATCATTTACTATATGACACAAATGATTCCGTTTGAGGAGAACCTTTGCACAGTTTTATAACCTGTGTAGTACTGGGCCATTACATTCAAGATCTCACAGCCATTATGGCTAGGTATCTCAAAGTTTTCTTATAATGTTCGTTCATCTCCTTGATCAGACATAGTCATAGATATATCTGAAGCTACAGTTAATCAAGCATTTCCTAGTACCTCTCTCAGAAAAATCATAATTTTATACCTAAGAGTTATTGGTTTATATTTTTATTGTACTCCAATCTGATCTAATGTAGTGGTATTTCAAATATTTTTCTATTTATTAAAACTTCATTCAAATATGCTTTATAGCATAGGCTTTGATGAGTTTTAGAGAATATTCCACATGCCTACGTTTCAAACCATCTGCAAATGAGTGAGAGGTCTACTTAACATATAAATTATACCAGTTGTGTGTGTGTGTGTGTGTGTGTGTGTGTGTGTGTGTGTGTGTGTATTTAAACACTTATGAAGCAGGAAGGGGGACTTGGTAGTAAGTGTTTGGAAGGAGTTTGATGGGTGGATCTCTAATAATTTCTGGAAATTGATAGATGTGATTTGTACTTAACTATTATTCATTGTTAGACTTTTTAGAAACTATGAGGTGTTAAAGACTAAAAGCTGTGTTGCACATATTTTTCATTTTAAAATTGGTGTGAGCACGTGGACCAGGGTAAATACCAGGCTTCCAGGTTCTCCTAGCATCCCTCTTTTCCTATCTGTTGGTTGGCATACCTTGATTATCTTGAACTCTCCAGTCCAGGTGATAGGCTGTACTTCCCCTTAGGCTCTTTCCTATATAATCCTAACATTTTGATTAACTGCTCTGATTGTCTCATTTGGCCTCTTGAATGTTACACTTGTTTCCCGTCTTTCCATTCTTCCTTCCCCTTCCCCCTACTGTCACATGGTTCAGGGTAATGACCATTTTGCACTCTCTCAGATGTCTCTGACTCTGGCTATACTCTCCCACATATCTATAATAAACTTTCTTCCCCATTATAACTAGGAGCAATCATATCAATTTCTTTATTTTTTATGTTTTATTTATTTTTTTACTTCAGCCTTGAAAAGCATGTCTGGTTTTTACTCTGTTTTATTACAACGTTCTACTTGATCTATCCTACAACTAAACTCTGAGATTTTCTCATTAGATTTTTAATTTGGAGAAATTATCTAGATTCATGGGTCAGATATTAAAAATTGTCATTATTATTATTATTATTATTATACAACCTATGTGATATTTTGTATGTTTTAGTGTTTGTTCTATGAAACTCTTGGCCCTGAAATATGTTGCATAAATACTTACATTATTTATTGCCAGGGACCAACCTTGACTTGGTCAGGGTTTCCTGAGGAAGGGGTATTTGGGGTGATAAGAGAATGACCTAAAGTCAATTGTGCATACAAGCTGACAGCCCTGTATGCTTCTCAAGATGACTCCCTAGACAGCTCTCTGTAAATAGCTCTTGGCTCTGTAGTCTGCTCAATATAGCTTTCTGCTTGATAGAGTTCTCTGCTTAAGACAGTTATCTCTGCTTAAGACAGGTTTCTCTTGCTGGAAAAAGTTCTAAAACCTCTCTGGATAGCTCATGGGTTTTCTGACCAAAGTCACAAAAGCTGATAGAATGGATACAGAAAATGTGATGCATTTACACAATGAAGTATTATTCAGCTACAAAAAAAAAAAAAAAAAAAAAAAAAATTCATTGAATTCACAGGCAAATGGATGGAACTAGAAAATATCATCCTGAATGAGGCAAGCAAGACACAAAAGAACTCATTGATAAGTACTCGCTGATAAGTGGATATTAGCCCAAAAGCTCAGAATCCCATGATACAACACGCCAACCATATGGAACTTAAGAAGAAGGAAGACTAAGGTGTAGATGCTTCAATCCTACATAGAAGGCAAACATAATACTCTTAGCATGTAGAGGGAGGGAGAGAACTAGGAGAGAAAGAAGATGGGAGGGAAAAGGGGGCAAGATCAAATATTGGAAGAGATAGGAGGGAAGTGCAAAGGGCCAGAAAATTGAATAGAAATATGTAGCATTGGGGGATGGGGAACTGGGGTAGCCACCAGAAAGTCCCAGACTCCAAGGAATCGAGATGCTACCAGAACCCAGTGGTCATGACTTTAGCCAAAATACCAAATAAAGGGGAGAGACAACCTGTACAGACCACTGCCATTAGATAGGCACTACCCACAGTTGAGGAATGGGACCACCGCACATCTCAAAATTTTTAACCTAGAATATTCCTGTCTAAAGGGATGACAGGGAAAAAAATGGAACAGAGACTTAAGGAAAGGCCATCCAGAGACCGTTCCACCTAGAGATCTATCCCATCTTCAGACACTAAACACCCCTACTATCGCTGATGCCAAGATGCTTTTAGTGACAGGAGTCTGGTATGGCTGTCCCCTGAGGGAGTCTGCCAGCACCTGACCAATACAGATGCAGATACTCATAGACAACCATCGGATTGAGCACAGGGACCCCAATGTAAGAGCTAGGGGAAGGAATGAAGGAGCTGAAGGTGATTATAACTCCATAAAAGGAACAATATCAATTAACTTGATCACCCAGAGCTCCCTGTGACTATATCACCAACCAAAGAGTATACATGGAGGAGCCCAGAACTCCAGATACATATGTAGCAGAAGATGACCTTATCTGATATCAATTGGAGGGAATGGAGGTTTGATACCCAGAGTAGGGGGATGCTAGAAGGGTGAGGCAGGAGTGGGTGAGTGGGTGGAAGAGCACCCTCACAGAGGTAAAGGGAAGGGGGAGAGGGAAAATGAGATGGGGAGGCTTGTGGAGGGGTAACCAAGAAGGGGGATATCATTTGAGATATAAACAAATAAAATGATTAATTAAAAACGCTGTATTCACTCTCTAAGCAGTAGCACTCTCTTGATGACTAAAGCCCAGTCTTTTATTTGCATATTAATTCAATCATTTATCCAAGTTCCCAATTGATTATCCCATGAATCAGCATTTTATGATCTTGCCCCTTGAGTCTTTGAAGAAGACAGCAAGTACACATTTTTAACATGTCAAATGAATTCAGATTTGCCTGCCTTTGTAAGCACAAACAAAAAAGTTAGGTGGGTGGGATCTTTTGCTGTGATCACCATTCCTTAAATCTCTTTATCTTCTTCCTTTGTATCCGACAAGCTGGCTCATTTCAAAGCTGCCTCTATTCTTTTAGGTCCATGAAACCCCTTATATAATTCATATTACATCTTTATACTTTGTATAGTTGATAAATTATACATTCTTGATGTCATGTTTTCAGAGTTCTTTCCCACAGCTTTGAGGCTATTCTGAAGATCACAGCATTTACCATTTTGCTAAGGACATTGGACACACCATTTCCTCCTGAACTCCTGCTATTTCTGATTATCATGGAGTCATTAATCTTGGAAGGAAGAATAATTCCAAAAGAAGTAACATAAAGTAAAAAATAAAATATAAGTCTGATGGCCTAACAATAGTCAACACTTGCAGAGGCCCATGCCCTGCTAGCTTTGCTCCAGGGTGGGAACTCTGATCTCTTCCAAATGGCCATGCAGGACTCAGCAGTTTATGTCCTTGTGATGGATTGTTTTCTTATATTAATATGTACTGGCTATCTTTATCTGTCCAGATAAGTTTCTCTGAGAAAACTACCTTATTAGATATTAGAATTTCTATGTCAGCTAGTTTAAGGCTTCCCTTCTTTTGTTAATTTTATTTCTGACTTTGGATTTTTAGTTTATAAATGACTATTTTAGTTGTGTGAGTTTCTTCAGGAAATCCTACCTGTGTCTGCCAGCACAACTGGTGATTATGTGAGTTTCTTAAACACCAGATAGTAGAGTCTAATTTTGAAGCCCATTCATGTAGTCCGTACTTTTTAATTGGTAAAGGATACTTAATGAAAGTATCTATGCACTGTGGGGTGCTGCCTAGTGAACCCCTGGATTAGGCACAGAACACAGGCAAACATCAGTTTCCAAAATAAAGAGGTATTTTATTAAGCAAGGCTAAGAGATAAAGTGGATGAATCTTAATATGGCAAAACAGCAATAAATATCTTTGCAGTATTAATATTTCAAAACAAAGAGGTCTCTGTTAGAATGAGCTAGGACAAGTAGGTAAATTCTGATTGGGCATGCTAATCAGGATAACCAAAATGGGGATTTTTTTTTATTGCCAGACCATGATGCTTTCATAGTAGTGTTGGCTTAAAGACTATTCCACTGGGCTCCTCTGAGGAATCTAGCAACAGGGACCTGACAACAACCTGTGTCATCAACTACCTCCATAGCCTGCTATATGTGACCCAGGTACAGCACGGACAGCTTGCAAAGAGGACTACTTCCTACCCTAGATCTCTCTCTCTCTCTCTCTCTCTCTCTCTCTCTCTCTCTCTCTCTCTTCATCTCCCTATCATCTCCTCTCCTTCCCTCTTTCTCTCCTTCTATCTACACACTTACCACCTCTCTCATTCTCTTTATCTCTGTTCACAGATGTTCTCAGCCAGCCTTTCTTTCTCTCTTTCTTGCCTTCTGTCACAGCATTCTTTGCCTTGGTGGCTCTTTCTGCCTCTACCCCTTCTTTGAGTCCTCATTCCCCTCCTTTCCCTGACAATAAACCTACCTTACACCAGGTCTATCACATGAAGTGATTTCTCAGGTTATGGGCCTTGGTATGGGCCCACTAAGTAGCTACTTTACCCCTGCCGCAGTTGCATTGTATTTTATAACACTGGTTCTGAAACAGACTGAACAGTCTCTTCTGGGGCTTGTGTTCCCCTCCTCAGGTGTAGTTCACATATTCTGGAATTTAATGACCCTATCTGCCTGTAATGAGATTTCTTTCCTGCTAGCCAACAGCTTCATTTCTCCACCCACTGATGGATTGGTGAGATTTCCCTTTCTTGTCTGGTTAAGACTTTCCTGGAGGTGACACTCTTTTATCAGGATGATTTAATTTTTGTTCTTCTCTCTCTCCCTCTCCCAATCCCTCTTCTTCTCCCTCTCTCTCTCTCTCTCCCCCTCCCCTCCCCATCCTTCTCCTCATCCCTCTCCCCTTCCCTCCTCTCTCTCTCTCTCTCTCTCCTCTCTCTCTCTCTCTCTCTCTCAAAGCATGGCACTAGATGTATCATGTCTGCTCAAGGGTCTGCCCTAGTCACTGTTCCAGCCTCCTGATGGTCTTGCTGGATAGCTTATACCTATTAATTCTGGTCCCAACTGTGTTCTTAGGATGCCTTGGGCTCAGGCTAGTGGATCCTCTTCATACCCATGGGAATTACTGTACAATTATTGCCAGCACTCCAGTAAATGAAAAGCAATTCTAAGCTTCCATTTTTCCCTACTTTGTCCCCCATCAACATTCACCTTATAACCTACAATACCTTAAGGGCAGGGTAGGACACATCACCTGCCAACAGCTGCTCCTGAACTAAGCTGCTGATCTCACAAGTTTTATGGATCATTTGCCTGTGAATTTGATTCCAGATTCTACCTAGAGTTCTATTGCTACACTCTCTACTTGCCCACATGGACATGGATGGCACACTCCTCCCCTTCCCGCAACTTCCCTAAACTATGAGAATTTTGCCTTCCTCCATGGACTCAGACTTTATTCCTGGTTTCCATTTTCTCACCACCACAGACAAATGATTATCAAACATCTTATATTTAAACTTGCTCTGCTATACTCCTAAAGCTCCACTTCCCTACTCTTAAAAATATTTTCTCTCTAATTTTTTTACATTCCATTTTCAAAATAAACAAAATTATAACTGAAGGTTATGCTATAAAGGCTCATATAAGGATTTATGAATTGCTCATTGAGTATGGATTAAAATCTAAATAATCTATAACAATATTTAGCTTTATTCAGCACTTGTGTATACAAATAACTTAGATTCATCTTGATGTATGTGTAACTTGAATTTAATTCTGTGTATACGTGCATATAATTTGGATAAGACTTGCATTTAAGACAAATATATAAAAATAAATATGCCTTCTAGGAAAAATGTTTTAAATATTAGCAACCATTGTAGGATTGAGGTAGCAGAGCAAACTCCATTTTGTTTTTAAGACTCCAATCTAAGTTAACTTGCCCCCATCCTAGAGGTCTGAGATAATCAAGAAATGTCCCTGGCAGTTGTAAAATAGGCAGAACAGCTGCAACTGTCTGATATCAACAGAGTGGGTTAAGAAAATAAAAGTAATTCCAGGTCAAGATGCTCCTTTTTGATGTATGGTCTCTCCTTATAGTTTAACAAGGTCCTGTAAACTCCTTAGCTCAAAGCCAACATTCCTTTATCCTCTCATGTAAGAGGCTTGGAAACCCCCCTCCTGAGTTTTTTTCCTTTACAATCCCCCTTTTCCTGTACCTCAGGGCCTCTCTCCTATCCTGTTGCATCAGGAAGGTTTGTGGCCCAAAGTTGAACTTGAATACAGACTCTCACATGTTTGCACCAGAATTTGTGGTTCCTGGTGATCTGGGCAAAACACCATGTTGGCCACATGGCTTGCAAGAAACCTCTCATGGACATCATGATCTTGAAATAAGATCATGGTATGAAGCAACAATTTTAAAAGTTCTTAGCCCTAATGAACTATTAATTAATATGTCTCCTTATAGACTGATAAAGTAACAGCAAGTCTCATATTTTAAGTTAGTATGGATTTTTATACAATGATGTTAGATTCAAATTTATATTTTTACAACATGCTATGTATGCAATTCAATCTTGATTTAAAATGTTTCATGTAGGTCTCAAACATCTGGAGTGGGGGCTATTCCAAAACATGCAGCCTGTATATGGAGTATGGTCTTCTAAAAAAAACAGTTATTCAGTTATTCATGGAATATTATTTTTTTATATCTCTTGTATTCAGTTTGCAACTACTTCATTGAGAATTTTTGTATGTATACTCATGAGGGATACTGGACTATAATTTATATATTTTTGTTGGGTTTACACTTGATTTCACTATTTCAATATTATTTGCTTTGTGAAGGAAAAAATAAATAAATAAATAAATAAAATGTTTATTACATGAAGATTAAATTTCAAGATTATGGAAGTTTATATAGATTAAGAAGAACTAATTTAGAATGTGTGTCTTTAAGTCTTTACTATTATGTGACTATTACATGCTTCTGTAAATCACTGCTATTTATTTTTCTGCCACTACCATCTAGACTCCATTTAATTCTTCATTTTCTGGCAAACAGATCTAATATAAAAGAGATTCAGATGTTATGAAGTGGAAAAAACCCTTGTAGAACTATCTAGGTAGCAGACTATGGCCTAATTCCTGTCATTTAATTAATATATGGCATCTAAGATTATAATTCATTCTTCTCATGTTTCTGATCATATTCCTAGCTTCTAGTCACTTGGCAGCTACAGAAAAACAAGCAACTAGCTACATTCTCCAAGGTGACCAGCCACCAGGTTAGTTCATTAGTCAATTCATTGGGTAGTTAAAAGTACCAGATCACAGGCTTCATGTTAGAAGATAAAGAGATTTCAGATGTAACCTTTTACAAGTCCCTTTTCTACATTAACTCATGATGGACTCCACCTAGAATGTGATGCTCTAGCCATTGGGCAAGACTTCCCCAATGAATGTCTTGCCTACTCTCAGGGCAGAGACTGTTCCCAATGATCAACCCCTTGTATCTCATGGTGAATAAGTAAATAGGAAAGCTTATATAAAGTCTAAACATATGAAAATTAAGTTATAAGGATCTAAGAAAGTGTTTAGGGTCGAAGAAAATGTTGTGTGGTTGGTACATGTAAGGTTGGTATGAAAGTTGAAGTACGTGAAAAACATTGATGGTGATAGGAGAATTATTTAAGGTACATAAAAGGATCAAAACAGAAATCTTCCTCACATTATGCTGTTATATTAGGATATCAAAAGTTCAGAGTTTTAACATTAATTAATGGAGTTCTGTTAAATTATTAGCCTGACTCTGCTTAAAACATCCCATTATACAAACAACTATCAGTCACAAGTTCAAGGTTTTAAGTTTCCTTTGGTCATCTTTTAACTACATATAGACTTAAAGGTGTTTCTCATTATGCTAAATTTATATGATCCACTATCATAATTACAAGTTCAGGATTTTAATTTTCCCTTGTCTGTTTCTACACCTTCTATAGGTCCTCACTGTCCTCCCTGCCCCAACAATCTACCTCCCTTATACCAGGTATATTGTATGGTGTGATTTCCCAAGGGGACACCTTGTCATAAATCTGACACACATGTGCCCCAGTCACCACTGCATTATATTTCATAACAAATAGGATCTTGATGAGCAGACTTGGGAATTAGTCGTCTTTTATTTTTCTTAAAGATTTATTTACTTATTTTATGTTCACCATTGATCTCTTCAGACATACCAGAAAAGGGCATCAGATCCCATTACAGATGGTTGTGAATCACCACGTGGCTGCTGGGAATTGAACTCAGGACCTCTGGAGAAGCAGTTGGCACTTTTAACCACTGAGCCATCTCTCTAGCCCTAGACAGTCTTTTTAAAATTATTTATTGTTTTATTACGTCTTTACAAACACAGTATGAAGATTTTTCTCATGCTTCATATCCTACTGCCTCTATTAGTATTATAGTAGTAGTTGAACAGGTTTCTCCAGAAGGAATGTCCAAGTCTCAAGCCTTGGTACTGTGAATATGCTCATATTTTACAAACAAGGACTTTGAAGATATAATTAAAATTTTAGGGTACAATTATTCTGATTGTAGGATAGGGTTAAATCCAACAGTAATGATAGATTTAGAAAAGCAGAATGCTTCTATTCACCAAATGAAGCTTCCATTTCTAAGAATGAGTTATATATAATCAATTTGTTGGCCAGTGGACCCCCATTTGAACCCCAAAAAACCTAGCATATTGCCAAGGCTATTGGATGTTTTCCATCAACTGACATCAAGGCCCAAACCTTGAAGACAACAGCTATACTACTTTTCCAACAGAAAGAAGTTACACTGTAGCTGCCTAGTATCTTCATCCCTCATGACTAGTGTTATGGGTATTAGAAGGTACTCAGCATGCTATCAGAAAACAAAGGTTAACATTAAGCCAGCTACAAACTTTTTGATCTACAATGGTGAACTGCCTGTAAAATGTGCTAGTACAAAAAAAGCACAAAGCTGTGGGAGTAACCAACCAATATCGGGTTGAATTTCATTTCATGAGATAGATGGAACATATCCCTGACACTGTTCAGTAGCCAAGAACCTGAGACTAGATAGGCCATGGAAATAGCGGAAAAATGAAGTCCTGAGGGAACAGACTAATAAAGTGACTCCTAATGCCATTCCTCTATACTCAGGTTAGAAGGCACAGCTGGAAAATATGCAGAGACGCGCTGAGAGACCTTGGAACACTTTTTTCCTGAGTAGCCATCAAATCATTCCCATCAGGGCTTAGGGTTCCAGAGGAAGAAAAGGGAAAAATGTTACAGTCAGAGGACACCAAGAAAAAAATAGGCCTTCTAAACCCAGGAGGATTTGGCACACACAAGGAGCTCACAGAGACTGTGGCAGCATGGGTAGAGTCTGCACAGGTTTAAGCCAAAACGTTCCCAGTACTGAGAGGAGAAGTAGACAAATGTCCCCATCTGCAACCCTGAAGGTAACTCCAATTGATACCTTCTTGGGAAGGAAAAATTAGTTTACTCCCTCAGAGTCTCAGTGGGTGTGTACACCACTCTTAGGGCAAGCTCAATGCCCAACAGTTGGTAGCCAATACAAAACAAGCTCAGTGGTGTTTGTGAAGCATCACTGTCTCATAGTCCTTTATCTGGGCATTTACCTTTTAGGTCTTTTGTTCATGTAATGGTTTTCAGTTTTGTGTTGTATGGGATTACTCTGTGTGTGAATATGAGTATCTCTGTGTCCTTGTTTTTCACTGTCTCTGTCTTTCTCTTCAGTTTGCATTTTTGTTTTATCCTATTTCGGTTTGTTTGCTTGTTTTTTTATTGTATCTTAGATTATTTTATTACGATTTTTGAAACTGAAGAAGGCTGCACCACCACTTTATTGTTCTTAGTTTTTATACATTCTCAGGATAATTGATCACATGATTTTCTAAGCATTTTTGCATTTCATATGTTCATAGTAAGTTTAAGGCACTAGTTCATGTTATAGGTCAATAAGACTTAAGGAGTTACAGCAGAATTATTTAAATGTCAGTCCATCAAGACCAGTAACTTACTAAACTCTCATTGTCTGTTTCTAGCTCCATATGTTCAATATACGTTTAAAACAATAATTTTATTGGATGTATTCTTTATTTACATTTCAAATGCTATCCCTATTCTAGGTCACCCTGCTCCTTCCCCCAGAAACTATCTATCCATTCCCACCCACCCACTCTTGCCTCCTTCCCTGGCATTCCCCTACACTGGGCCATTGAGCATTCATAGGACCAAGGGCCTCACCTCCCACTGATACCCGACAAGGCCATACTCTGCTATGTATGTGCCTGGAACCATGGGTCCCTCCATGTGGACATTTTGGATGATAGTTCAGTTCCTGGGAACTATGGGGGGTCTGGCTGGTAGATACTGTTGTTCTTCCTATGGGGTTGCAAACCCCTTCAGCCCCTTCAGTTCTTTATCTCCTCCATTGGCAACCCATGCTCAGTCCAAAGATTGTCTGCGACCAACCACCTCTGCATTTGTCAGGCTCTGGTAGAGCCTCTCAGGAGACAGCTATATCAGGCTCCTGTCAGCAAACACTTCTTGGCATCCATAATAGTGTCTTGGTTTGGTGAGTGTATATGGGATGGATCTTCAGGTGGGGCAGTCTCTGGATGGCCTTTTCTTCAGTCTCTGCTCCACACATTGTCTCTGTATTTCCTCCTGTGAGTATTTTGTTCCTCCTTCTAAGAAGGATCAAAGCACCTACACTTTGGTCTTCCTTCTTGACTTCAGTCTTAAGAAATTGACCAAATAAGGCAATATATGTGGAAGTGCCTAAATAAGGGAATTTAGTCATTTAGTAAGGGAGAGAGAAAGGAGGAAGGTAAAACCTGTGGCCCCATATTTCCAGATTTGGTCCTGTTTGAGCCCTTCAGTTTACATTCAAAATTACAGCTAAGATCTATTCTGCTACTGTTGCTAGATGTTTGCAGGTTTGTTCTTATTTGATTTTCTTTATATTTTGTATTATTTAATGAAATAGAGTGTTTAATAGCAGTAGTAGACAAAAATGTAGATAAAATAAAATAAAAAAATCTTCTTCAAGGATCTATACTTAGTTAATTTTTATATCTTACCATAGGCTTCATCATTACATGTCCCTAGTAAAACCACATAGAAGAACAACCTACAATCCATGGACCTGCCAAGTTCACCAACCAGATCAAAGCATAGAATTACTTCTACTGCTTTATAACATCAAAATTTTACTCATTATTTTTCACTGGCAAAATTTTTAAACTTAATATGCATGCCAGATTCCCTTTCTTACTTGGGTTTATGTATCACTGACTTAATGCACTATTGTTATTTATGACTTGAGGTTTGTCAAATAGAATATTTCATCATAGAGTTCTCCATCCATAGCCCTATAAAATAAGTCTGGTTTTCAAAAGTCACAGAATATACAAATAGTATTTGCTTTATTTATTTATTTATTTATTCATTCATTCATTCATTCACTTATGTGTTTTTAGGTCTTTCTCTCTCTCTCTCCCTCTCACTGCCTCTCTCTCTCTCTCTCTCTCTCTCTCCTCTCTCTCTCTCTCTCTCTCTCTCGTCACATTGAGAATCAGGAGGACAGAAAATTTTTGTTTTGTTTTGTTTTTTTATTTTGTTCTATTTTTTGAGGCATATCTTTCTTGCTTCATATTCCAGTCTAGTTGGCATGAGAGCTTCCAGCTGATTCACTTGTCTCTGGCTCCTATTTCACATTATGATTGCTGGGATTATAAATGGGTACCATTATATCTGGCTTTTTTTTTTTTTTTGCATGAATTCCAGCAATTTAATATAGGGCATCAGTGTTGTGTGGCAAACACTTTCACCTGCTAAACTACATCAACAACCCTCCAATGATTTTTGAATCTACATCAGAACATATATGCTCTACTCCCTTTATCAAGCAAATTCACTTCTGTCTCTGAGACAATGGATTTTGCTTGTCATATTATAATTAATGAATATCCACATCACTGGTATAACACATTTTGGCTGTGCCTGTTATATATATATATATATATATATATATAATATATATATATATATATATATTATATATATATATGTGAATGAGTACAAGTGCATAAATGCTTATGTTATACACATATACTATAATTTATTAACTATATCATAAGTATATATGACTGAGTCCATAAAGATTATTGTGAAACTTGTGGGGTTTGTTTTATTTTATTTTGTATTTTTTTTTCCAACTTTATTTTGTATTTTAAGATAGGATCTTACTTTGTAGCCCTGACTGTCCTAGAACTTGCTATGTAGTTCAGGCTCCTCTCAAATTCATAGAAATCCACCTGTCCTGGACTCTGGAGGACTGAAATTAAAGATGTGTGCAACCACAAATGATGCTTACCTTTAGGTGAAAGATTGATATGGTCTAGAATCTCTAGGGAACACAGTTTCAATTTGAGATTGTTTAGATCATTCTGATTCTTATTCATGTCTCTGGAGAGTTTTCTTAATTGTGTTAATTGAAGTAGAAAGGCACCACCTAAAAGTAGGTTTATTATTTTATATAACACACTCTGACTACACCTATATAAATTACACACACAATAACACACAAAAAAGTGCACACACACACACACATACACACACTACTCAAGAAATCTTTTCCATCTCTCTAGAGAACGTCAGCTAACAGAATCTGTAAATGAGAAATTCCTGATGATTTAAAAATTCCTTCTTGAGAAGCATGTCTTTGCAAATAATGTTGTTCAATCTAAACTTTTACTTTTTACTAGTTTATGAGACTTTATTTAGGAAGGTAATATATTCCTACACCTATTCAGAAGAAACAAAACTCTATTTTTTTTAAATATTTCTGTTAATGTTTTCCTTCATGCATTTTAAAGTATCACACTAATTTCTCTATCAATCTGGCAGTCATATTAATTTCTTATTAATAGGAATTGGAATGAGTACAAATAGAGCTCTTAAACCAATTATAATTCTAATCAGCACAATCCAGGTCATGTGCAATTAACACAACAAATTAATTTAGAAACATCTCAGACCCAACACATACTGCATCCTATTTACTGCCTCTCAAACCTGTGTTAGATATTTGCTGTAATATTTTTACAATGTTTGACCTAGCACTACCCTAAACATTGCTCGTTCAGTGTTCCTACCCTCTTTTATTATTAATGTCTTCAATAATGTGTATGGGTCTGTATCTCTATTTATGTGTTTTATATGTGTGGATTCTTGCAGAAGCCAGAACACATTAAGTCCCCAGAGCTGGAATTACAGTTTTGAGAAGCCTAACTTGATCTGAACTTGAGTCCTCTGGACGAGCAGAAAGCACTCTTAACTACAAAGCCATCTTCCCAATTATATCTTAGCCTCTTTTAATCCATACAGAATGCAAAACAAAGGACCTCATTGACTTTTCTACTCTTTTTATTTCTCACTGCCCTTTATTTAACCTCTTCTTTATCTAATTCTGCTCCAAATCTTATATTGATTTCTCTGGTCTCCTTTACAAATTCTTTTTACAACTGATGAATGTCATTAAATACATTCCTCAAACAACATTGGGGATATAACACCTTTCTATCCTCTCTTATTCAAATCTCTACAAGGGAAACTCTTTTCTCTTGAATTTGAGTTTTATTTATTTTTTTTTTTATGACAGATGCATGCTCTCTCAAAACTTGGCTATAGCATCCATCTCCTAGTTGGCTTGCTGCTCTTTACAGTTCATTATTTATATGGACTTAAATAAATTTCCACTTTTTTTTCAATTTGGATATTATGCATTTAACTGAAATAATTCTAACATTCTGTTCAAATAGAAAGCAATTACACTTCTCTACCAGGGTGCAACCTGCAATTGATTAGGTAAGTCTCCAGTATAATGAAGAAACAAAAGTTCTTTTATTTTTAATCACAATTATTTGTGATAACACAAAATAGATATGACAATAAATGATATAATAAATTTTACAGTGAGGATTACCTAGTTTATGTCAGTGGAAACAAGAACACAAATTCATTGTATATAAAACACCTTTTTTATCTTAATGTTCATTTAACAATATACACCTACTGCTAGCTATGACAATATTCTTCTATTTACATAATTAATTTATTGGTTTTTTTTTTGCTTGTACTGCTGCTATAAGCATCCAGAATTTGACTTGATTCTAACTCAATTAGAATGAGCTAATGAATTAATCATTTAGAAGAAGCTAATGAATTGCTTCTTATGTGGCAGGGCTTCAAAGGAGCCTATTGACCCACTCCTTGACAATTTTATATTCATTCAAACTCCTGAAAATGCAGAACTAATCTAAATATCCAATCACTGTTCTGTATAAAAAACACATCATAGCAGAAATCTTCTACAGATCATTAATGTATTTATACAAATCATTAATGTACTATAGATGAGCCATTAGATAATTGTCAGTTCAATGCACATGAATATAGACTACCTAGATAGATAATACCATTTCATTTTCTAAAAGGGCTGCCAGCAAATATTCACCAGCTGTAAGCTACTTGTATTTTTAATTAGTTCTAGAAACCTGACTCAGCAAGGAGTAAGCTCTTCTCACAGAGTAACACATAGAGTAATGGATTCTACTGGAACCATTAAAGCTTGATGAACTCACAGTGGGACACTTTGGCTGACTATATATACTTCAGTTATTCAGTGGACTTACTTATGCTTTCATTGTGCCTATATTACAGTTTAACTTCCCCCAATTCTTCTGTATTATAGGTAGACTAAATACATGTCAGTACCATAATCAAAAGAGCCCAACTTGTGAAAATGGGTGCCCCAAATTTTACAAGTCATTAAATAAGTGGCAGTTAAATCTATCAATGAAACTTGATCACTGGTAGCCTAGGCCCCAGCATAAGATTAGTGACACACTCCCCATTCAGATAGTAAGGCACTGCAAAAGCAATACAAAATAGAAACATTAGAAAATGGACAATCTAAGGATCCAAAATGATAGAGACACAGCATATGATTATAGTACGAGAAAGTTGGAAGTACATGACCCCGACTAACATGATTCATAAAGTATAGGTAAACCATGAGGCCAAGGTTGTCTGGATGCTTCAGAATGCAAATTCAGCTCAGAAACTTTGCAGAAATGGAACTTTTAGCCAATTGAATATGAAAGGTAAAAATTGCATTTGAAAATTCTTTGTGAGGAATTTGATTTCAAGGTTTTTCCTCTTAGCTGTTTTGCCTTTTATAGGCCTGCTATTTCTGACTCCTCTTTTGTTCTTTCTTATTCCATTTATTATAACCCTAAATTTTACAAGCATATAATATGTTTGATTTGACTCATGATACTTCATATATGTAATCTTACACATATCTTATTCAAGTGGAATTTCAACAAAATTTTGGGCTTAAACTGTACATATGAGAGCAAAATTGTGCACCTGTCTTAGTGTTACTATTGCTGTGACAAAACTCCACAATCAAAGACACTTGGTGAGGAAGCATTTATTTGACATTAAGATTCCACATCACTGTTCATCATTGAAGTCAGGGTAGGAAGTCAAGCAGAGAAGGATTCTGGAGGCAGGATCTGATACAGAGGCTTTAAAGGAGTTTTGCTTACTAGCTTGCTCCTGATGGTTTGCTTATTCTGCTTTCTCATAGATCTCAGTACACCCAAGCACACTGGTTTCTCCTACCTAATAGGGTAACACTCCCATATCAATCACTAATTTAGTAAATGGTCTACAGGCTTGGCTATAGTCTGATATTATGGAGGAATTTCATCAATTCAGGAACCCTCCTCTTCAGTGAATCTAGCATGTGTCAAGTTAACATATAACTGCCCACCAAAGGGCCATCTATATTTTGCATGTTGAAATGAAAAGCATTTGTGGTAAAAAGAATATTATAGCTTGAATCTTTATGACCCTAGAAAGTCATATATTAAAGTCTTAGTAAATGAATGAATGAATAAATAAATTAAAAAGTAAATAAATAAATGTATAATATTGAAAAACCCTAGAGAAAGATAAAAGAGTCAATGTGGCTGATGTTAGGCCAAAACCAGGGCCTTAGCTAGGAAGATAAAAATCTGTTCATGTGTCTAAAGGGCTACCACTAGGAATGCCAGATCACTTTAAGCCATGCTAAAGGCATGGGCAGAATTAATAGTCCTTTAAAGAGATACTATAATTTTCTACCCCAGAATCCCTGTGTAGGACAGTAGTTTCTCAGGCCACAGGGGCTCAGCCACAAAGCTTTTGAGTTTGCCTACTCATAAAGGCATACTATTTTTTTTTCTTTGCTCTATTACTTTTCTAAGTATTCTTTATCCCCAGCAGTTTGGGGTTTTTTTGCTCCTTCTCCAAAGTCTCCCTCTCCACTGTGTGGCTGCTTGGATGTCCTGTGTCTGACCTGCACCTGTGGTGCTTCTGGCTTCAGAAGTTCCATGACGGAAAAAGTCTGCATTGAAAAAGCTAATGAGTCAGACCAAGGTTGAGGGAGTTCATGATGAAAACTACCAGTGGAGCGGCTGTAGTCAGTTTGAGAATATAGTGGC
This sequence comes from Mastomys natalensis, assembly GCA_021653895.1. Taxonomy (NCBI): domain Eukaryota; kingdom Metazoa; phylum Chordata; class Mammalia; order Rodentia; family Muridae; genus Mastomys; species Mastomys natalensis. The sequence goes on along the minus strand of JAJTUV010001736.1, from coordinate 149,276 downwards.
AGAATAAAACTTCAAGATGAAGAAAGTGAACCAAGTCTGAAGCAGAAAACTTATCAGGAGCAAGAAATGACTCATATGCAGAAAATAGGTAATCAGGTCCAGGTTGAGATGCATAGTTGGACAGGTAGTTCAAACAAGGAAATGGCAAGTAGTATGTAGACTGTATCAAAAGTGAGAGAACAGTGAACTGGCTCTTACAGACTTTCTGTCCCTTCTTCTGCAATATTCTTTGACCCTTAGAAGCAGGAATTGTTTTATACATCCTGAAGAGCAAACCAATTACTTATCCAATACCAAATTGTCATCCCTAAAAATTTACACACAGGTAACATTACACAGACCCAGCAAATTTTATTCAGAATTTTGCACACACACACACACACACACACACACACATGTGCACACCAACACACACACACACACACACACACACACATACACACATGTGTATATTTATGCATGTAACAATAATTAATAAAAATGGCAATTAATTAGAAAAATAACAAGGAGGATTATATGGGAGGGATTTTAGGTAAGAGAGTATCTTAATCAACATAGAAAAGGATTAGAGAAATGATATAATTATAATACAATCTCAAAATATAAAAAGACTAAAAACAAAAACATTTTAAAACAGTAACCCAGAAAAAAAAAAGACAAATGTCTCTTTCTCTTTCTTTTGTCAGTGGTCCTAGCTCTAAATCTTCTTATGTGTGTATATAATGCTTTTTAAAAGTGGAAAAATAAGTCTAGTCTCTCCAGACTTGCTGTCTCCTGCTTGAGTCTCTTCTAGCCAAACTCTATACTCCCAGAACTTAACATCTTGACGAAGACCCAAGGTACATGGTCTATCTTGTTCTCCCCCACCCCAACCTTGTTCAGCCAATCCTTTTTGTACATTTCCATTCCATCCTGATTCTCCACTGACCTACAGATCTGCTCCCTAACAGAAAGCCATAACTACCACACTAGGCTGGGATTCAAATTAGGCAATATTTATCTCCATTCTAATCTTTCTAGCATTGCTCTTAGATCTGGTGCTGCCAATCCTCCTAAATTCCTCCTCCCAAACTACTTCCCAGACTGCTTCCATCATCTTGGAACTAGGCTTCTTCTTATGGACCCATGGAATACCTAGTTTTCCATGAATCAACCTTATTTTACCTTTTAGCTAATTTCTCTATTATTATTATTACTATTATTATTATTAATTTTATTCACTTACATTTCAAATATTATCCCCTTCCCTGTTTCTGCTCTGAAAACTCCCACTCCATACCCCTCCTCTTTGCCTCTATGAGGGTGTTCCTTCACTCAATAACCTACTCCAGATTTACCACTCTAACATTCCCCAATGCTGGGGCATCAAGTCTCCAGAGGACCAAGGGCCTCCCCTCCCATCTATGTCAGATAAGGCTGTCTTTATGTCAGATAAGGCTGTCTTATCTAGCTGGATACATGGATCCTTCCATGTATTTTCTTTAGTTGGTGGGTTAGTCTCTGAGAGCTTTGGGTGGTCCAATTAGTTGATAGTGTTCTTCTTATGGAGTTTCAATCTCCTTCAGCTCCTTCAATCCTTCCCCTAGCTCTTCCATTGGGGTACCAGGAATCAGTCCATTTGTTGGCTGAGAGTATCTGTATCTTTATTGGTCAGGTACTGGCAGAAACTCTCATGGGACAGCCATATCAGGCTCCTGTCAACAAGCATTTCTTGGTATCAGCAATAGTATCAGGTTTAATATCTGCAGATGGAATAGATTCCTAGATGGGGCAGTCTCTAGATGGCCTTTGTGTCAGTCTCTGCTCCATTATTTGTCTTTGCATTTCCTTTAGACAGGAGCAATTCTGGGTTAAAATTTTGAGGTAGCTGTGTAATCCCATTACTCAACTAGTGGCAGTGCCTATCTAAGGGAGGTAGTCTTTACAGGTTCTCTCTCCCCTTTGTTGGTTATTTTGGCTAATGTCATCCCCATTGTTTATTGGTACAGAGACAGGCAGGTAGATCAATGGAATAGAATTAAAGACCCCGATATGAAGACACACTTATGGTCATTTGATTTTTGACAATGGAGCCAAAACCATCTATGGGTCCCCTCTTCCAGATGGTGTCCCATGAAGATCTTCAGCCCAGCCTAGTGCAGTGTTCCTGGCCAAGGGAACAGAGTGAAAGCAGGGAGGGGAGAATGCCTGCCTCTGCTGCTGCCTCTGCTTGTGTCTCCATTGTCGCCACCTGGTCAGGTCACTCCCAGGTGCTGCACCTATCTCTTTACCCTGAGCTGTCCCAGGTGACCAATAAGAAGACAGCTAGCTGGCAAAGAGGCAGCTTGGTGTCCCAGGCAAGTTCCAGGAGAGCAGATCTCTTCCCAAGTGTTAAAGCTCTTGTGACAGAAACTCTTGGCTACCAGGATGGTTCTCGTACACCTTTTACTTCTCCTAAATAGAGTCCTATATAGAGTTTTCAGGTGGGTTAGGGTCTGGCAGTAGATGATGACTATTGGCTTGGTCTGAGAGCTTGGAGATACCTCATCTACATGTGAGAGAGCCTGAGGCACTATTCCTCATGACTTATGGCCATAGATCTCTCTGTGGGAGGGGCTGTAGAGGGCTGAAGCTAAATGATAAGAACCAGGGCCCAGGAGCAAAGCTGAACACCTGCCATCCAATAAAGGTCTGGGGTTCAAGGCCTATGCTCAACCAGGCACCCAGCTGCTTCTCAAAGCCCACCACCCCACAACCATCCAGTGGATAAAAGAGAGGATTTTCAATAAATAATGATGGTTCAACTCATGGTTGGCATGTAGAAGAATGCAAGTTGATCCATTCTTATCTCCTTGTACAAAGCTCAAGTCCAAGTAGCCATTAAGTGATTCTTACCTTGTTTATAACTAAAGTTACTTGGTTACTGAAGTGTTTGTTTGGCACCCTTATTTCCATTTTGCTAATTTATTTCAAATATTGGGTTTTCTTAGTGCCAGAGACAGTAAGTCTCCACATCTTTGGCCACTGTAGCAAGTCACACTTGTGTAACTCCCAGATTGCTAGTCAATCCATAAGGCTCTCATCAACTATGAAAGCCCTACACTGAGCACTAGGTTTTAAAATGTAGGTCTAAGGGTTCAGGTTCTCAAGAAAATGGCTACATAATCCAAAGTACTTTGGATACACACAATGTTTTACTTCTACAGATGTGCTAAACTAGCTGGCAAGGAAACATAGAATGTGAAGAGGCATTTATTTTTAATCTTAATTTAAAGTGTCTTGTACTTCTCTGTGTATTCAGAGTTCAGCTTTACATTCTGACATGATTAATTGATACAGAGAAATGCAGTTGATAGGCTGAATGCAATTTTGAGGAAGTGAAACCTTCAGTACATATTATGATATCAAGAAATTTGACCCTAGAGGAATCTGAATGTCTGCCAAATTATTTCAAATTTTTAATAGAATTTTGTCTTGGTTAAAATTTTAATAGAATTACAGTATATTTCACTAACATTTCCCACATGATATCTTTAAATTAATTCTTTTGCTTTTTTGCCCTGGATAGATTCTTCAGTAAAATTTTGAAAGTTTGACAGATAGACAATTATGACTGCTTGTGTATCTGAGGGAGAAAACATTAAGTTTTTCACCACTGACTGAAATGTTTGTGAGATTTCCATCTCTGACCTTTATTAGCTTGGTGGAGTTACTAACATATTGAGTGCATTAAGAGTTTGCACATATATTCTCAGATTATTCTGATTAGAGTTCAGTTAGGAAGATACTACCATTATCCTAAATTTATTGATATGGCAATTGATACACAAAAAGATAAATGAGACATGGTGTTTTAGTCCTGTGATTTCAATACTTCAGAGGTTGAAGCAGTATGATTGCTACAAAATTAAGACCAATCTGGCTACATTATGAATTCTAGGCAAGCCTGGCCTACAGAGTGCATCCATAACAGAAAACAAAATGGAATAAAAAAGTTCAATTACTTGTACAACCTAGCATTGATAATAACTTCAGAGAATGAATTTAATTATATATATTATATAATGTTTGTCTATGATTCTAGTAACTAATGTTACACTGAAAACACATGATTAAAATTCCAGGAGCACCTTTGAACAGATATTTCTATTGCCATATAAGAAAACACAATTGCATATTATTTCAGGTTAAAGAAAGATCATACTATTAGCACACTGAAATCAGAGATTTATTTTTAGTAGTAAAATGAGAAAATTTTATGGATTTATTTAAGTTTCTATTATCTTGGAGCATATTTTAACATAACATATATTGACACCTTTGAAATGTGTTTTAGGAGAAACTACTTCACAAAGATATTCCTGCAGAAGCTATCAGCAACATGAGGTTAACACAAAGCAAAACTATGTCAAGAGCTATCTGGAAATCCTGAAGAGAGTCAGCTAATTCAAGATTTAGACAGAAGATATGGCATTGTCAAAGATGTGAATAAGTTTTGCTTGCTACAGATTTTAGAATGGCAATTAAAAATCTATGAAAATCTTTTGTAAAGATTAATATTTGAGAAAATTGTCCTTTTTCAGTTATATCATCTTTATTTTGAGTTTCATAAATACAGTGCAAAATGAGATCTGTTACCATATGAGTCAATTACATATTAAAATGCATTTAAAAGTTAGATGCATATTTGTGAAGTATTTGCTTGGATATCATTGTATAAACCTATATTCTCAGCATTCCATGCCTGAAACAGAAGGATAGTTAGTGTGAAGATAGTCTGTGAAAAAGAGTGAGAAACTGTATCTAAATAATTTGGATTTTTTTTTTTTACTTCACTCCTAAATTCTTTCTTAAAGAATTGATTATGTCAACATGAAGATAAACTTCACAGATAAAAGAAAGAACTAAAAAAGAGGGAAAAAACAACTTCTAACTGGTGTTCTTCAGTCTTCTGTTAGAACTCTCTAATAGTATAAGGGGTAGGGTATGTTAAAACTCAGGAAAATAACAATTTGGTAATTGTAAACATCATGCAGATACTACATAATATTTTTCAATTTCTATTAGTGTTTCCCTGGGCAAATAAAATGTAAACTTTGTTGTATTTTTTTATTGTAGTGTTTAACACACACACACACACACACACACACACACACACATTCAAATATGGGTTGCTGGAAATTAGAATATTTATTCTGAAAATTGAATATAGAATTTTATGACAGTTCCCTGGTGTTTGCATCCTTGTGTATAATTTGTTTCTAGGAAAGAAGAAAGTTTGGTTGATTAAGAATTTGATTATCTCTCATCTCTAATGCAAACGTTTCTTGCTTAGTGTAGCCTTCATATCCTCAAGGAAATCAAATTGATACTATATTGAAAGTCAGAGAGACATTCTATCACAACTGTTGTGTCACTGTGTCCTTTTTCATTTCTCTACAGATTATTTTCTTTGAAAGCAATTAAAAGCAATACATTGAGCCTGATTTCTTTCTTTCCTCTTGGGGAGACTAATGCCATCAGAAGCAGAGATGTGATTGATTCCTTATTTTGGGACCTTTTTCGAAGTCATTTTAATATAGGAGAATTCAGAGGTATGCAAATTTGAATATGAAAAAATTCTATTTCATCACCAATATAAACTTTAACTTCTCTCCCACCCCCAATTATTGACTCAAGCAATAATCGGTCACCTATAAAAATTGCAACTATTTCTTATATAACATTTTTCTTTTTTGCATAAAAGCATATGAAACAAGATTTACATCTACTACTAGTTCCAAATAATGCTGCATATTAAATATTGTGCTTTTATTGGACTGAAATAATTGCATTACAAATTTTAAGAACAATTTAGTATATTTAACAATATAGTATAACTATATTTCTCTATAATTTATTTTGTTTATATTATATAAATGATTGTATACAGTTAAAATGATAGTCTAATAGTAAATCCATGGATTTAACAAGGCTACCAAATGGAGTTTATTACATTTAATATATTAAGTAGCTCTTCCATAGAGAAAGATAATTTGCCAAAGGCCAGAAGAAAGTTGAGCTTTCCTGTAGTAGTCAATCTTTAGAATTCCAGGAATTGGTGCTGTAGAGATGGTTCAGTGTTTGAGAACTTATATTATTCTTGCAGAGAACCCAGATTTCTGTTGCTCGTGCCCAAAAGGAAACTCACAACTGTCTATAGCTCCTTAAATAGGTGATCTTATGCTTCTTCTGGCCTTCACAGATACCAATGTATGCATATGGTGCACATGCAATTTATATCTCTCACATACATAAAATAAATCTAAATGATAGGAATTATTTAATGCATAATTAAAGCCTCAAATGCACAACTCAAATCATATTAGCCTTACATTTCTGATTCAGGAACATTATATAAGAAGTAATAAGATATCCCTAAACTGATATTCCTTATTATTAATAATGCATTGAAATCCTCAGCATTAACATTTTAAGTTTTAAATACTAAATATATTTAAGCTGGGAGGAAAGCGTCATTAATTTGGATATGCTAATAAGAAAACTATGAACTTGTGTTATCATGTACTATGTGACCAAATAACTTTCTTTGGATTCTTGATTAATGTATTTATAAACATAGCACACAATACGTTAAGAGTGTATTTTAGAAAGTTGTTAGTTTTCAGAATTTCTTTCATTATTACTAACTAAATGATGAAAATATATACATTTTGAAGAGGGTAAAGGAAAGCCCATCCAGAGACTGCCCTACCTGGGGATCCATCTCTTATAGAGTCATTAAACCCAGACACTATTGAGGATGCCAAGAAGTGCTTGCTGACAGGAGCCTGATATAGTTGTCTCCTGAGAGGTTTTCTCAGAGCCTGACAAATACAGAGGCTGAAGCTCACAGCCAACCATTGGACTGAGCACAGGGTCACCAATGGAGGAGTTAGAGAAAGGACTGAAAGAGCTGAAGGGCTGTGTAACTCATAGGGAGAACAACAATATCAACCAACAAAACCTCCTAGAACTCCCAAGAACTAAACCACCAACCAAAGAGTATGCATGGAGGGACCCATGGCTCCAGCCTCATATGTAGCAGATAACTTGTCAGACATCAATGGGAGGAGAAGCCCTTGGTCCTGGAAAGGTTTGGTGACCCAGTGTAGGGGAATGCCAGAGCAGGGAGGCTGGAGTGGGTGGGTGGATGGGTGAGCACCCTCATAGAAACAGGGGGAAGGAGGATTGGATAGGGTGTTTCTAGAGGGGAAACCAGGAAAGGGATTAATATTTGAAATGTAAATAAATAAAATATCCAATAAAAATTTTCCTATGATTTATTATTGGTAAATCTTTTATTTTGTATACCAATATTATATACTATATACCTCTAGAGACATTTTAATATTCCTCAGGTGAAAGCGGGTTGCAATTGGAAAAAGTTTAAGAAGACTTGCTTTGGGAAAATTCTCTGTAAAATAGTCACAGTGACATTCAGGACTGGCCCATCACGTAACACTAAATTAGAGCAAAATTCACTTCCAAAAACTTGCAGTTGCAGAAAGCATCCATTTTTTGTTAGGGTGCCAGGATAAGAGCTACATTCTCTTGGTTATCAACAACAGACATTCTATCTTCTGAAGATGGCACATATATTTTATTCTACCACGAGCATCAGGGCACTGTAGAGGATCATCGATAAACAGTCATTTCACTGGATTGTACTAAAGTCAGCCCTAATTCTTAGACTATCATATTTGCACTGAGGTCTATAATTATTTTTCTTATTATCTAGTTCACATTGCTAAACCATTGACAGTTTCACAACTGTATGAGCAAAATCTACTAAATAAGCTACTTGTACCTATGTGAATAAGTATTTATGCATGTATGTTTGTATGCATGTATGAATCAACTGAGTGTTCTACTGCCTTTCTCCACAATTATCTTTCTATGTTTCTCTGGAGACACCAACTGATACAGATTTGAGTGCCACAAGTGGTTCTCCTTTAACAGAATTAGAGATTGAGTTTATTAAATAGGTTTTGTATTTCCAAACTTGGCTTTTTAATCAATTAATTTATTTTTAAATAAAGAACACTCATGTCAATACTATAAACCATACTGATAATCTACCATATGAAATACGAAGTGATCAAAGAGATGATACTTCCATAGTGGACATTACTTATCAATCATTCACAATAGTGTTTTAGTAACCAAGAGATTTAGTAACTCAGAATATGATACATCAAATACTTGCGAAAAACTAAAAAACATAATAAATTTGTTTGTTGCTCAGGAATTTCTTTCACAAAAGGAAGATGAGCTCAGGGATTTGAATTCCCAGACATTTTCCTGAATAAATAACCTATAATATTTTGTAAAGAAACCTTAAATGAAAATTTTATTTCTTTTAACCACAAGGACAAAGTTGCTGATAATCTAACACAAATTTTCATACTGTAAATAGATAGAAAGAAAGTTGAGTTAATCCCAGGACATATATTATTTTCTATTTTTAAAATAAAGATATGAATTGACTGAAAAAGATGCATATCTTCTTTGTTAAAATAGAGACATGGTAAGATTCTAATAAATCTGAAGAAAAATTAAAAATTAAGCTCCTGAAATGTGAAGCCTTTCCTTCCTTAGTAACAACAGCCTTTTCACCCAAAGAAGGGAACAGTTTTTTCTATGAACAAGGGCATAAGCCATCCTTTACATCTTTGGCAGTACTCAACTCTGTGTTGCTTGAGGAAATGGCAGTCACTAACACTATTGCAACATTTTGATGACTCACCTTAGGATCAATATTTAGGGTCTCATTCTAATTCTAGACCTATATAATACTCAAGCCCCACGTGGCTTCCAATTGCAAGGTCCAAGCTATGCACTCACTACAAGGATATTCACTATATGTAAAAAAAATAATAAAAAACTTCAATTTTCTAATATATTCAAGAAGATATTTAGAGAGAATATGTGAAAATGGATACTCAGATTGTGAGATATATTTTGAAGGGGCATAAATATGTTTCAAGAAAAATGTATCAATATACTGTCTATGAAAATGAAGATTTGTCATTTCTGGTATCCAGTAGGCATATTTTGTCTAAATTATAGGGTAGCTCTATTCAAATTTTCTTTTAGTCTATGTTGTACAAAACTTTTTTTCTTGCTGTGTCTTGATCTGAGAAAGTTAATTTTTTTCTATATGTTCATATTTATATATATTTAAAAGCACTACACATTAGTAGATTTCCATATGACTTTTTCCAAAGGTATTCACTGTTAAACATCCCAATACTCCTTCTTTTACCCAGCCCTACAATCCCTTCCCTATTTAACCCTTACTCTTTTATTAATCCCATTTCCTTTTTCTTCACTAAATTCTATCTCCTCCCATTAAAATCTTCCTAATCGTGGTCCCATATGATTTTCCTGACTTTTTTGAAAATTCCAGATGAAATACACATATTAAATGCTTGAAGGATAACATCTGTTAGGTGTACTTCTCTGATTGAAAAGTTAACATTTTCTTTGATTGATATTCCCATTTCTTTTCACCTTGAATTCAATACCAGAGATTCCTTTGTCCATGTCTAGTATTTAATGTTGAGGAATACTTCTGGGGTTTATTTTTGATATCTTGAATTTAGCTTTAGTTTCCTTTGATGATTCTATTTCTTTATTAAATTTTCTTTTCATGTCTTGAATTGTTTTCATGGTAAAATTCAACTGTTTGTGTTTTCACATTCTTCAATGAGTCCTCTATTCATATTCTATCTTATATTTGACATTTTAGTGGAGACTCTGAAATAAAAATTTTACAATTTCCTATATATGGGAAAACTCTGATAATTAAGGTCAAAGTGAGCTCAGAGAAATATGGAGGACAGAGCTTTTTCTTCTCAGAACTTGTCTGGGGAATTTTAAGTTCCCATACTATTCTATCATCTGAGGAATGTCACATAGCCTACATTAGATTACAGGTCACTTTCCTTTCTTCTGATAAGAGCCGACTCAACTAGCACCTGAGACTCCTGAAATGCTTCCCCATTCCAAAGAAGCATTTCAGTACCTTAAGCCCTCATCCTGTATCCATCCTGGATTTTCCTACACTCAGTTCCACTAAACTTTATAAGCTTTGAATCACCCCAACTAAATTTGATTTACCTTCTTTATATGCAGCCACAATTTGGTCATTCACTGTATATATTCACAGGACATCTGAACTCCCCATTGGTTGTCTCTGCTTCTTTTACCTGCATGGATGGTATTGGCCAATGATCCACAGGAACAGAAAGGACCACAGCTGGCACTCAATTTAGGGCATAAATTCTATCTTCTCAAATAGCTTAGCATAGTTTCTTAAGTCTGCTGCTGAGAGAGGACACTAGGTCATCAGGTATTGTCTTGTTAAATGCAGATTAAAAAGGAAGGTCCCTACTTACCCTGATTTATTTTATAAAGGTAAGGTGTCATCTTACCTTTCACCTATAGAACACAAAACAAGCCCAGACTAATATACCTAGCAAAGCAATCAATCACAATTGACAGAAAAAAAAAAAAAAGACATCCTAGGACAAACACAAATTTAAGAAATTTTCTCCACCAATTGAATTCTACAGAAGGAAATAGAAGAAATACATTAGTCCAAAGATACAACATCCAACAAGCACAAAGGATAAATAATCTCAAATAGTCAAAAAATAGGTAACCCATACGAAAAACCAAAACAAACAAACAAAACCCCAAACACTGTTTACTAATACTACCCATACTACATATCAGGGAAAGATGGGGGGGGTGAGGGAGGGAGGGAAAGAGAGAGAGAGAGAGAGAGAGAGAGAGAGAGAGAGAGAGAGAGAGAATTAAAACATGACTCATTATCAAACAAAGGCATCATCACCTCAGTGTAAAAGTATGGGAAAAGATAGGTCAAGCTGATGGACTCAACAAGCAACCTGGTACAGCTATTTTAGTATCTGACAAAGTAGACTTTTACTAAAAAGTAATCAGAAGAGATAGACAAGGACACTACACACTTACCAAAGGAAAATTCACCAAGAAAATACTGAAATTCTAAATATCTATGCACCAAACACAAGGGCAACCAAATTCACAAAAGAAACACTACTACAACTTAAATCACATATTGATCCTGACACAGCAGCAGAGGTTGACTTCAGTATCCCACTACTGGCAATAGACAATCCAACAAGACAAAATCTAAACAAAGAAACGCTGGAGCTAACATGTGTTATAAACCCAAAAGACCTGTCAGATATTTAGAGAACATATTGCCCAAACACAAATGAAATACCTTATTTCAGCGCCTTACAGAACAGTCTCTAAAATTGTCCACATACTCAGACACAAAGCAAGTCTCAACACATACAAGAAAATTGAATTAACTCCCTACATCCTATCAGACCACCACAGATTAAAGTTGGATACTAAAACAGAAAGACTACAAACTAATGAATGTTGAACATTTATCTATTGAATAAAAATTGATCAAGACAAATCAAGAAATAAATTTTTAAGAAATGAATGAAATTGGAAATAGCATAGTCAAAGCTACACAGAAGGCAGTTCTAAGAGACAAGTTCATAGCACTAAGTGTCTACACCAATAAAACTGGAGAGATGTCACGTTAACCACAACAAACAAAGCTCTAAAAATTAAAAAGAAATGATTCCCCAGAAAAACAGGTGTGAATAAATATCAAACTCTAGAATTAAAATGAAATAGAAACAAAGAAAAAGTACAAATTAGTAGTGAAACAAAGTGTTCTTTGAGAAAATCAGGAACACTGACAAACCTTTAATCAAATTAACCAAAAGATGGAAAGAAAGATAATAAAGTTAGAGATGAAAATGAAGACGGATAGTTAGGGAATTCTTGAGATTAAAGGAATATATTTTAAAAGTGTATATTCTACCAAACTTGAAAAATCTAAAAGAGATGATGAATTTTTTAATGGATAAAATATACCAAAGTTAAAGCAAGATGAGAGAAGCAGTTAAAACAGACACACAAGTCCTAGTGAAATAGAAGTAGAAATTAAAATTTTCTCAACAGTGGCTGATGATATCAGATCATAATTCTATACTCAGAAAATAATTAACAACAATAACTCCTCAAATTATTCCCCAAATATAAACTGCAGGAACATTGTCTAATCCTTTTTTCCAAAGCCAAAATTACTGTGAAAATGAAATCATACAAAAACCCAAAACAAAATCAAGATGTGAATGAGACTACAATGGCTTCAAAGTTTGAATGAGGATCAGTCTCTAATGCTCACTCACAGCTATCACATACTGCTGACGTCAGCCTGAAATATTAGCTCTTTATAACAGCTGTTTATCTGTGACATCAATAACAATATAATAAAGCAAACAGGACAGCAGAATAGGAAAGCTCCAGTACTTTTCAGACCTTATCTGAAACTTCCCAACCTATAACCTTTACCTAATTCAATTACTGTGACTCTATTTCTAATTCATCATCAAGAAAAGAAAATTATACTCATATATAAACCTCAAAGGCTTAGATCACCCTGTATGCAAAGCATGAATGCTGGAGTGTGAATCATAACTACGTTGGTAAAATATGGGTAAATTCTGACTGGGTTTATAGCTCACTGATAAGATGTATATACAGATAACAAGGTACTTTGCAAAAGTATCTTGTGAATCTCAAGTACATGAAATAAAGTTATTATATACCATGCCTTTATTCAGTAGTGTATATTTTATTCTGTGGTTGGAGGGAAAATCATGCACTGTAAATGAAGAAGGCAGAGTAAGTATTGAATCTATTTTCTTTTATGAAAAAAATGAAACAGAAGACAATACATGGCTTCCTTTTAAAGTCAGAATTAAATATAGTGTTGTAAAAGTCTTATACTATAGAGAAGATGGAATCCACAGTTAAATATTTAATGCTAAACAACAAGTATGTTTATTTCTCTATATCAAGACATATATAATTCATATGATCCAAGTAGACAAAATAAATCATTTAATAATCAAAAGGAATGTTTCAAGTTATAATTAAATTTGAAAGCTGGTTACAAATACATAATGTCTGCATATAATAGTCAGTATCCACTTTACAGAAACTTTTTCTCCCCTGGGTATTAGACAGTTGTCTTTACTAAGTTCTAGTTCTTCAGTTCCTTACTGATTGTGCAGGGGCTTGTTACTTGTACAAGCAAATTGTGAACTATGCATACAACCTAAACTGAATATTACTGTCTAGAATTTTCCCTTTCCATTGTATTAAAAGTTAATTTTGTTATGAGTTCATTGGAATGTTGTATTACTTTTAACATGAATTGAATTACACAAAAGCAAAAAAATGCCAATTCCCTGAAGAATATGTAAGTGGTACCTGATAACAGAAAGAGTATTTCCTGCCCCAAGTTGTTTCCTACTTATTGTTGTGTCTTATGAATTTTGAGATTTTCAGCTGCTGTAATCTTGTAAATCCATTCCATGAAGTAAATTCTGGTATAATCCAACCCATACAACATCTAGTTTCTACCACTACTAATATCGTTATGATATCCTAAAGGATAAACTGCAAGTGTGGCCAAGTAGGAAATAAAAAATGGTTCAAAATTTTTGTAAGACTTTTTCTGATTCATATAGACAAAAATCAGAGAAAATATTTGAAAGAATAAAAATTGGTTCACGTTGAAATTACTGATATAGAGCCACGAAAGAATGATTGATTATGAACTCGTGGTTATAGTTGAAGTATTTTAAAAGAATTAAAAAATATCTGTGGTTGGTTTAAAAATAGAAAGAAGCAACCTACCATAAATAAAGCTGAAATGTTGAAACTGCATTTGTATGTTGTAGAGAAAGACCAGATAAAATGAAAATAAATTTTGACATATTATGTAACAATAGTTCAAACTGTAAGGCAATTAAAAGACTGCTTTAACAAAAATTTTGGTTTCTGTAGTTGGAGAGTTATGATAGAAAATGCTGCTCCAGCAATTGAAAATCAAAAGTAAAGTAGTGATCTAAATGAGGAATTACAAAGAGACAGAATTTAATTGTCAAATAATAGACAACAGAATCAGAGTATTAGCCAAAACACTAGAATGCACACGTACACGTAATTATGGTATCCATAATTACTGGAATACATGATAACTAAAGTTACTGAATTCTCACTTGCCCTATATATAGGTGGACATATTCTGACTGAACAAATAGAAATTTAACTAGTACTGTTAAAGCAGGAATGTGACATTTGCAGTAGTTTAAAAGTGTTCTCCAAAATTTATGTGTTAAAATGCATCTCCAATATAATCGTGTTAAGAGTTGAGATTTTTAGGGGATGATTAAATCATGAAAGGGATTAATAACCTTTAAAATAGAAGTTCATCCCCTTCTATTTCTACTTTCATGTGAGGATATCTAGTAGGTATAATATATGAGAAGCAAGCTCTCATTAGACTCCAGATTTGTTGGCATTTGCATCTTGGCTATCTCAGGTTCCAAAGTTGTAAGAAATAAATTTTATTTATTAATATGTTACCCAGCCTGTTATATTTTATTAAGCTCAGAAATGACCTAAAATATTACTTCAATTACTTCTCAAGTTTCATCTCATTCAGGATATCTTGAAGGTAAGAGAGGCAATGTCTTTTTTATGAATAACTAAAGATTTGGAAAATTTTGTATGCTTAATCATTCTCCTAACCTACAGCTTTTTACTAGAGTTACAGTATTTTGGAAAATATGACTTTTTATAGATTATACCAGCTCTAAACTGATACTAACTCTAAAGGAACAAAGATAGCACGAAGACATACTGGATTTTACCTTAACATTTTTGTACAGAGTAGTTACAATAGTTATAGGAACTGATGTTCTTAGAATGTTTAATTAGAATAGACACAGTATCTAATATAATGGAACATTCCTTTCCTGACCTGTAGGTTTACATGGAAGAAAAAGTGAAGTAGAAGCCCATGAAACTATCTATATTTAGGAAAACAGAGAACAAATAGCAGTACTCTGTCTCTGGATTGGGTGCGAGACTAATGCTTTCATAAGGGCTTGATTGTTTCAGGGATGGTGATTCTCACCACATCTCCATTCAACTCACCTATTTATCCTGGGCAGAAAGAGAATGTATCTTGGAGACTGACAATAGTTTATAATAAACAAAACCAGATGGTAACTTCAACTCCAGCTGCTGTACCAGATGTGGTTTAATTGCTTGAGCAAATTAACATATCATTTTTATTAGTATGTGACTTTTGATGTGACAAATGTTTTTTTTTCCTTCAGTATTTACTAACCAAGCCCAACAGAAGTAGCCTGTTTTAAACTGTCAAAGCAACATTTGTTATCCTACATTAAGGATATATGAATTCTTAAACTTGGTCATTATATAATCTGCAGCAACTTTGATATACATTTTCTCCCATAACATATTAAAATGAACCATTCCATAGGTGACATTATGCTTACTAGACTTATTGAACAGAAATTGGAACTCCTCTACATTTCTTTAAACATGTGTGTCAAAGAGTGTAGTTTACACTGAACAAAAATTCAGAGACTTTCCATTTCTGTAATTTCTAGAATCAAACTCATGTTTACGTGTGTGAATTTGGGAGTTTTGTTCAATTATCTCTTCCCAGGTAAAGGGAAAATTATTTCATCAGGTCTCTTCTAAAAATAATATCATTACACCTGTCTAGATTTCTTGGTGGCTAGGATTTTTATCCTTATTTGCCATTCTACTTAAGAATTCTTATTGAATAAGTTAAAATGTTGCTAGTTTAGAATAAAACTCAGGCCAAAAATTTCAATAATAGGATTAGGATGCCTCTGTTTGGCTAATTAGAAGAATAAGACATGCATATACAAACAAACACACAAACACTCACATATATTGGCTTATACACTAGGTACTGGTTAGTATGACAATGACTGTGTGAATGCTAGAGAGGTGGACAACCAGGAATTTGCTTGGTCAACGAAGCTAGATATCTAATTTAAATTTAGTATTAAAAGCCTAGAAATATCTCTGTAAAGTTGTAGAGACAGCCACCATCTTGGAAAATTGAAGAACCTGGACTTCAGTGTCAGCAGACAACTTTAGCATCAGGTTAGAAGCAAAACAAAATATGCATATGTATTCTACTTTGTCCTCTGACCTTTCCTCCCTGGTTAGATGATTTGCCATGTTAGAATGTATCATGCACTTGAAGGGCATGTCTTTCTTACTCAACTAATCCTTACTCTAAGCAACTTCCATAACACATCTAGTTGATTCTCAATTCAACTACTCAAGAAACCCATATGAAGAAACAGAATTATTTTCCTTTAATTTATCAGGAAGAAACATAGATGTTTGAAGATATTGCTATAGCTACATTACACTGTAATACTGAAAATTTTGTAGAAAAATCCTACCATATTTTTTTCATGTAACTATGATACTCTTAGTAATCAAATGTTGGCATGCTACTGTATTTCAGTAGAAATGAAATACATAAACATGAGCCCCTGATTAACAATAGTAAAGATGAGATATAAGTTACTTTTAGTAAAGTAAGACACAAAATCTTAAATTTGGAAATGAAAATCAGTACTATATGATTCAGTAAAATGCTATACATGAAACAGAGTCAAAACTGTATTTGAATGTACCAATATATTACAAAAGGAATTGGTCAGAATCCCAGGGACACAATGTCTACTGTTGCACTTCAATTCTTCCAGCCAAACCCATCAAACTTGATATCATTAATTTTGTCTATTTTTATTCAAGTTATATTTTTGAAAGATGTATTTCTTTCTTTTTTTCATTGGAAATTTTATTTACATTTCAATTGTTCTGCCATTACCCCAATTTCCCCCTCCCTCCCAGGAATTCCCTATCCTATCCCCCCTCCTCCTGCTTCTATGAGGTGTACCCCCACCTACCCCCCCACCGTACCTCACCTCCCCACCCTCGAATTCCCCCCACCACGAGGTCCAGCCTTAATGGGACCAAGGATCTCTTCTCCCACCTATAACACCCTTGCATATATAGCTGGAGCCATGGGTCCCTCCCTAAGTGCTCCCAGGCTGGTGGTTTACACCCTGGGGGCTCTGGTTGGTTGGTATTTTTGTTCTCCTCATCGGGTTGCAAATCCTTTCAACTCTTTCAGTCTTCACTCTAACTCCTCTATTGGGAACCCCATGATCAGTTTAATGATTAGCTGTGAGCATCTCCCTCTGAATATGTCAGACACTTGCAGACCTCTAAGGAGACAGCTATATCAGGTTCCTGTCAACATGTATTTCTATGATGAATAGAAATATTGAGAGAGAATGATGTTATTTGTATAATTTTTTAATCTTACAGAAATAATGTTCAGTCTTTATCATTATGTATGATTATAGATGTAAGTATTTTATGCTTTTTAAACATCAATACATGTGGGACTGTGTAAGGGTGTCCTGGTTCTTGGCTGGGCATGGGCCTAGAACCCCGAGACTCCAAGGGAGAAAAGGCAGGAGTTCGGCCAAGTCCCCAGAACTCAGGGTCCTAACAAGCAGTCTAATCTCCATAGACCTACATTGTTCAGTCACGAAGGTCATTACAGCCCCTCCCAAAGTGCACAGGGTGTAACTACAGGCCTCAGGCCCTAGGGATTTACATACTAATGAAGGTCAGAGGGCGGAGCCAATTAACCATTCCTCCCCAGAACCTCCCCCTTCCTCCCTCCCTACTTAACCCAGGCCTGCCCTGAGTTTTGGGGGGTACTTCCAGATCCATCTACCATCCGCCATGACAATAAACCCTTTTGGAACCAAGGACTTCCTCGTATCATTGGGGCCTCCCAGGCCCGCTGCAGCCAAAGCCGCCAGCCACTGGAACCAGGGACTTCCTCCGGTATGTGACACAGGCTGCCTGGAAGCCTCTAGGCAGCCTCCACCACGCAGGCCCCAGGCCGCTGCTGCCTGGGCCTGGAGGCCTGCCTGCGCAAGCCCCGGGCCTGCTGCCACGTGGGCCCGGGACTCCACTGGTGCGACCCGTTTCCACCACGCGGTCCCCTGGGCCGCTGCCGTGTGGGCCCAGGGACTCCGCCGCTCCGCCATTTTTCCCTACAAATACATTTATTGTGGTTGTTTACAAAAATTTGTGTGATAGCATAACTATAAATTTAAAAATGATGCAAAGACAGCTGCATCAACAAAACCCCACAACAGAATGAATCAAAATGAGAGCCACCAAACTTTCTTCATGACTCACAGGCATATCAATAGGAAGTTCAGCTGCTCTGAGTCTGCTGAACAGTCCATAATATTTCTATTTTTTATTGGTTGTTATTTATTTATATTTTGAAGATTATACTCCTTGCTGGTTTCCCCTCTGCAAATCCCATCCTATCCCCTCTCACCACTGGTTCTATGAGGGTGCTCCCCCACCAACCCACTCCTGCCTCACCACCCTAGCATTCCCCTACTGAGGCATCAAGCCTCCACAGGACCAAGGGCCTCCCCTCCCATTGATGCTAGATACGACAGTACTCTGCTACATGTGCAGCTGGAGCCATGGGTCCCTACATGTATACTTTTTGGTTGGTGGTTTAGTTCCTAGGAGCTTTTGGGGGTCTGGATGGTTGATAATATTATTCTTCCTATGTGGTTGCAAACCCCTTCAGCTTCTTCAGTACTTCAACTAACTCCTCCATTGGGGTCCGTGCTCTGTCTGATGATTGCCTGCAAGCATCTACATCTGTATTGGTCAGGCTCTGGAAGGGCCTCCTAGGGGACAGCTATACCAGGTTCCTGTCAGCAAGCACTTCATGGCATCAGCAATAGCATCTGGGTTTATAGTCTGTATATGAGATGGATCCACAAGGCAGTCTCTGGATAATATCTGCTCCAATCACTGTCCCTGCATTTCCTTTAGACAGGAGTAAATCTAGGTTAATATTTTTGAGATGGGTAGGAGACTCTATTCCTCAACAGGAGGTCATGCCTAACCACTGCATATAGTCTCTACAGGATCTATCGCCACATTGTTGGGTATTTCACCTAATATTATCTCCATTGGGTCCTGGGAACCTCTTGTTTTTCTGGCATCTGGGACTTTCAAGTGGCTACCTCCAGTTTCCCATCCCCCACTGCTATAGAACTCTATTCAAATTCCTGACCCTATGTACTTCTCTTCAGTCTCCTCCCACACCTGTTCCAGCCACACACACCCCAACTTTTCCTCAAGATCCTCTCTCCATCCTAGGTCCCTTCCTCCCTCTACCTCCTGTGATTATTTTATTCTTCATTCTAAGTAGGACTGAAGCAACCACACTTTGGTTTTCCTTCTTCTTGAGCTTTATATGGTCTATGAGTTGTATGTTGGGTATTCCAAACTTTTTGCCTATTATCAACTTATCAGTGAGAAAATGCCTTGTGTGTTTTTTTGTGACTTGGTTACCTCTGTCAGGATGATATTTTCTAGTTCCATTTATTTGTCTAAGAATTTCATGAAGTTGTTTTTAATAGCTGAGCAGTAGTCCATTGTGTCAATGTACCATATTTTCTATATCCATTCCTCTGTTGAGGAACATGTGGGCTGTTTCCAGCTCCTGGATATTATAGTAAGGGAGCTGTGAACATAGTGGATCATGTATCCTTATTATATGCTGGAGCATCTTTTGGGTTATATGCCCAGGAGAGGTACAGCTGGGTCCTTAGGTAGAACTATGTCCAATTTTCTGAGGAATTGCCCCAGTGATTTCCAGAGTGGTTGACCCAGCTTGCAATTCCACTAGCAATGAAGGACTGTTCCTCTTTCTCCACATCTGTGCCAGCATCTGCTCTCATCTGAGTTTTTCATCTTAGCCACTCTGACTGATGTGAGGTAGAATCTCAGGGTGATTTTGATTTGCACTTTCCTGATGACTACGAATGTTGAACATTTCTTTACATGCTTCTCACCCCTTCAAGATTCCTAAATTGAGAATTCTTTGTTTACTTCTGTACCCCATTTTAAAAATAGGGTTATTTGATTCTCTGTATTGTATATAAGCTCTCTATTGGATGTAGGGTTGGCAAATACCTTTTCTCATTCTTTAGGTTGTCATATTGTCCTTTTGACAGTGTCCTTTGACTTACAGAAGCTTTTCCCCATTTGTCTATAGTTAATCTTAATACCTGAGTCATTGGTATTCTGTTGAGAAAAACTTCCCCTGTGCTGATATATTTAAGGTTCTTTCTCACTATCTCTTCTATTATATTCAGTGCATCTGGTTTTCTGTGGAAGTCCTTGATCCATTTGGAATTGAACTTTATACAAGAAGATAAGAAAGGATCAATTTACATTTTTCTACATGCTGAGCACCACTTGAACCAACAGCATTTGTTGAAAATGCTGCCTTTTTCCACTGAATAGTTTTGGCTCATTTGTCAAAGATCAGGTGACCTTAGATAGTTTGTGGTTTTAATTCTGGCTCTTCAATTCTATTTCATCAATCTTTCTGTCTGTCTATGTACCAATACTATGTGGTTTTTATCACTGTTGCTCTGTAGTACAGCTTGAGTTCAGGGATGGTGATTCTCTCAGAATTTCTCTTATTGTTGAGAATAGTTTCTGCTCTCTTGGGATTTTTGTTTTTTCCAGATGAATGTAAAAATTGTTCTTTCTATCTCTGTGAAGAATTGAGTTGGAATTTTGATGAGTATTGCATTGAATCTGTAGATGGATTTTGGTAAGATGGTAATTGTTACTATGTTAATTTTACTGATCCATTAGCACAGGAGATCTCTTCATCATCTGAGGTCTTCTTCAGTTTCTTTCTTCAGAGACTTGAAGTTCTTGTCCTACAGACTTTTCACTTGCTTGGTTACTGTTACACCAAGATATTTTATATTATTTTTGGCTATTGTGAAGGCTGTTGTTTCCTTAATTTCATTCTCAGGCTATTTATCCTTTTGAGTATAGAAAGGCAAGTGATTTGTTTGATTTAATTTTATATCCATCCATTTTCCTGAAGTTCTCAGCTGTAGGAGTATTCCAGTGGAATTTTTTAGTCACTTAAGATAGTCATTTTTATATCAACTATCATATCATCCACAAACAATTATATCTTGATTTCTTCCTTTAAATTTGTATCCCTTTGACCTCCTTTTGTTGTCTAATTGCTTTGGCTTGAACTTCGAGTACTATAGTGAATAGGTAGGGAGATATTAGACAGCCTTGTCTAGTCTTTGATGTAGAGGAATATCCCCCCTCCCCCAGTACATTTGCAATAAAGCTTGGTCATTGGGTAGTATGAACCTAGGCAGAATGAGGAATGGGAGGAGAGAGAAGGAGGCAGAGGAGGAAACTTTGAACAAAGAAACTGCTTGCAGGCAGGACCCCTGCTGTGAGAAATTCCAGGCTCTGAACTAGGAGAGCCAAATAAATAAGCCTCTGTTTTAGAGTAGTTACTGATTTAACTATGAATTTGCAATATAGGGATAATTTTCTATTAGGAAACAGATTTGTCTGATTCACGTGGGGAATTTTGCCCACGATTCAGAACTTAGATAAGGAAAATTATTGTACTGGTATTATTTAGAAATCGGTGCCCGGTCTACCTTGTTCCCAGGCAGCCACCATGTTCCTGCTGCTCCTCCGCTCTGACCTAGGCTCCGGGTAGCTAGATGGGCAGACCCTGGCACCCATCAGACAGGAGCATGGTGTTTGGCTCTGCCTATCCACCACACTGTCCACAATGCTCAGCTGTGCCAAGACCAATCCTGCTATTCCTGCTGTACCTGGTAGAATAAAGACTCTTAATGTTTAAAGATTATCCAATAGATTTGTATATTTAGAAATGCTCAATTAACAAGATGCCCTCACAATTAGAATTGTTGCCCAATTATCTAACCTAGATATTATAACTACCTTAGACTGCTACAGGCATGCATACATCCTCAGCCCTCGTTTCTCCTCCTCCATCTCCTACTCTCTCCTCCCATTCCTCACTCCACCTACATTTCATACTGCCAAATGAGAGAGCTTTATTGCAAATGTAGTGGGAAAATATCCTGCTACATCCTGATTTTAGTGGGATTGGTTCAATTTTCTCTCCATTTAGTTTGATGTTTGCTATTGATTTGCTGAATCTTGGTTTTATTATATTTAGTATGGACCTTGATGTCCTGATCTTTCCAGGTCTTTTAACATGAAGGGGTTTTGTATTTTGTCAAAGTCCTTTTCAGTATCTAATGAGATAATCATGTGTTTCTTTTTTATTTGAGTTTGTTTATACAGTGGATTATATTAATAGATTTCCATATATTGAACCATCCCTGCATTTCTGGGATTGATCATGGTGAATGATAATTTTGATGGGTTCTTGGATTCAGTACTTTATGTCTTTTCTCATGTTCAAAAATATTTATTCTTTACCTGGTTATCAAATATTTTACCATGTTATAGTTAATGTGATATTGTTTTAATGTAGCTTTGAGGTAGTCTTATGTTTGGTATTTGATACATATTGTAAATAACTGAAATATATATATATATATCAAAATAAATATTGTTTATTACTTATCATTATATTCTAAATATGAGAGAATTTGGCTGACCAATATTTTTTTAGAATGTTATATTTACACATATAAACTCTATGGATTTATAAATTTCTTTATTTTCATAACCATATTTAGTTAGATAATGAGTTATGATTATCATGCTTTTCAGCAAGGCTCTATATTCTCAATGTTCCTTAGAAAAAGTGTACCATGGATTCAATACAAAGTATTTGCATACATGAGCCCATGGGCTTTTTTAAAACCTTTTAATACCTTTTTTAAAACCAAAACACCAGCATACAATTTTAAGTTATTAACTCAAAGAAATACAGAAAAACTGAAATACAGCACTGTGTTCACTCTAAGGTTTGCCCGATATTTAAAGAAGCAACATCAGTTATACATTTTTATTTTTTAAATAAAAGGATCATTGTTAACATTTTCTAGTAGGTCATTTTTTCTAATGTTATCTCTTTAATTTCTTTCCTTAGTATTTTGGTTAACTCATTTTTTTTCTTAATCAATGGAAGTATTTTTTAAGCTTAGTTGATCATTTTGAAGAATCTTTTTTTGTTTCATTATTTTATTTTTTCCATTTTCTATTTTATTTCTGAATTCATGGTTTTATTCTGCTTTACTTCATGATTGGTTTGAGTTTTCAAACTATTCTCTTAAATAAAATAGATGCTCAAGTAACAGATGTGATACCTTTATTATAGATATGCAATCATAAATATATGATTTGTGATTATTACTAAAAGTGCTGTGGATATGTCATGTGTAATAAAGATAAAAAAAACTTTTCTTCTTAATATCTCAAAATTGGAAGTAACACATATCACTATTTTTATTATAGGAACTGAAAACTTATGCTATATTTCTATAGTGAAATATGATACAACAATTAAAATGGTTAGATATTTTTAATGCACTAACTAGCTTAAATCTAAGAATCACTTAAAGCAAAAATACTCAGCATATATATGTTGCATGACTGAATCACTTTATATAAATTTTGTTTTGAAATATATTTTCAGATTTTATAAAAGAAAAATGATTTTCCTGATTACACAATGTACGTTAGTGGCAGGACATAGAAAATTCAGGCTAGAAAGTTGCCTATTGGCTATCTTTCATAGTGCCAGAAGGTGATATACAGGTCACTTGAGGAGAAAAGTCATAAAAATTATTACTCAGCAGTGGACCATGAATATTACAGTCCTGACTGAGATGCGAGACAAAATATACCCACAAGGGCAGGAGTAGAATGAAGATTATGGGAAAATTTGGCTATTTTCTGATTGGATTTGAGGACGGATCCACAGGAGGGACCTGGTACTGTAAATCTGACCAAAAACCCACAGATTGTGTTGATGTAGGCTAAAACTATTGTTGTGCTAAATAAATATGTCAAACTACCTATATATATTTACTATCATACCTGTAGATTAGTGCTATTCTTAACCGGGTCCTTAGAGGTAACTTTCATTCTGAAGTAGGCAGTAGTTAAAGCAGAGACTTATAAAATGTCAAAATGCTGAGAATAAGTAAATGCTAGAGCTTTAGATGGCTCAGGAAGTTAAGAGTACATCCTGCTCTTGCAGCTTGCCAGGGTGCAGCTTCCACAATTCCTATAAGTCCAGTTCTGGGAAATCCAACAGCTTCTTCTGGCTTCCATAAATACATGTGTTCATTTTCACATACCAACACTTAAACACAGACAAATACACATAATTTTATATAATAAAAATCATGAAAATCTATGAATAATTGACTAATTAGTGCTTAGACCTAAATGAGACATATATAGCAAGCTCCTACTCTAAAGGATGAGAAATATCATGGAATAAGGGACAAAACAATGTAAGAGACGAGATATGAAAAGAATGTTTTCTGGATAAGACATGAAAATTTTATTCATGAACTATCAGCAACTATGGGTACCTACACAAGATCACTCAACATTCCAAGATGGAGCATAAATTGGATTGAGTGAATTAGCAAAACCAAAACAAAGCAACAACAAAAACATAAGAAGTCATGTACATGGGTGATTCATTTGGGAGTACTTATAGTGAATACATGGAAAATGAAGTGGTGGATATGACCAAAATACATTGCATACATGTATGGAGTTGTCAAAATTAATAAGAAAACTAAAAAGGAATAAATGAAGATGTAATTCCATTTTAACTGAAGTTATTCATTATCTTTGTGTGGATGGGAGCAGTAATGATGCAAGGTAAAGAATGGAGATTCTGTGAGTTTTCCCATGACTTATCTGTGACTTGATTAATTTTTTTTTACACAGGTAAATGCTACAAAACTAAATAAATCTTAGAGGTTCTTCCTTTCCTCACTCCCCTTCTACATTTGCTTTCTTGTTACATTCTATATTTGAATATTTGAGTTCTTCACTCTAATTCATATTCACTGATGTACTTCAAATAAAATACATTATAGAAATATGTTCCTGATAGTACTACTTGCTGAATGTTTGTTTGTTTGTTCATTTGTTTGTTTTTGAGAAACATATTTTATGTAACTTCTGAAACTGTTTCATTTTCCTTCTCTAGTTAAAGGTTCATAATTTTCTCTGGATAAATTTATCTAAAGGCTTTTAATACATAATCCCCTTAGCCTACTTCATATTGCAATAAATTACCAGAATGTATCATAAGTCCAAGTGGCCCAAAGGTCCTCTGTTAGTAATTACAAAGAGATTTATGCCAGATGAAGAAAATTCATAGACACTTCAGGACATGCAAAACACTACTTTAAGTGTCCTTATAATCTAATTTTCTTGGTCCAATTTTCCTGTAGATTCACATCTCTGTTTACTAAGTCTTCACCATATGTCCTGTTGTCTTTTATTTTTATTTCCATCTACTCTCAAATGTTGATGTGAGAAGTGATAGGTCCCTGTGAGTTGACTTTGGATCATTCTCTAAAATAGTTTTTGAAATATGCAATGCAAATTCCATCTTTTGTGATGTGAAGCACTATTCCATCTGTAGGCTTAAAGATTGGGCTTCTTCATCTCAGAGATAAAAAATTTGTTGTATTTACATTTTTCTGGTAATAATTCAAAGAATTATTAATTATATAGACTTGTTTGACCTTATAGGATGATTTAAATGAAATCAACAATCTACAATGGTCTTGGCATGGTGACAGAAAGGCTTCATGCTGTGACTGGCAAAGTAGAAGCATTTTCAATTTACAAACTTATTTTCTAAAAATAATATGCCCAAATCATAGTTATTTCCATAAGGCTTTAAGAACTATACTTATAGTATAAGTTACTTATGGGTTTGTTGATTAAAATTATTGGATTAAATGACCTGTTACAATTTAAATTGTTCTGGTCATTAACCTCAATATCACTGTGTAAATGTTCTTAACTACACACATGGATATTAGTATCTATAACTGTTGAGATTTTAATGTCAACTGCTGGATACATATGGAAAACTCTCAGCATTCAATAGATGCTGAGTGGGTATTTCTCTCTTTTTGTATTTGAACTAAACTTTTGGCAGAATTATGTTAATGACAGCCAGTATATATGTTACAAAGGTGAGAGATTATATTAGCAGAATTATAAGGCTTTTCAGTGATCATCAGTTTGTTAACTAAGAAAGTAAAATATTAAAGTATAGATATAAAGTAAGAAAATTGCTTACGCAAATTGCTGATGTTTGAAATATCCAATCATGTGTAACCACGCCAAGTCTTCCCGCTCTCCCCAGCCTCTGCCTATAAAAGTCCCAAGCTTTCTGGGGTCTGGGTCGATTCCTCTGTCTCCTGCGTGAGACACGTTTCGACCCAAGGGCCCTCGCCATTAAACAGCCTTTTGCCTGATTGCATCAAAAAAAAAAAAAAAAAAAAATTTAAGAATTCACAATAAATCTTGGAAAAGTGAAATCAGAATTTCTGAGAATTCACAAGAATTTTCTAAATCATGATTTAGTATATAATTTCCATAATGATTTACTTATATATTAGCAAATAAAGAATCCCAATAACAAGGAGTGAGTCACTTTCCATGATGGTATGACATTGGATGTTTCTAATTACTATTTCCTTACAGATGATACATTAATAAATATAAAATTTATTATTACTGTAGATAATGCAGTATAGCAAAATAATGAATTTTAAAAACCTGTAAAAGTACATGCTTGGTATAGTTATAATAATGTTGCTTCCATTTAGCTTTCATAACACAAAATACATGTTAAACAAGAAATTGCTCACAATTAAAAAGAACATGGTAAAATTAGGAATCATTTAGTTTGATTATTAAATGAAATGCTAAATACGGAAAGCACTCATTGCTTTTTGACAGTTGTACTATTTCTTTCATTGCAAACACATAAGACTGAATATTTTACTTTTCATTGATAGTGGCTGAAAATTTAAGAATGTAAGCTTAAATACCTTCAATTTATTCATTAGAGTTCCTCTGGATTCACATAAATTTATTTCTGATTAAATGATGGGAATATTTGATCTTCTTGTGATTATTCTTGTTTCAAAATTAATTACAGTATTCCTTTTACTAATTGATATTTTATATAATTTTTCAAATTTTATTGAAGTATATACCAGAGCAACACAGACAACTTCTTTTCACATCTCCTCTATAAAAATATTTAGAAGGAATCATGCCCTATATAAAAAAATTAAATATTAGAAAATACCAGAAAACATCATTGAATGGTATTTTGAAAGTGAAATTTCAGATCTCCTTGCAAGGTTTATAGCACTAAAAAGAATCATGTGTCAAAATTGCCAATTTATGAATGTACTTCTGTTGTAAGACTTGTTTTTTCTTGAAATTCCACTCATAGGACTTACTTAAAGTATATTATGTACATATATTTATTTTATTTTCATAAATGATTTACTACTTACAGTAAACAAGGCAACAGATACCTATTTGTAACATAACAATAGCTATATGCCAGCCTGACTGATTGGGTTGGCGTCACATCTATGCGTCCCTAGCTCCTGGACAAAAAGAACACCACACTGAATGTCAAAGTCTCTGCTGCTTTTTGTTGTCTTCTCCCTAATGTCAGTCTACTCTTTAGTTCTTGTAATAATTTTGGATAGTTTGAAACTTTTAATGTTCACAGGATCCATAAAAGTTTGTCAATTGGGGAAATTTTTTTGTATTTGATATTTGAAAGTATATGCATATAATTTGAGAAAAGTTTATATTAGTTTATTGATAGAATCTCCACTTACTTTTGACATTGAAAACAAGGGTAGTACTAGGGTAGTTTGCATATAATATGACTCCAAGAATAAAAGCACTGTCATACTCATAACTAAATTTTAAACACATATCAATATTTTGTCTGTTGACTTAGGAAAAGAAATAAATATATTTCAAATTCTCTATCTTAAATGGATGACTAAATCACTCTTACTCCATAAATCTGTAGTTTTATGTATCAAGAGTTAACTATAATAAAAACAGAAAAAGCAGAATTAGATTTTCCAAATGTTCTATGCGAATATATTCCCTTTGCAGTAAATAGAGAGCTATTTCTTACCTGGTCTAAATAAGTAAATACTCATAAAAAAAAAGGAAAGTGACTCTATTTTTGTCAAATGATTTGTTATTATATTTGGTGAAAACATTTTGTACATCAAGATCACAGATATAGAGTATTGGAGGCACACAGTGTTGGTGGATTCAGGCCCCTTTGTGTATACTGGCAGAATTTGTCTTGTTTATTCCTGAACCTCCTATACCAAATGACTCTTTGGATATGAAAAAGTCCCATAAAAATTTCCATATTTCATATATTCTTGTTGTAAGGCTTTTTTTAAACTATGATTTTGCCATTCCAAAGAAAACACCGGGAAATGTAAGACATTTGGTAATAGTGAATACAAGGCTCAATATTCAGTTGTTATTGCCCAGAGAGTTTCTTTCATATCTAAGTTTTTCTGGATAACAGAATTAAAATTAAGTACATTAAAATATAAATATTGATGTTTTCTTTTAAAACTTTAAATATTAGTTTACCTTTAAAGAATCAAAGAATTCTGAAATTTTTAATGAACAAAATTAGTCCTCTTTTTATCCCACAAGTTTAAGTAGACTTAATGTTACATAGTTTTAATACAAAAATAAAGCATATTAATTTAAATTCTTCTAAAAGTAAGCATTTCCTTATTTTTGATGATTGGAAAACTTTTATACATTAATTGGGTAAATTCATTACTTGATGAATCACTAAGAGTTCTTTGGAGGAAATCTGTTAGTTAAAACAGAAAAAACATGGTGATAGGCAAGTAATTAGCTTGATATCACTACATCAAATTATTTAATTCAGAAAAGGATTTATAAATTGAAATTTTCACATCATATATACTAAGTAACATTCAAAACAGTATGAAATATTTTTATTTATTCTGTTTATATAATTTACTATTTCCTATCACTGAGGCACAGATATAAACAAATAAGCTTTCATTTATTATGCTTTGTTTTGTGATGTAAATTTTTCTTCTATCTCACTACTCTCTCCAACTTATATAAGGAAAGATAACACCCTATTCAAATAGGGGGCTGCACTTTTTGAAGACAACCCAGATTTTAATTTGAAAGCTGAATGTTGGATCTTAAACCGCTTTCGAGATTCAAACGCATCGGAAAGTTTCTAAATGGCCAAACAGCAGCTAGATATTATTCTGTTTTCTTTTATGTGAAATCCATGATCATGACAAGGTACCTTCATCTGTTCACATTCTGTGCCTCTTTTCTAAACAATGAGGTTAGACAGTTTCTATGTGCTTTTTGCTACCCTTCAGGGCAACACATGGTGCTCTCTGGGCACAGGTCTACCCTTGCATTCTTTTAAAATGATATTTAATTTGTGGAGTGTCCATAAATTAATACATTTTTTTTCATTTGTTTTGCATACACAACACCATCTGCTTCCTAGATTCCCAAATGTCTGCTTGATGTGCTTTGCCTCCCATTTCAGAAAAGTACCAGTTGTGTTGCCAGGTCTCTGGAGTCCTCACAGTAACACACTATTTTTACCAGTAATGGCATAATGAGATACATCACACACTTTCCTAACAACTGGGACTATTGTCTGCCATTCCAAATTGATGTATGATGCCAGTGACAGGAGAGCACCTGATATTTACAGATTCTCCTCTAATCATGACCAGGGGTCTAATTAAAAAAAGAAAAAAAGAAAAGCAACCTGGCCAGTGCACTACAACCTTTTCTTACTTACTTGAACTTTTCCTGTGAGAGTTGTTCTGCAAGTCATTTTTTAGAGGGTAATATCGGCACACTGAAGTGACATAATCACCAAACATTGCCTACAATCATGAACTTGAACTAATAATGGTTAGCAAAACTGAGAAAGAAGGTCCTAATATGAAGTAGAGCTACCAATTTTGCATATGTTATGCTTTACTTTTCATACATGTGACTAAGCAAAAAAAAAAAAATTGCAACATAATTCAGGGATGCAAAGAAGATTAATGTAACCTATTTATCTGTGCATTGAAAACTTCGATCTCCAAGTTATATTTCTATAACATCTTTTTCAACTGTCTTTTCATATAATTTCCTTATTGAAATATAGACAGGCTTCTTGAAGTTCTCTTTTAGACTATGCTTCAACTTTGACTTTGTTATGTCTTAGCATAACCTTTTAAAAGAATATTTGTTACTTCATGACAAATCTGTCACCAGATAGCTATGGAACTGTAGATAAAGTTCTTGACATGGGGTTGCATGCATCAGTGAATTAATGTAAAATTTAAAAAATACCAGCGTCTTAAAAGAAAATACTACCTTCCTGTCAATAAAATTATTAATTATGGATCAACAACTGTTTTGGGCCAAATGTTTGAACTTAAGTTCAATCTTCTTGCATATTGTAAAAATCTTTTTTCCTACCTCAACAGCTCAGAATAAAGTCATTCTCAATTCCTTAATATGAGCATGATTAACTGTTTTATTTTTAACATTTTAAAGGGAAAGCACGGAAGAGGAAGTGCCATTTGTTTATTGAATTCAGTCGGATTTTGCATAGAGGTCTGACTCATGCAAAATTGACATTCTAGAAAAACAAGACTTCAAAGCTGTAAATATATTGTAACAAAGTTTACATGTCCTTTAAGTATGGCATATTCCATTTTTCCTCTTTTTAGAAATCTGAAGAACATAATCCATGCTTTTAAAATCCTTATGGGAAATATTGTTTTACATGTAACACAAATCAGCTTTAAATAATCCCAGTGAGTGAATTATAGTAATATTATGCTGGTTAACTCTAATCTATATAAAAAGAGTTTCCAGACAGTTTATATTACTAACTTATTTTAAGATCAAGAATGATCAATGTCAAGAATATATTCACAAATGATCTCTTATTATCAAGACGAATGTCCTTTTTGAAAATAATTATGACAGAGATCAATTTGTGTATATCACATGTGGAGAAGTTTTTTAAAGAGATGCCTGCTTGTAAAATGTATGCTTTTACTTTTAGAATCATTTAGTACTTTAATATTAAAATTTTACTAAATATTCTATGAGAATACCATGTTTCTAGCCTATTTATGAGGATATTCAACAAATAATAATACAATAATATAAATATTTAAATGCCTTCTGACAATGTAAAATCTTACCTAAAGTTTGGGAACATGGAAATATTATCACATATATTTAGATCACACAATATTATCAGATATATTTAGCTCATTTCAAGGATTATTGGTAAAATAAATCTACTTTCTGCCAGTTTCATGTACTTTTTTTTAAACCAGGAAGAATACTTTTAGCATTTACCAAAAAGCTAATTGCAAGACTGAATAATTGATGCAATGATTCATCAATTGAGCCAGTCTTCACATGTAATATTCTGATCCTTTTTTCAGATATATACTCAATGGAAAGACAAGATTTATGTACAACTGCAAGGAAATGGAATCCACCTCGATGTCCATATATGGTGTGGCAAGTTCCACTGAACTGAAATAATCCCTCATTCAGGGAAAAAGGAGATGAAGTGAATCAGGAGTATACAAAACCTCACAAGTCTAGAAAAGCTGAAACTTACAAGCTGTGTATAACCCCCGCCCCCAGGTTTTACAAGCAATCAACAATTGCTGAGGATAAAGCAGTTGCTTTCTGAGCTGCTTGCAAGTAATTTAGAGAACTCCATGGTTACAGATTTCACAGATTGTCACCCATGCTGAGATATGATTTTTCAGTGATTCTACTGCCTTTGAGTCACTCATGTTTCTGTAAATAACACCTCACCAATACTAACGAACCTCAAAAAAGCAAATTGGTTCATCACATTGTACTTTATTGAAACTCTTACTTTGATATTTGGTTCAATGACTGAAGTATATACGCTTTCATCTCTCCTAAGGAAAATTCACATACAACACATAAACATGTGCATGCACGTGCACACACACACACATAGAGGGGGGAAGGAAGAAGTGTTGTACAGTTTTCTTAATGGGGTCTGAGATTTGAAACTGAAGGAGGATAGAGGGGCAATCTTGTTATAATTACCTTTACCTCATGTGTTGAAAAGCACTGTTCCTTTCTGGTTGTAATGGTGGTTTGATACTAAACTGAACAGTGAACTCTCAGAGAATGTATTACACTTTGAGACAATTCCAAAGTAGTTGTCATCTTCTATGTAATATAGAATGGTGTACTTCTCTCATTACCAGAGTCCTCTGTGTATTTATTGGGATACTCTGAAAGCAGTTGAAGAACTAAAAAGAAAGCATCATATAGTATAAGAAATTTATAAGTATTGAGGCATTAGCAATGGACAATGAGGAAGAAAGTATGGTAGAAGTGGTAGGAGACAGCCCTTAAGTTCAACCTTTAATAAAAAAGAAAGGAAAGTCCAGGATTCAACATTCAGATGGTATCCTTAACAATGACTCAATTAAAGAAACTTAAATGATTGAACTGAGAAAACTTCTAAACAATCAATGAAACATGCTTCGAAAATATAGCTTGTGAAGTTGTGAGACATATGGGTACATGGGAGCAGTGTGGAAACTATGAAAGAAGAAAAACTACTTACTGGTTTCTAGGAGTATTCAATATGCTGTAGACAGGTTTGTGTTAACCAATCTATAATGTATTGATTTCTTTTGTATTCCCTCAGGTTACATAGTCTTTATATTAAAGAGTGTTTGGTAGTTATATTATTACTTAGTTTTTCTTTTTTTATCATTTCCAGACTGCTCCCATACACCCACATTTCTTAGTTCAATTTTGATTTTATAGCCAGTTAAAATTTTATGCAATTTCTGAAAATGAATGTGAATTTAATATAGAAAAAAAGGTGAAAATAATACTAAGATATTTCTGAATCTATATAATATACACTTTAATTTTCTAAAGTTTTATTTTATTTTATTTTTATGTGTGTTTGACTTTATGAATGTGAGTATGTGAACTATGTGCACACCTAATGTTTCAAGAGGACAAAAAAGGTAGTCAGATCTCCTGAAACTAATGTAACATTAGGAGCCACAATGTGAATACTGGAACATAAGCAGGACCTTCTGTAAGTTCTGCTAGTATTCAAAAGTATTGTGTTATCTCTCCACCCATACAAAAACATTTTAAAGGTCAAAAAAATTCAGAAGTTTACTTTCAATTTACAAATTCTGAATTTGACATATGGATGTTTTTCTCCAAAGTCTATGCATTCCTTTCACTCATTTTAAAGGTCCCTGTATTCTAAGTAAAGAACAAAAAGTTTAATTTACTCAAAATCAGTCTTAGCTATGATTAAAATATTTAATACAACTTTCAAAAATGAAGATTCTAGATAAGACAACGTTGGTAAATCTAATCTAAGATCTTATCGTGATATCAGAAGTTAATTATAGGAAATAGTATGTAATGTGAAAGGGGAATAATAAGATGATACACCTTAATTTGTAGGACATGACTGCTGTATTAGGAATAAAAGAGAATCCTTAGTGAGAGTAGAAAAAAACTAGAAAAAAATGTGATTTAACTATGTAGTGCTACAGCCTGTCCAATGAAGCATGTTTAGAGTTCTATTGCATTGAGAAGGTCAATCTACTGACGATGAGATACAACACTGTCACCTCCATATGTGTAAGGTTATATATAAAACTCTACTGGAATGAAATCAGTATGCAGGCTCCAGGTTGTACATGATTAGTTGAATTTTGTCAAATAGATGAAATTCATATCAAATTAAAATTAAACATTTACGAATTAATTTATAACTCACATAGTAATATAACATAAAATATACAGTTATAGGTACCATGTCTTATGAACTGTGATAAACTGGAGTGCAGGCCAATTTTCAAACACAAGTTTCCATATTAATATATGTTTATATACTTTTAAATTCAGAATACATGAACTCAGAAAACTATCCATAGGTGTCTGGATTTATGTATACTTTTAACACATATACATCTATTCACGTATATACACATATGCCATCTATATTTTTCAGAGTACAAGGAAATCTTATACACATGCAGGTAAAACAGTGAGAAACAGACACAGTTAAGTACTTATAAAAAAGATAAATAAATAGTGGTTTATCAAAGACAGGGAAAATAAGTAATTGATATAGATCAGTGATAGAAAAATACATGGTGCTATGAGATTAAATCATGGACAAAATGACCTCTGAATCATTGACAAAGATTTTCATATGTAATGTAATTTAGCTGAGGCCTTAATAATAAGTTGATTTTAATTATAAAAAGACATTAGAAGATGATAACATAAATTAGGTATAATAATATATAGATGAAGCAGCAGAGATAATATAAGGAAATAATACCTTGCCAGTATTGTGGGACTAAAGAAGAGGTAAAGAAAATTATTTTTTAAAAGTTTAGTTTCAAAAAGTATAGTTGAGAGAAAAAAAAAAGGAAATGATACATGAAATAACAAAGTTTGACAGTAACATTTATACCAAAAGATGAATAACTAAAAGGACAAAAGTGTTCCCCCTACTTCTTCCTGCATGGGCAGATTTATAGCTGATCTGATCACAGGAAAACACCATATTCAGATCAATCCCAGAGGACCTGCTGCAACCAGAGCAGTTGGTAAGAACCCTCCCCCACAACCCAAAGTCCCAGAGCTACATCTGGAAGACCAGCAGCAGCACACTAGGGACCCATAACCCACCAATACCCCACCCTACTGAATACCACACCCACTCTTCATTCTGCCTCCTCCTCCTGATCCTTCCTGCTTGGGCAAACTAATAGCTGTTCTGCTCTCAGGCCCATCCCAGTGGATCTGCTGCACTCAGAGCAGTTGAGCCATACCAGAGGATCTGCTTTACTCAGAGAAGTTGAGGATCCACTGAATCCAAAGCAGTTCACTCCTAGCAAATTTGCTACATAAAGAAACCATACCCTGGCCCATTGGCACTGATTCCTTCTGATATGAGCCAGTGCACTGAGCAGACCTTGGGCGCTACTTCTGCAACCAATCCCACAACACCCAGAGGAAGCTGGACTCCCAAGAGCTCTAACAGGCCAAAGACCATTCAGGAAGCTTGACTCCCAGGAGTTTTAACAAGCCCAGGATCATAGGATTACAGGATCCCAGAGGCAGCCTGACTCCTAGGAGATCTGACACAAAGGATCACAGAATCACAGAGATAGCTAGACTCTGAGGAGCTCTGACACAACAAAGAAAACAGGAGAGACAGTTTCCAGTCAGAGACAGTGAGTGCAGGCAGTAATAGAGAATAAAAGATGGTGAAAGGCAGTCACAAGAATGTAAGCAACAGAAACCAAGTTTATTTGGCATCATCAAAACTGAGTTCACCCAACATAGCAAGTCCTGGATACCCCATCACACTGGAAAAGAAAAGATTCTGATGTAAAATCACATCACATGATGATGATAGAGGACTTTAAGAAAGATATAAATAACTCCCTTAAAGAAATACAGGGGAACACAGGTAAACAGATAGAAGCCCTTAAAGAGGAAACACAAAAATTCCTAAAAGAATTACAGGAAAACCCAACCAAACAGGAGAAGGAATTGAAGAAAACCATCCAGCGTCTAAAAATGGAAGGAGAAACAATAAAGAAATCACAAAGGGAGACTACCCTGAAGATAGAAAACCTAGGAAACAGATCAGGAGGCCATAGATGCAAGCATCACAAACAGAATATGAGAGATAGAAGAGAGAATCTCAGGTGCTGAAGATGCCGTAAAGACAATGACACAACTGTCAAAGAAAATGCAAAATTCAAAAAGCTCCTAACCCAAAATACATAGGAAATCCAGGACACAATGAGAAGACAAAACCTAAGGATAATAGGTATAAAAGAAAGTGTAGATTCCCAATTTAAAGGGCCAGTAAATATCTTCAACAAAATTATAGAAGAAAACGTCCTTAACCTAAAAAAAGTGATGCCCATGAACATACAAGAAGCTTTGAGAACTCCGAATAGTCTGGAACAGAAAAAAAATTCCCCCGTTGCATAATAATCAAAACACTAAATGCACAAAACGAAGAAAGAATACTAAAAGCAGTAAGGGAAAAATGTCAAGTAATATATAATGGCAGACCTATAAGAATTGCACCAGTCTTTTCACCAGAGACTATAAAAGCCAGAAGATCCTGGACTGATATCATACAGACTCTTAGAGAACACAAATGAAAGCCCAGGCTACTATACACAGCAAAACTCTCAATTATCATAAATGGAGAAATCAAGATATTCCATGACGAAACCAAATTTACATAATATCTCTCCACAAATCCAGCCCTACAAAGGATAATAGATGGAAAACTCCAACACAGGGAGGGAAACGACACCCTAGTAAGGGCAAGAAAGTAATCTTCTTCCAACAAATACAAAAAAAGATAGTCACACAAACATAATTCCACCTCTAATATCAAAAATAACAGGAAGCAACAATCACTTTCATTAATATCTCTTGACATCAATGGATTCAATTCCTCAAAAAAATAAAAGACAAAGACTAAAGGACTGGATACATAAACAGGAACCACTACTTTGATGTATATATGAAATGCACCTCAGTGACAAAGATAGACTCTACCTCAGAGTAAAAGACTGGAAAACAATTTTCCAAGCAAATGATCCCAAGAAACAAGCTGAGGTAGCCTTTATAATATCAAATAAAATAGACTTTCAACTAAAAGTTATCAAAAAAGATAAGAAAGACACTTCATACTTATCAAAGGAAAATATCTACCAAGATAAACTCTCAATTCTGAACATCTATGCTCCAAATACAATGGCACCTACATACATAAAAGAAACTTTACTAAAGCTCAAAGCACACATTGCACCTCACACAATAATAGTGGGGGATTTTAACACCCCACTCTTTCCAATGGACAGATCGTGGAAACAGAAACTAAACAAAGACACATTGAAATTAACAGAAGTTATGAACCAAATGGATTTAACAGATATCTATAAGATATTTCATCCTAATACAAAAAAAAAAAAAATACCTTCCTCTCAGAATCTCATGGTACATTCTTACTGAATCACCAACCGTGGAGCATACCTAGCCTACACAGATCTACCTCCATGGGCTGGACCTAGGCCTCCCTGCACATATGTTGTAAATGTGCAGCTTGGTTTTCATGCAGGTCTCAAACATCTGGAGTTGGAGTTATCCCAAAACACGCAGCCTGTATATGGAGTATGGTCTTCTAGCTGGTGCCTCATCTGGCCTCAATGGGAGAGGAAGCACCTAGCCTCTCAGAGACTTAAAGTGGCAGGGTGGGGGATACAGGAGGAGGGGGTACTCAGAAAACAAAAGATGGGGAAGGATTGTGGGAGGGGGTGACTGGGACGGGTTATAAAGTGAATAAGCAAAAAAATAAAATTAAAAAAGGAAAAAAAAATAGACCATATAATTGCTCACTAAACAGGCCTCAACAGATACAAGAAAATTGAAATAATTCCATGCATCTGATCAGATCACCATGGACTAAGGCTGGTCCTCAATATCAACCAAAACAACAGAAAGCCCATATACACATGGAAACTGAATAATGCTCTACTCAGTGATAGCTTGGTCAAGAAAGAAATTTAAGACATTTTAGAATTTAATGAACATGAAGGCACATCATACCACAAATTATGGGACACAATGAAAACAGTGCTAAGAGGAAAACTCATAGCTCTAAGTGTCTCCAAAAAGAAACTGGAGAGGGCATACATTAGCAAATTGACAGCACACCTGAAAGCTCAAGAATAAAAAGAAGCAAATACATCCAAGAAAAGTAAATATCAGGAAATAATCAAACTCAGGTCTGAAATAAACGAAGTAGAAACAAAAGAACTATACAAATAATCAACAAAACTCAGGAGCTTTGAGAAAATGAACAAGATGGATAAATCCTTAGCAAGACTAACCAGAGGGCACAGAGACAATATCCAAATTAATAAAATCAGAACTGAAAAGGGAGACATAACAAAAGAAACTGAGGAAATTTTAAAAAATCATCAGATCCTACTACAAATGCCTATATTCAACAAAACTGGAAAATCTAGATGAAATGGACAATATTCTAGATGGATATCAGTCACTGAATTTAAATCAATATCAGATAAAACACTTAAACAGTCCTACAACCCCTAAAGAAATAGCAGCATTCATTAAAAGTCTCTCCACCAAAAAAAGCCCAGGACCACATGGTTTTAGTTCAGAATTCTATCAGACCTTCCAAGAAGAGCTAATACCAACTGTCTTCAAATTATTCCACAAAATATAAACAGAAGAAACACTACCCAATCCATTCTATGAAGCCTCAGTTAATGCTCATAAATAAACCACAAAAGACACAACAAAGAAATAGAACTGCAGACCAATCTCCCTTATGAATATGGAAGCAAAAACACTCAATGAAATTCTTGCAAACAGAATCCAAGGACACATCAAAATAATCACCCATCATGATCAAGTAGGTTTTATCCCAGGAATGCAGGGATGTTTCAATATACAGAAATCCATCAATGTAATCCACTACATAAACAAACTCAAATTAAAAATCATGTGATCATCTCACTAGATGTTGAGAAAGCATTTGAAAAAATTCAACATCCGTTCATGGTAAAATTCTTGGAAAGATCAGAAATTCAAGGTCCATAACTAAACATAGTAAAAACAATATACAGCAAACCAGCAGCCAATATCAAACTAAATGGAGAGAAACTTGAAGCAATCCCACTAAAATCAGTGACTAGGAAATGCTGCCCACTCGCTCCCTTCCTATTCAATGTAGTACTAGAAGTCTTAGCCAGAGCAATTAGACAACAAAAGGAGGTCAAGAGGATAAAAATTGGAAAGGAAGAAGTCAAAATATCACTATTTGCAGATGATATGATAGTATACTTGAATAACACCAAAATTTCCACCAGAGAACTCATAAACCTGATAAACAACTTCAATGAACTCAAACAAATCAGTAGCCTTCCTCTACTAAAAGGAAAAACAGATTGAGAAAGAAATTACAGAAATGACAACCTTTACAGTACTCATAAATAATATAAAATATCTTGGTGTAAATCTAACCAAGGAAGTGAAAGGTCTGTATGACAAGAACTTTAAATCTCTGAAGAAAGGAATTGAAGATCTCAGAAATTGGAAAGATGTCCCATGCTCTTAGATTGGCAGGATTAATATATTTAAAATGGCCATCTTACCAAAATCAATCTACAAATTCAACGCAATCTTGATCAAAAGTTCAACACAATTTTTCACAGAATTAGAAAGAGCAATTTATAAATATATTTATATATTTGGAATAACAAAAAACACAGGGTAGCAAAAAGTATTCTCAACAATAAAAGATCTCCTGGGGGAATTCCCATCCCTGACCTCAAGCTGTACTACAGAGCAGTATTAATAAAAAATAAATAAATGAATAAATAAATAAATAATAAAACTGCATGTTATTGGTACAGAAATAGGCAAGAAGATAAATGGAATAGAATTGAAGACCCAGAAGAGAACACACACACCTATGGTCACTTGATCTTTGACAAATATGCTAAAACAATTCAGGAAAAAATACAGTATTTTCAACAAATGGTGCTGGTTCAACTGGCTGTCAGCATATAGAAAAATGCAAATCAATCCATTCTTATCTCCTTGTACAAAGCTCAAGTCCACGTGGATCAAGGACCTCCACATAAAACCAGATACACTGAAACTCACAGAAGAGAAAGTGGGAAAGAGCCTTGAACATATGGGCACAGGAGAAAAGATCCTGGACAGGACACCAATGACTTATGGCCTAAGATCAATAATTGATAAATGGGACCTCATAGTTTTTAAGCTTCTGTAAGGCAAAGGACACCATCAATAAAATAAAACAGTAACCAACAGATTGGGAAAATATCTTTACCAATCCTACATCTGATAGAGGGCTAATATCCAATATATACAAAGAACTCAAGAAATTAGACTCCATACTTAGAAGTAACAAACTCTAGAAAATTCTCCATATGTATGGTGACATGAATATGCATGATCCAGGGAGTGGCACTATTAGCTGATGTGGCCTTTTTGGATTATGTGGGTCCTGGTTGAAGTAAGTTTTTCACTTTGTTGGTATACTTGGAGATGCTTTTCCTAACTTCCTGGAAGCCAGTCTAGTCCTGTTTGCCTTCAGAACAGTTCTCCCAGTGCCATGTTTGTCTAAATGCTGCCATGCTTCTCATCATGATGATAATGGACTGAACCTCAGAACCTATAAGACACCTCTGATTAAATGTTTGGCTTTATAAGGCATGATTGGCATGACAATTAAGGTGGCTCCTTACCCTTAAATTCTGAACTTCCTTTCAGTAATTTGAATAGGATAAAGAGCATAAATCCATTCTTCCAAATGCCTATCTAAATCTTCTTGTATATTCAACACATTACTAACATTTTTTTGCTAAATGATTAACAAAAGTAGCTGTCATAACTTCTTGTGTCAAAGCAATTGCAGAAACAGTGGTGCTAGCAATTAATGTAATTAAAGCTGTTATACCAGCAATATTCAAGCCCATTACTCTCTTACTTCTGCTTAAAGCCTGACTAATTTCATCCAGTACTTGCAGGCTATTTTTAGAATACTAAGGTTCTGTGATACTCAGGACACTAAAACAAAAGCTTGTTGATAGACCTCCATAACTGACATGCCTGATTTCAAAACACAATTAAAAGGTGTACAATCAGTGCAACTTACATTAATACTGTAGAAGAAACAAAAGTAATTTTAACTTGACAACTTAAAGAGCCTTAACACATGTGCTAACACCTTTTGAAATACAGATCCTGTCCCACCTTTATCTCCTGCTAACATAACATCATAGAGAACTGAAGCTAATTTCCATATATGTCTCTGAAAATGCCCAGAACCAGATTTCCAAATGAAGACTGTTATTTTCAATATTTGATTGATTTCTAGACCAATCCATGATTGAGTCTGAAGAACTGGTCACATTTAAGTACAATACAAGAGTCAAAATAACTTCTCTTTTTGATTCTCTGTTTCACAAGTTCTAAAAATATTAGGGAAGGCTGTTTGTCCTATAAGGGCTATAGGTAGGCAATGTTAGGTAGGGAAAAATATGTCCAATTTAGCTTCCAATCACCATTGTCAGGGCATTCAGCAATCTCACAGGTTAGCATCATCCTTTGTCCTGGTATCAACATATCTCACCCTTTGCTCTGGCTGCCACCATACTCCTTCAGCATCCTGCAGAAAAAAACATAAACATGCCCTCTTCCACATGTTTAATATCTGATCAGGATCAGACCTTATGCCAGTAAGTGGATCCTTCCCTTTCACCTATGTATAGGTATGCCTAGTTGT
Source organism: Mastomys natalensis (assembly GCA_021653895.1). Taxonomy (NCBI): domain Eukaryota; kingdom Metazoa; phylum Chordata; class Mammalia; order Rodentia; family Muridae; genus Mastomys; species Mastomys natalensis. The sequence continues at coordinate 107,836 of JAJTUV010001736.1, read as the reverse complement.
TGAGTGCCATATATACTCAACAGAAAGTTCCTTGGCCTCCAAATTCTTTCAAAAAAATAAAATAAAAAATAAAAGAACATGATTTAAATAAATTTGTGGCACACTGGGATATATCTCCCCCTTTTGTATTTTATGAAGGTATTGTTTTAAAGTTCCATAGGCCCCTTCCACAGTCTCTTGTCCTTGAAAATTATAAGGAATCCCAGTAATATGGATAATGGTAAATTGCTGCCAAAAGTCTCAAATGTTCGACTGCTATATCCAGTTCAATTATGTTTTGTTTGTTTATCTGTTTGCTTGTTTTTCTTTTGTTGTTGTTATTATTATTATTATTATTATTATTATTATTATTAAATACTTTATTTATCTTCATTTCAGATTTTATCTTCTTTCCCCATTCATCCCCCAGAAACCTCTTAACCCATCCTCCCTTCTCCTATTTCCATGAGGGTGTGCCTCCACCCATCCAACCACTCCCACCTCCCTGCCCTCTAATTCCCCTTCACTGGGGCATCCAGCATTCAAGGGACCAAGGACCTCCTCTCAGACTGATGTGTGACAAGTCCTCTATCCTCTACATATACAGCTGGAGACATGGGTACTTCCATGTATATTCCTGGGCAAGTATGTCTATTTTTGTCAAGCTTCAAGAATGGCATATATAGCTTTATTATACTAGCCTTTTTTGTCCTGGAAATACTTTTATTCCTGCCAATCATTTTAAAGCTTGTCTTTAACAACATCAACATGTTAGCATCCAAAGTACATTTCATGAACCTGAAAATGGACCCCCAGACAGAGTTATTAAATTAACAGGCTGGTAAGCCAAGGACAGGTAAGATTCTGCACAGAGTCTTACCAACCTAAGACAGAAATGCATTGCTTTTGATAATGCATATTCCATGATGGGTAAGGAAGGCATTCTTGTCAGAATGACCTAAGACAGGCTCAGTCTTGGTAATGAATTAAAAAAGAGGGAGAGGCAGAGAGCCTTTGTGGCTACTCAGCAAGAATCTGACATGGGCCAAGGACAAGGAAATGGGCAGCTTGGCAGAAATACGACATTGGCCAAGGACAAGGAAGTAGGCTTTAGGAAGGAATCTGATATTAGGCTAGAACAAAGAAGTAATTTCAGGCAGGAATCTATATCTTAGGCCAGAACAAAGAACTAATTTCAGGCAGGAATTTAAATATTAGGATAGAACAAAGAAGTAACTTCAGGCAGGAATCTAAATTTTAGCCTAGAACAAGGAAGTAGGTTCCAGAGATGAAAATGACTTTGGGCAAGGCCAGGGAAGTTGGCTCAGATATTTTGGTCCTCCTAATAAGCCCTTAGAAACTCTGACCCAGAATTGTTTCTGTCTAAAAGAACTGCAGGGACAAAAATGAAGAAGAGACTGAGGGAAAAGAAGTCAAGTGACCTGACCAAATTGGGATCCATCTCAAGGGGAGCCTTCAAGGCCTGACACTATTACTGATGCTATGGTGTACTTACAGACAGGAGTTTAGCATGGCTGCCCTTCAAGGGGCCAAACAAGCAGTTGATTGAGAAAGATTGAGGTACTTATACCCAACCAATGAACCTACGTCAAGGACCCCTGTGGTTGAATAGGGAAAAGATGGAAGGAGCTGAGGAGGAGGGGTACCTAATAGGTAGACCAGCAGTGTCAACTAACCAGGACCCCTGAGATCTTACAGACACTGAACCACCAACCAGGCAGCATACACTAGCTGATATGAGGCACCTGACATATATAACAGTAGACTCCCTGGTCTGGCTTCAGTGAGAGAAACACCTAACCCTTGAGAGATTTGAGGCTCCAGGAAGTGGGGTGGCCTGCAGGGAGTATGGGGTTGGAGACATCCTTTTGGAGACATAGGGGAGGAGAAATCAGATGAAGAACTGTGGGAGGGCAGACCAGGAGGGAATTAACAAATGGACTGCAAAAAAACCAAAAGTAATAAAAATAATAATTATAATAAAAATCATGTCCTTCCTTTCATGAGGAGCATGGAGTCACCTCATACTTAACATTATCTCCATATGTCACTGTGCTCTGTGGGTTAATAAGAGCCTGTGGAGACTACCAGAGTATGTGCTTATAAAGGCCACACATTTTTCAGTTGACCACACACCCATATTAATCTCTGATAGCATCACCTTGTAGAGTCTGGTATAAGTAGTGAATAACAAATAAAATTTCAAGAGATGCAATAATGCACAGAATGATTCTTAAACAAATGTTCTTATTAATATCTACTTCAATATCATTTCACCAATGAAAATTCAAGTTTTTAATCTTCCTTTCTTAAGTTATTATCTAGCTCCTAGGTGAACTATCTCATTCATTAATTCATTTATCAGTCACTGAATGTTTGTATTTGAACAGCAATATTGTAGTCTCTTATTTAGTTTTACTCCTCTGTCCTACTCCCTTTTCATTTTTGGAGTCTCTGGTTCCTAGCTTTATCTAATAGGTTGGAAAGGATAATTTGGATTAAAGAGTATTTTGACTAAAATGTATTATAATTAATTTTCTAAGTAGGTCAATGTTGATTTAGAGATGTGTTTATTTATATGTATATGTATAATGCACCCATGAGTTCATGTGCACCAGGAGGATGTAGATGCACTCATGGGCTACAATAATTTATCAGATTCCCTATAATTGGGGATACAGGTGTTTCTGATCTATACCCAGATCCATTGAAAGGGCAATAAGCACTCTTAACTGCAAAGAACTCTTTCCAGCCCCTTCAGTATTGATTTAATAGCTGAAAAAAAATCATTGAAATGTACAAAAAGAGAAAATGAGCAAAAACACCTGATTAAAAGGTTAGCATGTTGTTACAAGCCTTTAATCCTAACACTCTGAAGGCAGGTGAGTATATGGCATTTAAAGACAACATGTTCTACACAATGAGAATCCCTTTACAGGAATTCTCATTGTGTAGAATCTCAATACCTGATTAGGGCTGAATATGTAGCTCAATGACAGAACTCTGGCCAAAAATGTGCCAGAGATTGCTTTGATCCCCATTACCACTAATTAAAAGACCTCATTTGGTATTCTCAAAGTGATTAAAGATGTAGTTACTAAAATCAATCTAACAAATTTTCAAGATGAGTAGTAAATCAACAAAGAATAGAAGGGATGTTCTTTCTTTTTCCTTGATATATTTCATTTGGTTTAGTTTATTTTTGTATGGTTTAATTTTTTTTTAAAGAATATTTGCAGCTCAGATAATCTTGAACTGATTAAGCTGTGGCTCCTGACTAAGAAATCATTTTCTTTCAGCCTCCAGAATATTGGGATTATAAATTCACACCATCATGCTAGTCCTGGAAGGGAATTTTTTCAACATCAAAAAGGATACTAATTAAAAGAGGAAAAAAAAATCCCTCTCAAACACAGAATAAGTATTTCCTATTTGTGCTGGCTTATTTTATGTCAGCTTGACAGAATTAAGAATTATGTGAATAGAGGAAACATCAACTGAGGAAATGCCTCCATAAGATAGAGGTATAAAGCATTTTCTTAATTATTGTTTGCTATAGGGAGACCAGCCTATTGTATGTGGGTGGTATCATCTCTGGCCCAGTGGTCCTGGGTTCTATAAAGCTTTGGGCTTAACTTCTATAAAACTTTTTTTAGCCAGTAATCAGCACCCCTCCATGGCCTCTGCATCAGTTCCTGTTTCCAGATTCCTGCCCTATTTGAATTTTTGTCCTGATTTTCTTTGGTGATGAACAGCAATGTGAAAGCATAAGCTGAACAAATCCTTTCTCATGTAGTTTGCTTTTTTGTCATAGAGTTTTGTTTCAGCAATAGAAACCTTAACTAAGACAATATTTCAGGAAAGAACTATCTATTTTTGCATGTATTAAACAACAGACTAGCAAAACTCATCAGAGCAAAAAAAAATCAAATTATCCAGACAGGTAATAAAAATATATAACATATGTCTAAAGATAGAGCAATGAGCATATATCTCAATGATTATGTACTGGCTCTCAATTTGATCCCCACCACGGCTATTCAAAATGAAAAGAAATGGAAAAGGAAAAAAATATGTCTCCACCCCCATGAGTCTTTTTACATCTAATTTCCACAGTAAACCACTAAAATGCTACTAAAACTAAGGCTAGTTCTACAGAAGTACAAGACAAATGAGTTCATAACTATCTCTGGTATATTTACATCATAGTAAGGAACAATCCAATAAATAAATATAGGTAATTTCATTGACAATACCATGAAAAGTAATATTTCTCAAAAATGAATATAGCAAGCCATTCCAAGTATATAAACCAAAAAGTATATTATATTTCTGAAATACAACATAAAAAGATGTGAAATGATATCTGTATTTGTGTTCAAAAGAAAATATTACTTAGTTGGAAATCCTGCAATATATATATATATATATATATATATATATATATATATATATATATATATATGTAGAGAGAGAGAGACAGAGAGACAGAGAGAGTCATTGAAGTGCATATCAAAAATCTGAGCTGTTTTCTTTGCACAAGTTTATAAGTGGACATTATAAACCACTTCAAATTAAAAACAAAACACCAACAAAATAAAACAATTGACACAATACAATCTTGAATAAAAGTACAAAGTCTCTCATTTTCTAAATTAGAAAGTCATTTAATTCATCAAGACAGCATAGGGAAGGGAATAAATATCATAGGGACCAGATGATGGAATACACAACATGGGACTGGGGTGAACATCTGAAATTACTAAATTAAGATGACTGATACCATGGGTAGTGTTATCCTTGCATTCTCAACCCCTTTGACTCTTACAATCTTTCCTCCCCTTCTTGCATATTGTTTGGCTGTGGGTCTCAGCACTTGCTTCCATAAGTTGGCTGGGTAACTCCTCTAATAATTATGACAATTGGGGTAGTCACTGATCTATGAGCATAGCAGAGTATTAATAGGAAAATCAACTAAATAGGGATCATAGGTACTCAAAGAGACTGAAGCAACAAACATGGACATGGTATGGGCCTGACCTAGGTCCTTTGGATATATGTTGTGATTGTATAGCTGGTCTTCATATGGGACACCTGACAGTGTGAGTAGGGGCTGTCTCTGAATCTTTTGCCTACATTTGGAAGCCTTTTCTTTTTAAAAAGCGAGATAAAACATATGAAACCTAAACAGAATAAATTTACCATAGAGAAACATCATTAATCAACTCATAAATATTGATGAAATTATACCTACAGTTAATTGAGTTTTTTTCAAAACATGGCACAGGAACATATAGAGAAGCAAACACATGTAAAGAAAATGAGCAGATAGAGATTCAGAGTTTATATACATTTACACTTAATTGAAAAGGCAATCTCTAAAATGTAATTACTGGCTAAAATTTAATTCATAAAATCTTAAAAACCTAAAAGACAAAATAAGGGACAATCTAAATAACTTAACGATTAAAAATTATTTTCACAGAAGCAGCATATTTTATAAGTAAAAATTTACAAAACAAGATTACCTGCATCTCCTTACAAATAAATGCATATTTACCAAACTAACAAGTATATTCTTGGGCACTTCTTCCAGAGAAATGGAAACTTGCAATTGTGGAGAACACTAGACATGCATATTTATACATAATAATGAAAAACTTAAACCAATACAAATGTTCTCAAATTTGGGGCTAATTAAGTAATCTATCTCTTTCATGTAGAATATCTCTTTCATGTAATAAAACCAAACAATAATAATGAAGAATATGATACATGCATCATATTGTTCTAATTTCTATGTAATTACATGTCTTGTATTGTTTTCTTGTTATTAAGAGATACCATTACCAAGGAAACTATTATTAAAGAAATCATTTAATTGGAGACTTGATTGTAGTTTAAGATACTCAGTCCATTATCATCATTGCTGGTAACATGGCAGCAGGTAGACATAAGCCTAGCCTTTTCTTCTCTCAAAAAAACCAAAAGAAGATAGTCATACAAACATGATTCTACCTCTAACAACAAAAATAACAGGAAGCAGCAATCATTTTTTCTTACTATCTCTTAACATCAATGGACTCAATTCCCCAATAAAAAGACATAGACTAACAGAATGGATTCATAAATAAGACCCAACATTTTACTGCATACAGGAAACACACCTCAATGACAAAGATAGGCACTATCTCACAGTAAAAGTCTGGAAAAACAATTTTCAGCAAATGGTCACAAGAAACAGGTCATTGTAATATCGAATGTAATCAAATTTCAAACAAAAGTTATCAAAAAATAAAAAAGAACACTTCATACTCATCAAAGGAAAAATCAACCAAGATGAACCTTCAGTTCTGAACATCTATGCTCCAAATGTAAGGGCACCCACATTCATAAAATAAACTTTACTAAATCTCAAAGAACACATTGCACTACACAATAATAGTGGGAAACTTAAACACCCCACTCTCATCAATGAACAGATCATGAAAATAGAAACTAAACAGAGAAACAGTAGAACCAAGAGAAGTTGTGAACCAAAAGGATTTAAAAGATATTTATAGCACATTTCATCCTAAAATAAAGAATATACCTTCTTATCAGAACCACATGCTACCTTCTCTAAAACTGATCCTATAATAAGTCACAAAACAGGCCTCAACAGATACAAGATGATTGAAAGTATCCCAGGTATCCTATGAGATCACAACGAAATAAGACTGGTCTTCAGCAACAACAACAGAAGCTGAACAATTCTCTATTCAATAATAACTTGGTCAAGGAAGAAATGAAGAAAGAAATTAAAGACTTTTTAGAATTTAATGAAAATGAATGTACAACATACCAAAACTTATGAGACACAATGAAAGCAGTGATAAAGAGGAATACTCACAGCTCTAAGTGCCACCAAAAAGAAACTGGAAAGAGCATACACTAGCAGCTTGACAGCACACTTAAATGCTCTAGAACAAAAAGAAGAAAATACATCTAAGAGGAATAGATGGTAGGAAGTAATCAAACTCAGGCCTGATATCAACCAAATTTAAACCAAAAATCTAGACTAAGAATCAACATAAATAGGAGCTTTTTCTTTGAGAAAATGAACAAGGTAGATACACCCTTAGCCAGACTAACCAGAAGGCACAGAGGCAGTATCCAAATTAATAAAATCAGAACAGAAAACGGTGATATAACAACAGCAACTAAGGAAATTCAAAAAATCATCAGATCCTACTACAAAAACTTATATTCAACAAAAATGGAAAATCTGGATGAAATGGATAATTTTCTAGACAGACACCAAATACCAAAGCTAAATCAGGATCAGATAAACCATCCAAATAGTCCCATAACCCCTAAAGAAATTACAGCAGTCATTAAAAGTTTCCCCACCAAAAAAAGCCAAGGACCAGATGGTTTTAGTGCAGAATTTTATTACACCTTTCAAGAAGAGCTAATACCAACTCTCTTCAAATGATTCCACACAATAGAAACAGAAGGAACACTACCCAGTTCATTCTATGATACCACAATTACACTCATACCTAAACCAAAAAGACCCAACAAAGAAAGAGAAATTCAGACTAATTTCTCTTATGAATATTGATGCAAAATTACTCAGTAAAATTCTTGCAAAACGAATCTAGGAACACATCAAAATGAACATCCTTCATGATTAAGTAGGCTTCATCCAAGGTATGCAGGGATGGTTCAATATATGGAAATCCATCAACATAATCCTCTATATAAACAAAGTCAAAAAAAAAAAAAAAAGCCACATGATTATCTCATTCCATTTTGAGAAAGTATTTGACAAAATTCAACACCCCTTCATGGTAAAAGTCTTGGAAAGATCAGGAATTCAAGTGCCATAACTAAACATAGTAAAGGAAATATACAGTGAACCAGTAGCCAAAATCACACTAAATGGAGAGAAGCTTGAGCCAATCCCATTAAAATCAGGGACTAGACAAGGCTGGACACTCTCTCCCTATCTATTCAATATAACACCTGAATTCTAGCTAGAGCAATTAGATAACAACTGTAGGTCAAAAGGATAGAACTTGGAAAGGAAAAAAGTCAAAATATCTCTATATGCAGATGATATGATACTATATTTAAGGGACCCCAAAAATTCTACTAGAAAACTCCCAAACCTGATAAACAACTTCAGCAAATTGGCTGGATATAAAATTAAACAAATCAGTAGCCTTCCTACACTCAAAACAGGCTGAGAAAGAAATCAGGAAAACAACACACTTCCAAATAGTCACAAATAATAAAAAATATCTTGGTGTGACTCTAAACAAGCAAATGAAATATAAGTATGGCAAGAACTTCAAGTCTCTTAAGAAAGAAATCAAAGAAAATCTTAGAAGATGGAAAGATCTCCCATGCTCATGAATTGGCAGGATTCATATAGTAAAAATGGCTATCTCACTGAAAGCAATCTACAAATTCAATGCAATCTCCATGAAAATTCCAACTCAATTCTTCACACAGTTAGAAAGAGCAATTCTTAAATTAATTTGGAACTTAAAAACAGGATAACAAAAAGTATTCTCAACAGTAAAGGAATATCTGGGGGAATCACCACTTTAGACCTCAAACTGTATTACAGGGCAATAGTGATAAAAACTGTATGGTATTGGTACAAAAAAGGTACCTAGTCAATTGAATAGAACTGAAGACCCAGAAATGAACTCAGACACCTATGGTCACTTGATCTTTGACAAAGAAGTTAAAACCATCCAGTGGAAAAAAGACATCATTTTCAACAAATGGTACTGTTTCAAGTGGATGTCAGCATGTAGAGGAATGCAAATCTATCCATTATTATCTCTTTATACAATGCTCAAGTCCAAGTGGACCAAGGACCTCCACATAAAACACTTAAACTAATAGAAGAGAAAGTGGGGAAAATCTCAAACACATAGGCACAGGGGAAATTTTCCTGAACAGAAAACCAATGGCTTATGCTCTAAGATTAACTATAGACAAACAGGACTTCATGAAATTGCAAAGCTTCTTTAAGGCAAAGGACACTGTCAATAGGGCAAAATAACAACTAACAGATTGGAAAAAGATCTTTACCAATCTTACATCCAATAGAGAACTAGTATCCAATATATATGAAGAACTCAAGAAGTTAGAGTCCTGAGAATTAAATAACCCTATTAAAAATGGGGTAAAAAGCTAAAGAATTCACAACAGGAGAAATTGAAATCGCTGAGAAGCACCTAATGAAATGTTCAACCTCCTTAGTCATTAGGGAAATGCAAATCAAAAGAAGCCTGAGGTACTACCTTGCACTAGTCAGAATGGCTAACATCAAAACCTCACATGAGAGCATATGCTGGCAAGGATGTGGAGAAAGAGGAACACTCCTCCATTTTTGGTGGGATTGTAAACTGGTACAACCACTCTGGAAATCAGTCTGGTGGTTCCTCAGAAAATTGGATATAGTATTACCTGAGGATCCAGCTATACCACTCCTGGGCATATACTCAAAAGATGTATCAACATATAACAAGGACACATGTTCATAGCAGTTTTGTGTATAATAGCGAGAAGCTGGAAACAACCCAGATATCCCAAGACATAAAGATGGATACAGAAAATGTGGTTCATTTATACAATGGAATACTACTCAGCTATTAAGAACGAAGACATCCTGAGTTTTCCAGGCAAATGAATGGAACTATAAAATATCATCCTTAGTGAAGTAACTCAGACCCAAAAGGACATGCATGGTGTGTACTCACTAATAAGTGGACTTTGGCCCCCCACCAAAAAAAAAAAAAAAAAAAAAAAAAAAAAAAAAAAAAAAAAAAAAAAACTACAGAATATCCAAGATACACTCCACAGAACTCAAAAAGTTCAACAAGCTAAAGGCTCCAAGTAAGGATGCCTTAGTCCCATTTGTGAGGGAAAAGAAAACAATCACAAGTTGGGAGGAAATTGGATGGAGGTAGAGGGGAGAGAGAAACCTACTCTGGTATTGTGTGAGAGAAAAAGACTAAAGCCCTGATCGCCAGCAGAATGAATGGAAACAGGTAACCTATGGAGGTAGGAAGTTGGGGGCACCATTCAAAATGCAACAGAGACCTGGAATGTGAGACTCTCAGAACATAACGTGATGAACCTTAGATGAAATAAATGTCCTACAGTAGGAAGAGGGAGCTTGTAAAGACCATCTCCAGCAGAAAGACAGTGCATCAAGTAAGGGATGGGATTGCCACGCCACAGTCAAACCTCTAAACCATAATTGTTCCTGTCTAAAAGAACTGCAGGGACGGATATCAATATTTCTGGTAAATAAAAGATAGATTTACAATAAATGGACCTAGACTGCTGTATTTATGCATTTATTTGAGTGAATTTGAGAGGGTATAGGCAATTGCACATGAGAGGAATAGAAGGAAAGAGAGATAGATGGGAAGTGATGTAAATACAGTACACATATATTAATTTTTAATTAAAATTGATAGTTATGAGATATATTATATAATCTCTCAATGCTTTACATTGGAATCCAATAATTATTCATCAAACACCATGAATAGTTTGTTCCCTTGCTCATTATCTAATATTTCTTCTCAAATCTCTGGCGAATGCAGTATCACCGTTCTGCTTCTATCAGCCTGACCATTTTGGTTTCACATATGCTTCTATTTTTGTGTATTATATTTCACATAAAATAATAATTTTCAGTTATTTCCAAGTTACACATAGCAATATTTTTTTAAAGCTGAATTTATTCCTGAGGAGTGTGTCCTATCCATAATAAGTGTTATATATATATATATATATATATATATATATATATATATATATATATATATAAAATTGTAAATTTGAAATTGAAGACTTATTTGGCACTCAACTTTCAATTTTGATCCATCTACTGAGAAGTAAATTTATATGTTATTAACATATTTATATATAAATGATTTTCAAGTAAGGGTGCCAATAAAACTTTTGTTGTTTGCTTTTTCTGGGAAAAAACTTTAAAAAATGTGATATGATCATACTTGCCTATCTCTATTTTTATTGTTTGTACATTTGCTATATTATTTTATTATTGTTATTATTATATTATTTAATGATATTAAGTCAGCAATTGTCTCATGATTTATTTTAATGTTAATTAAATCATTGTACAGTTCATATAAATATTTAAGTTTTTGAACTTATTTTGGTGTTTGGTATGATATAGTATTTTGATATGGTCTAACATTACTGTAGCCATTTTGTGTGTAGCCTCTACGTTAAAATTTATTTCATCCACTTTTTAGGAATTATCACTTTAACTGACACTAAAGAATGCTACTAATAAGCCAAATTTATGGTTGTATTACTTATGCTTTGTTAACTCAGTGTTTTGAGATTCTCCTGTTCACTACCTATCTACCACCTCTCTTACTTCACTTAGGACCAATCAGCTTAAAGTTTGCTATTAATATTTTGTCTAGTAAGCAAAAATGTTGTACCACTTCCCTGCTTGCTTTTTAAACTTTTGAACCTGATCTTTCCTTTAAAAAGCCTGCCATGAGAACAGACTGTTTTTCCTATAAAAAAGCCTGCCATAAGAACAGATTGATACCACAACATTAGGTTTCTAAGTCCTTTCTCTGGTTCTGATAGATCAGGCTGAATCAAGAGTTCAATAAATGTTCCTCATATTTGAGAATGATGCATAAGCAGTCATTTTGTGGTTAATCTTAAACCTCAGTATGTCTAATTTTTATTGTTTTACATGTAGACATGAAGATTTCTACCTATTGTTTAATAAATATCATATTATTTCCCCATTGTGTTCTCTCAATAACCTAACAGAAGGATATTATGTGAAATGACTGGTGGAAATGTTTGTTTGCTTGATTTTTGTTGTTGTTATTTTATAACAAGATTTCTTCTCTGTTCTTTTGGGTTTATATCTATTCTACTGATCTACTTGTTGCATACTGTCTTAATTACTATGTCTTTGTAATATATTTTGATATCTGAGAATGTAATGCATCCAGATTTGATCTCTTTCTCTAAACCACTTTCTTCCTTTTGTTGATCTACATACATTTATTTATTTTCCTTTTTTGTAATAAAAGACATATTTGAGATTTCAGTAGTGCTTACCTTCAATCTATAGATTTTCATCCTTAATATAATCATTTCAAATGTATTATATCTTCTAATAACATGAACATAGGATGCCTTCACATTTATTTATATAACTATACATTTTTATCATCAATATTTTACATTTTTTGTAACATAGGACTTTGCTACTTTGGTTAATCCTGTTCCAATATCTTTTATTTTGAATTGAACTGAAGAATGTTTGTTATTTTTCTTTTGGATGTTCATTGTGTGTTTATAAAATGCAACTTTTGCATGTTACATATTCTACAGTTTTATTAAAACCCATTTTGTTTAATGATTTTGTGGATACTATAGAAATTTCACAAATCTAATAACTTTATGTAATAACAAAGATGATTTTTCTTCTATGTATAAGGTTTGCATGTCTTTTATTTGTTCTGTCATCAAATTTCTCTGGGTAGAATAACAAAGGTGAAAACAATCTTTTCTTTGTACTAACTATATCATTAAAGAAAAGCATAAAGTTGTCCTTCACTGATTATGATGTTGCTGTGTTTATTCATATATATATATATATATATATATATATATATATATATATATATATATATGTTTATATATATATAAACAGCATCTTATGTTTTATCAAAATCCATTTTCATAGCTGTTAGCATGAATATATATATATATATATATATATATTTTTTTTTTTTACTTTTTAGTTTTTAAATAAACACTGTTATAAAAATATAATCACATGCCAAAGCTAGCCAAACTCAAAGTCTATACATCTATCTCAATGAATTTCAACACATTTATTTGTTTAATTTGATATTGTAGCAAAAATACTGATATTACTTGAATTCATTTTTTGGGACAGGTAAAGAAACATCTGTCTGTCTGTAAATGACATAAGACTAGATAGTGAAAAGATAATTGTGAAATCTCTCAGGATGGGAAAAAGTTCAATCACTGAATTAGTAAGTCTATAAAGACTCCAAAATTCTTCATTATCCTGACCAAAATTTTGTCCATGAGAAGGCCTTTCCTTTCTGCAGCTTTTCTCATTAGAAAGTGTAGAGGAATTTTAATCAAGCAGTATACCTGCTCAGGCAATGGATCACAAACAGATAATCTAGATCTGTGTGACCAAGCTTGAATACAGAAACTTTTAGTCTCAGGAGACAGAGGAAAGCAGATTTCTAAATTCTAAACCAGCCTGGTATAGAGCACATTTCCAGTAAAGAAAAGTTTAGGTATAGGCATAGCAGTAGAAGCCTTTATTCCCAGTATTCAGGAGACAGAGTATGAGTCAGGCAGTTCCATTGAGTCAGTGAGTTTAAAGGCAGTGCAATGAAGTAGAGTTTGTTGCAGGTCATTTTGTGGAGTTGAGAGGCAGTTTTTACTAGAACAATTTTACAGACACGTTACGGAGAGAACAGGATAGACACAGGTAAAGACAGAACAAGTCAGAGAATGAAAAGAAGCCAGAAGATAAGAACATATTGCTAGAAATTTGTTTGAAGCCAAGAAGAACAATTCAGGGAGAAGCTGAGGAAAGTTGGAGAGGACTTCTGGCCAGATTCTATGAATTGAACCAGCCAGCCAGAGTACAGAAAAATCTATAAAGGGTGACCTTCTTTACCAACTGTTCTGAGTACAGTGGATCTTCTGGGATATCTCAGGATATGGTGTCTTCATAGAAGCAGGTCACTTACCTTTTTAAAGTTAGCCCTTCCGGTAGGTGTAAGATGGAATCTGAAAGTAGTTTTGACTTGTATTCCCTTGATGACTAAGGATGTCAAACATCTCTTTAAATATTTTTCAAACATTTATATTCCCTCTTGTCTTTGTTTAGATCTGTAACCCATTTTAATTTTTATTTGATTTTTTTATATATCATTTTTTGATTTCTTAATGTATTTTGGATATTAGCCCACTTAAATGTGGAGTGGTAAAAAACCTTTTTTCCATTCTGTAGGCTGCTGTTTTGTCCAAATAATGATGTCTTTTGCCATACAGAGACTTTTCCCTTTTGTAAGGTTCCATTTATTAGTTGTTAATCTTTGTGCCTGTGTTAGTGTGATGTTCAGAATGTCTTCTCCTACAGAAATGTGTTGTAGGGGAAAGAAGCAATGGATCTAGGGCACAGAAGAGGCAAGTAGGAACTAGGAGGAGTGGAACAAATGGAGGCTGCTGTCTGGTTGTAATGCATTAGAAAAGAAATAAAGATTAAAAAGAATACAACTGTAAAGAAGGAAAAAAATTCCCCTTTTGCAAATGATATAAACATATAGTTAAAAGATACTGCAAACATTTCTAGACTCATTGCCAGTTAAGACTTTTAGTAACATTGTACAATCAACATTAAAATATCACAAGCTTTCATATGTAAAAATAATAAACTTTCTTATAAAGAAATTAGGAAAAGAATCCAATTCACAACACCCTCAATGCAGTAAAGTACAGAGAAATAACTATATACAAAGAAGTAAAAGACATCTACATTGAAAATTTAATACAAAGTAAAGAAAAGTTGAAAAGGATTCTGAATGGTATTTAAAATGTTTTCTTGTCCCTACAATGGCAGAAGTATCCTGTTGGAAATGTCTATCCTACTATGATGGTTAAATTTTGTTACCTAGATACAAGCTAAGGCAACCTTAGAAAGGGGAACTTCAAATGAGAGTCTGCCCCTGTCAAATTGACATGTGGGAGATTTTCTCAATAATTGATATGAGAAGGCCTACCTCATTTTACACTGTGTCACCCCTGGGCAAAGAGTCTTGGATTAAATATGTAAGGAGGATAAAAATATCATTAGAAGAAAATCAGTAAGGTGTATCACTCCATAATCTCTGCTTCCATTCTTGCTTCTAAGTTCTTGCCTTTAGGTTCTGTCCTGACTTTCCTTCATGATCGACTATTGCATGGAAATGTAAGACAAAATCTTTTCTTTTCAAGATCTTTCTGGTCATGATATTTTATTGTGGCAATAGAAAGGAAACTAAAACAAGTACAAATTACCAGTAAATAAGTAGAGAGTAGAGATATCACAGTGCTGGATTTGAAATTATACTATTAGAACCATAGTGACAAAGAAAGCATATTACTAACTCAACAGCAGACCTGTAGACAAATGAAACAAAGTAGAGTGCCTAGAAATAAACACACAGTTTCCCTATATGCCTGATGCTATGCTTTCCCCATTGTAATGGTAATAGACTATTTATTTTATTTTATTTACATTTCATGTATTGTTTCCCTTTCTGGTACCATCTCCATGAGCCTCCCATCCCATTCCCCCTATGCTCTTCCTTTAGAGTTTGCTCCTCCACCCACTCACCCATGCCTAACTCATTACTCTAACACCACTCATCCCTGGGGCATCAAGCTTCCACAGGACCCAGCACATTCCCTTCTACTGAGGCCAGACAAAGCAATCCTCTGCTACCTATGTGCCAGGGCCACGGACCAGCTCATTTATGCTCTATGGTTAGTAGCTTAGTCCCTGGAAGCTGTGATGGGTACAGTTAGTTGATACTGTTGTTCTTTCTATGGGGTTGGAATCCCCTTCATCTCCTTCAGTCCTTTCCCTATCTCTTTCATAGGGGTCCCTGGGCCCAGCCAGACAGTTGACTGTAAATGTTTGCATCTGTCTTAGTCAAGTACTGGCAGAGTCTCTCAGAAGACAGCCATCCCATACTCCTGTCTGCAAGCACATCTTGACATAAGCAATAGTGTTGGGGTTTGGGGTCTGTGCATGGGATAGATCCCACATTGGGCCTGTCTCTGGATGGCCTTTCCTTCAATCTCTGCTCCATTTTTGTCCCTTCATTTCCTTTAGACAGGAACAATTCTGGATCAAAAATTTTGAGATAGGTGGGTAACACTATCCCTCAACTGGGAGTCATGTTTATATACTGGAGGTGTTCTCTTCAGGTTTCATATCCCCACTGTTAGGCATTTCCACTAATATCACCTCCATTGGGTCCTGGGACGCTCTCACATTTCTGCTTTCTAGGACTTTCTAGTGGTTTCCCCTGTCCTACAACACACACTGCTGTGTATTTCTATTAATTCTCCTAGGCCTCTGGGGTTATTTCCTGTCTCAGATCTTACTCATATCTGATCCTGTTCCACTTTTCCCTCCCTTTCTCCTCTCTCACCCAGATACCTCCCTCCCTCTGCCTCCCATGCTTATTTTGTTACCCGTTCTAAGTGGGATTGAAATATCCACACTTGAGTCTTCCTTCTTGTTACGCTTCATATGGTCTTGTGTTGTATCATGGATATTCTGAGCTTTTGTGTTAATATCCACTTATCAATGAGTACATATCATGTATATCCTTTTGTGTCTGGGTTACAGCACTCAAGATGAAATTTTCTAGATCTATCCACTTGCCTGTAAATTTCATAAATTCATTGTTATTAAGAGCTGAGTAGCAATCCATTGTGTAAATGTACCACATTTTCTGTATCTACTGTTGTGGAACATCTGGGTTGTTTCCAACTCCTGGATATCACAAATAAGAATGCTATGAACATAGTAGATAGAGCATGTGCCCTTGTGGTATGGTACGACATCTTTTAGGTATATGCCCAGGCATGATATAGCTGGGTTTTCAGGTAGATCTATTTCCAATTTTGGGGAAACCTCCAGATTGCTTTCCAGAGTGGTTGTACCAGTAATGGAGGACTGTGCTTCTTTCCCCACATTTACACCAACATGTACTGTCACCTGAGTTTTTGATCTTAGCCATTCTGATGTGTTTAAGCCAGAATCTCAAGTTTGTTTTCATGTGCGTTTCCATGATGACTAAGTATGTTGAACATTTCTTTAGATGCTTCTCAGCCATTCAAGATTCCTCAGTTGAAAATTCTCTGTTAGCTCTGTAGTGCATTTTTAATTGGGTTGTTTGGTTTCTCGAGGTTAATTTCATGAATTTTTTCTATATTTTGGATATTAGCTCTGGATTGGATGTAAGTTTAGTGAAGATTTTTTTACCAGTCTGTAGCTTGCTGTTTTGACCTATTGATTATTTTCTTTACCTTACAGCTTTTCAGTTTCATGAGGTCCCATTTGTCAATTGTTGATCTTAGAGCCTGAGCCATTGGTGTTTTGTTCAGAAAATTTCCCCCATGTGGCAATGAGTTCAAGGCTATTTCCTACTTTCTCTTCTATTAAATTCAATATATTTGGTTTTCTGTTGATGTCCTTGATCCACTTGGACATGAGAGGTGATAAATATGGGTCAATTTGCATTCTTATCATGCAGACCTCTACACTTCCCCACTGTAATAGTGGTTGACTCTTTTTAAAGCTCCAAATATACCCTTCTTTCTATACTTCCTTAGTCATGGTATGTTGGGATAATCTTATTGTGTTCTGTGTAAACATTTTCTTTGTATTATTCAACTGTTGATTTCTATGCTGGTAAAGATTTGAGTACTGGCCAGACTTTGGTATTATTTTTTGCCTTCCTTAATATTTTGTAAACATACACTTCCCTCACTGACTGATAGGTTTAATAAATATCTTATGGTTAATAGTTGAGGCAGGAGAGGAAAGGCAGCACTTTGAGGTAGTGAGAGGTTCTATGTAGAAGAATTGAGAGGGAAAGATTCATCAGTGTACAAGGAGTTGGAAGGAACAGATACCAGGACTGATTGAGAGGTAATGGGCCACTTGTCAGGATGTGAACTAGAATTAGGTTATAGCTAGTTGGGTAATGCCCACCTATAAGGCAGAAGCTGTAATAAATGATAATAAGTCTCTCATCATTATTCAGAAACTGACAAATCTGAGATAGTCCAGCAATAACAGTGTCTTAGCACAAAAAAATATAAAAGTGACTAAAATAAATCCTTTTCTCTGGTCATATAGAAGACCAATCTTGAATTGAGGAATTACTTTATAGAAAAGCCAGAGTATCTATTTAAGGCTTCTTTCATAGAATAGTATCAATCGTCAGGGAGAGCCCCATGATTTTACAGTTTTTCTCCTAAGATGCTAAGGTATCTTACTTGAGAAAATTATGTCTTCATATCTATCCTCTTGAAATGACAAAATGAAAACAGCACTCATTATATTAAGATGAAAATTGAAAATTAAATTATTTGCATCTAATGAACAAATTTCTGCTTTATATCCAGATTTCTAACAGTGTCTAGCCACATGCATAATAACTACAACACAGTCTCATTAAGGGAAATATCTAAAAGACAATGTTGAGGAAAACATTTCTTCCTGGGCACTACTTAGCTACATATTATGAATAAAGATATCTCAAATAATAATTTACAATAATTTAGAGACAATGGATCACTTTTTTCTGGACTGTCAGAGTGACTTTAAATGGAGGTAGACATAGACATATGAAATGTGGTTCTCAGAATATACAAAATAATATATTCATAAGTCATTTACCTACTTGAAGTAACCCAACATAACACTTGACCTTCAATGAAATTAACAAAGTGAAGTCTTCTAAATATTATTTTCTTTTCATGGCTACTTCGGTACTTCTTTAAACTCTTATGAAACAACTTTCTGATGATGGAGTTGTGGATTTGAGTATGTGGATACAGGTGAGTGGAAAAGCTCATCTATTGCCTCATGTATATGAATATTTGGTCCACTATTGGTGGTACTCTTTGGCAATGTTTAGGAGGTGTGACATGTTGAAGGAGATATGTTTCTGGGGCTGCCTGGTTTAGAAAGTTTGAAGATTCCAGGATATAGAGAAATTCTAAACCAGCAACAAGGGTGCTTTAGCAAAGGATCACATACAAAGAACTTCTAGGTCTGTATGATACAGCTGGAGTGTCAAACTTTTAGTGGCTCTGGCTGGAATATAGACATGTCCTTAGTATAAACCTTTAATCACAGACAATGTAGGTAAAGTTAGTTTGAAGTAATGATACAGCCATATTTGAAGTAACATCTAATTGAGTGGCAGACAAAGTGTCTGATAATACAAAGAGTTATATATAGTATATGTCAAATTGTCATGAGAACAAACAGGAAAAGGTGGGAAATTATAAGAGCAAGAGAGAGAGAGAACGAAACAGAGAAAAAGAGAGAGAGATAGAAAGAGATAGAGACAGAGACACAGAGAGGTACAGTGACAGAGAGATAGAGACACACAGAGACATAGAAAGAGACAGAGACAGAGACAGAGACACACAAATAGAAAAAGAGAGAGGGGGGAAGATGGTTTTACCAGGACAGTTTTGCAGAGACAGGTTGCAAGTAAAGACAGAATAAGCCAGAAAATGAGAGGCAGCCAGATCATTAGGATAAATTGCCAGAATTAGTTTAACTCTAAGTAGATCAATTGAGTGAGAAGGTGATAGAAGTCAGTTTGAGTCAGTCAGCTTGGAAAGAAGCTTGAACCAGAAAAGCTGATTTGAACAAGCTAGCCAGAGATCAGAAAAACCTAGAAAAAAATCTGCAGAGGACAGGAGTCATCTAAGGAAAAGCCTCTATCATGTAGAAAGCAGAGTATATCAGACAGAAACATTGCAGTGGACAGGAGACATCTGAGAGAGAGCTACAGAGAAGAAATTCACCTGAGATTGTGTCCATCATAAAAATCAGTTCTTCAACTGGATTCTTAAAGAGACTGAGGAGACTCTGAAGCTGTAGGAGCCAAGGAAGTCTCAAGTACAGAGCCAGGAACATCACAAAAGCTTATGACACAGCAAATCATAGTAAGTCATCACAAAAGATAATTATAATTATATAGACAGATTATTCCTGCATGAAAAAATAGGAGCAAGGAAAGAACATGAGGGTACTTGAAAAAGCCATTGCAGTGTTGATTGCAACTGTGACCACTGGGGTAAACCCAGGTGTACTTTCAGTTTTAAGTTTTATATATTTCCTCTCAAAAAGTTGAAAAAATTGCTGTAAATAAGAAAAAATAGACATCATAATATAAAATACAGAAGAAGTAAGAGAACAGGAAGTGTTTCATTGTGAACTGATGAAATCTAGCATAAAGACAGACAGACCATTGAACCCAAAGTGCCACGTCTTATTAAAATTAAGGAAAGGTGGCCATCTCTAGTAGCTTTAACAGTTACTCAACAAATGCCAGAAAATGATGAAAATTCACAAAATAAACAACTACTCTGAAATTTTGTTGTGGTAGTTTAAACATGCTTGGCACAGGTAGTAGCATTAGTAGGAGATGTGACCTTGTTGGTGTAGGTATGGCCTTGTTAGGGGAAGTGTTACTGTGGGGATGGACTTGGGGGATCCTCTTCCTGGTTACCTTCTGAACAAAATGTAGAACTCTCAGGTCCTCCAGCAGGATGTTTCACTGAAAACTACTAAGATTTCTGCCTTGATGATAATAGACTGAACTTCTAAACATGTAAGCCAGCCTCAATTAAATGTTGTCCTTTATAAGAGTTGCCTTGGTCATGGTGTCTACTCACAACAGGAAAACCCTAACTAAGGTAAAACTTGGTACCGGTACCGGTAACTGGGTAATAGCTGTGATAGGACTGACCATGCTGTTGTTTGGAGGATGTCGGTTTGGGGACTATATATTTGAAAAGCCACTGAATGATTTAAGTGGGAATTAATGTGCCATTCTAGTAGGAATATGGAATATTGAGACTTATTTGAACTCTAGAAATCATTCTTATGATGTTTTGGTGAAGAATGTTGGTGCTTTTGCCCTTGTCTAAAGAGTCTGCCTGTGGCTAAGGTAAAAATATTTGGATTAACTGCTTTGACATAGGAAGTCACAAAACAGACTGGTATAACTTCTTTTGTGTGATTACTAAAGTTCAATCTTAGGAAGTATGTTTTAATAAAATGGAGCAAGGAATAAAGTGGTTCACATAATAAAGGGGCACCAGGATGTGAAAGGGAGATGAATACTGTGTTCAAGGAGATAAATGGATTAAGAGAGTGGTTATCACATGGCAAGATCCCATCCAGCTAAACAATTGTTTATACTTATAGTTGAACAAGAAATAGTTAAGGTATGTTAAATGTTATTACCTGGTTAGTATCTTCATTTGGATTTTTAATTTGAAATGAACTACAATCCTGAAATACAGGGCACACTTGTCATCCACACATAAGATCCACACTTTTGTGGGTCTCCTGCTTTCAAAGTAGGATGGTCTGGCAGGATGCCACTACCTTCTGTGTTTGAGGGGATACTTATTAATCTGCAGTTGAGCCTCTCAGAGGACAGCCATGCTAGATTCCTGTCTGTAAGCATAACAGTATCATTAATACTGTCAGGGATTGGTACTTGCCTTTATAAGAGTTAGGGTTAGGGTTAGGGTTAGAGTTAGGGTTAGGGTTAGGGTTAGGGTTAGGGTTAGGGTTAGGGTTAGGGTTAGGGTTAGAGTTAGGGATGGGTCTTAAGTTGGATTGGTTATTGGTTAGCCATTTCCTAAACCTCGGCTCCATCCCTAATCCCTGCATTTCTTATAGACAGGATGCATTTGGGGTTAAAAGTTTTGTGGGTATGTTGGTGTCCATATAGATCTTATTGTGGTTCCTGCCTGGTCACAAGAGGAAACCACCTTAGAATCAAGATCCTCAATGTAATAAATCAAATCTAAACCCCTATTTTTTCTTGGGTGGCTCCTCTATGTCAGGTCTTCTTCTCTTCATGAGATAGCCCCTACCTCTTCCTCCTGTCAGTTACATAGTTCCATTCATTTACATGGCTATATCCCCTGCTCCTCCCCACATCCCACCCATAACTCCCCAATTCTCTCCTGATCTCAGCATCTTAAGTATTCTTGCTTATGTCCTTCTTCTTATCCAGCCTTCTTGGGTCTATGGATTACAGAATGGGCATCCTGTATTTTATGGGTAATATCCATTTGTAAATAAATACACACCATGCAAGTCCTTTGGAGACTGAGATACCTCACTCAGATGATATTCTCTAGTTTTATTCATTTGCTGGAAAAACTCATAGTGTCTTAGTTTTTCATAACTGAATAGTATTCCATTGTGCAGAAGTACCACAGGCCTTATCCATTTTTCATTTGAGGGACATCTAGGTTGTTTCTACTTTCTTGCTATTATGAATGAAGCTACCATGAAAAATAGTTGAACAAGTGTCTTTGTGGGATGTTGGAGAATCTTTTGTGTATATGCTGAGGAGTGGTATAGCGGGTCTTGAGATAGAATTATTTATTCTCAGTTTTCTGAGAAACTGACAATTTGATTTCCAAAGTGGTTGTACAAGTTTGAACTTCCAACAGCAATGAAGAAATATTCCCCTTGCTTTACATCCTTGCCAGCATTTGCTATCACATGAGTTTTTGATCTTAACCATTCCAATGGCTATAAGATGGAATCTCAAATTTGTTTTGATTTTCATTTCCCAGATGACTAAGGACTTTGTACATTTCTTTAAGTGCTTCTTAAGATTTCTCTATGTAGTTTCTGTGCCCAATTTTTTAATTGGTTATTTGTGTTGTTGTCATTTAACTTTTTGAGTTCTTTATAAATGCTGGCTATTAGCACTCTGTCAGATGTAGAGTTGGTAAAGATACTTTCCAAATCTGTAGGGTGCTGTTTATTCTTATTGACAGTGTTTCTGCCTTATACAGATTTTACATTTTTCATGAGTTACCATTTATCAGTTGTTTGATTTTAGATCCTGAGCTGTTGTGCCCATTTTGTTAACCCTAAAAGTCCACCAAGGAGCTGATTCCAATGCAATCACACCAGTGTTTCTTTATTACAAGCTTGAGTTTGGGCTTATTCACTGACAACCCTGAAATAGCAGTCAGGTTGGTGAAGCAGCTATGAGCCTTCAATGGAGTTTTATAGGAAATGATGAACAAGTAAAGGATTTTTCATGATGACAAGTATCTAATTGAATGGCTATTATAAACCAATAGGTGGTTACTCTGAAGCAAAACTGTGTACAACCACAAATGTTCTGAAAATGTACATCTGAAACAGATTAATTTTTGATTGATTGTTGCTAGGAAGTAGCTAGGAAGTAACTCTGGATGATAGTCCAAGAATAAGCCATGGGTTCCTTTCTGGTGGTTTGGTGTAGCTTGCATTTAAGTATATGTCAAGTTTCTCTTAAGACAGAAGCTGGCCCCCTGATGGAGTAGGTTTGGCCTCTCAGAGCCATTGGTGTTCTGTTCAGGAAATTTTTCTCCTGTACCAATGCTTACATACATATTTCTCACTTTCTATTCTATGAAATTTGGTGTATCTGATTTTATGTTAAGGCCCTTGATCCACTTGAGTTTTATGCAAAGTGATAAATATAGATTTATTTGCATTCTTCTACATGAGGACATTAGTTAGACCAGTACCATTTGTTGTAGATGCTTTTTTTCCCATTATATGGACTTGGTTTCTTTATCAAAAACCAAGTGCAAGTAAGTCTGTGTATTTATTTCTGGGTCTTTGACTTGATTCTGTTGATCAACATGTCTGTTTCTGGACCAGTGACATGTAGTTTTAAACACTATTGCTCTACAATACAAGTTGAGGTCAGGAATGGTGATTTCTCCCAACATTCTTTTAATGTTCAGAATTGTTTTGGGTATCCTGGGATTTTTTGTTTTGTTTTTCCACATGAAGTGGAGAATTTCTCTCTTCAGGGTCTATAAAAAATTGTGTTGAAATTTTAATGGGGATTGCCTTGAATTTGTAGATTGCTTTTGGTAAGATGGCCATTTTTACTATGTTAATCCTCCTTATGCATGAGCATGAGAGATCTTTCCATTTTCTGGTATCTTCTAAAATTTCTTTCTTTAGCAATTTGAAGTTCTTGTCATACAGATATTTCACTTCCTTGATTAGAGTTACACCAAGACATTTTATATTATTTTTGGTTATTGTGAAGGAAGTTGTTTTCCTAATTTTTTCTCAGCCTGTTTATCATTTCTATAAAGGAGGGTTTTTGATTTCTTTGACTTTTGTATCCATCCACTACGCTGAAGGTGTTTATCAGCTGTCAGAATTCTGTGGTAGAATTTCTGTGGTTTCTTATGTATATGATCATATCATCCACAGATAACTATATTTTGACTTCTTCCCTTTTGAATATGTATTCCCTTGATCTCCATTAGTCCTATTGCTCTGGCTTGAACATTAAGAACTATATTGAATTGCTAGGAAAAGAGTGGGCAGTCATGTCTTGTTCCTGATTTTAAAGGAATTGCTTTACATTTCTTTCCAATTAGTTTGATGTTGGCTACTGGGTTGCTGTATGTTGCTTTGATTATGTTTAGATATGTGGCTTATATCACTCATTTTACTAATACTGTTAATATGAAAGGCTGTTGGGTTTTGTTAAAGGATTTTCAGCATGTAATGAGATGATAGTGTGAATTTGTTTTCTTTCAGTTTGTTTATATGGTAGATTACATTGATGGATTTTTGTTTACTGAACTGTTATGGTTAATATTTAATACAGCGGCACCCAATCTGGCTTGTTGTTATGGGGCTGCCATGTTCCCGACTAGGCAAGGCCTGAAGCCAAGAGCAGCAACATGCTCACACAGCTGCTCAACTCTGACTGTGGCTCATGCTGGCCAAAAGCACTGACCCTGCCACCCACGAAATGCCAGCATGGGAGATGGCTCTGCCAATCTACCACGTTATCTCCACAATGCTGACTGAGCCCAGACCATCCCACCATCCACTCAGTACCTGGTAGAAATAAGACTCTAATGCTTAAAGATTATCTTATATATTTCATAATGCTCAATAACAAGATGCCCATACAATTGGAGGTGTTATCCCAATTTACTAACCTAGATATAACCATGCACAGCTCTGAGTTCAAGGTCAGTCCTATAAAAAAAGTTTCAGGACAGCAAATTTTATGCAGTGAACGAGTTAGAAAGCAAAGCTGGTGAAAATTTAAAGGGAAAAAAGGGCCATATTCCAATTCCAGCAAGCACCAGAACTTTCCAAGTTTGACCACATGGCTCTGGTTTTAAAGTCAAGAATAGAAGGCAGTACTGTGACAATTAATACTGGTTACCTGGAGCTAAGAGGTTAGCAGTGGTTAAGAAGAGACCAGTATATCACTAAGGTGAAATCTTCTAAGAACTTTTTTCTAAAAGCACAAAGAATATGTTTTCCAGAGGTGATCAAGGTTGTACCTCATGCTGGTAGCAGACCTTGGATATGTGTAAGAGTCACCAAGGCGGTACTGGTTTTGAAGGCATGAAGGGGTCATGAGCACAGCTGAAGGTTGGCACTGTGAGAAACCGTTCGTAAAGGTACAACCTCAGTTGCAGTTGATAGCCTAGGACTGAAGGTGTCATGCAAAGAATTTGAGGCTTTGCACCATGAAGGAAGCCTATGAAAGGCTATTGGTGAACCCTACTTCAGGCAGAAGGCCCCATTGTACTGGAGATGGCAGTACTATGGTATCACCACCAAGAATAGCCTAAACAGTGGAGTGGAGTCAACCAGTACCTAAATTGCTACAGAGGGCAGAGTTGAAGAAGTGATTAAAGCAAGACCATTGGAGGAGTTCATAAGACCACACATGATATGTTAACCCAGACACTGGAACTAGAAGTTATGAAGATGAAGTTTCCTTGGATATCCAAAGATAATAGAGATGCCAGAGTCATGGGATACCTGTCAAGGAAAGCTGATAACAGGGAGTGTAACCAAGCAAGAGATAAACGTCTATTGCTGCTGACAACAGAAGTGAACAAGGATGACGAACTGGAGATCTGAAAAATGCATTGGCATAGGATAGGGAGATGCAGAGTTTGGAGTTGTCCACCTGGTTTTAGTCTTGCTTTGGTCCAATATTTCCTCACTATAATATCTTGGGATGGTAATGTATATCTTGTGATATTAGAAGTATGTGATCTGCCTTTTGATTTTGATTTTATAGGGAACTACACTTAAGTGACTGGATAAATCCCACAAGAGACTATGAACTTTGGACTTTTAGCATTTTTGAAACTGCTACAGACTATGGGGACTATATGAAGGTTGATTAAATATATATTGCATTATTTTATAGCTAGTTATGGTCCCCATAGACTCAAACATTTGAACAAGTCTATTGCTTCAGGTAGTGGAATATGGGAGTTGAAATATGCTTTGCCCATTTAGTAGCACTATTAACAGGAGTGGCCTTGTTGGAGTATGTGTAGCCTTGTTGAAAGAAGTGTGCTGCTGTGGGGGTTGGCTTTGGGAGTCCCTCTTCCTTCTGAAAAATATGTAGAACTCAGAGGTCCTCCATGTCTGCTTACACATTGCCATGCTTCCTGCCTTGATGATAATGGACTGCATCTCTTAACATGTGAAATGTTGTCTTTTATAAGAGTTGTCTTGGTCATAGTGTCTCAACACAAGTAAAATCATAACTAAGATACCTGTTAAAATACAGTATCTTAAAAAAGTTTAAGAAATCCATATGAGACACATGTTAATTATCTAGGCTACCCAAATAAGATTATCCCCAAAGACTAGAAAGATTTAGCAGCTGCTGTTCTGGAAGCTGGTTTCAATTTCAATGGCTGTCATGTTGGAAAGAAGTTGCTGCAATTATGGAAAAGCATAATCTGTCTAAAGATGTTAATATCAGAAAGACCAATTGTTAGGTGAAGGCCAATCTAATGATTTAAGATAGCATATGCAATTCGATGACTCTATTATTATACAATGTACTTCAGCAGTTTTATTAGCCTGGAGTAAGGTAGAGGGACAAGGGAAAAGGTCTATGTCATTCACAATGATTATGCAAAGCTCCAGCAACTGTTTTATTGACTTCTTACATAGATTAAAGTCTTTTATAAAGAGGGCAATATCAGTTCCAGATTCGAGTCTGGTATTAACTGAAACAACTGTCAAAATGCAAATGCTGAGTATAAAAATGTTCTTAGACCTTCAAAAGCTCAATCAGCAACTGTGGAAGAGTGGATGAGAACCTACTACTAATATTGAAGCTAATTACTACATAATTGTATAAGCAATAGTAAATAATCCTAGATATCAAAATATCAATTGTTTTGGCTATAGATCATTTTAAAA
The DNA here is from genome assembly GCA_021653895.1 of Mastomys natalensis. NCBI lineage: Eukaryota > Metazoa > Chordata > Mammalia > Rodentia > Muridae > Mastomys > Mastomys natalensis. The sequence goes on along the minus strand of JAJTUV010001736.1, from coordinate 80,706 downwards.
GAGTTATGGAAAGGCATTCCTAAAAACTTTTCTAGACGGCCTCAGCTTTCTGGGATTTGTATGGGTATGGTAAAGGTAGGCATTGGACTAAGGAATTCAGATAAGCAAAAAAATATGCCAGGTAATCTCTAACTGATGAGAAACTCTCTAAGGGGGGTTGCTTATACCTCAGGAACAAACAATATGAGTCAGGAATTTCCTGTGAGAAATACAAAGAGCAACTAGAGAAAACTAAACTAGATATTAGAGAAACTGTATATGGACAAACTATATAATTAGGCTGTTTTAGTGGTTGAGATGAGAAGTCTGGCTTGCTGTCATGGAGCAGGACATGGAAAGGGAGTAACAAAATGTCTAGTTAATCTGTGGATTTATAAAGATCTAATTGTACCTAAACCGAATCGGGGAATAATATTAGCTGACAGACATTAGACTGTAGAAAAACATTGCTGAATTAGATCAACCTGTATTCTATAAATTATTTTGAACATCAAAACAAAAGTCAGAGAATGAGTTCCTTTGTTGAGGAGGGTTTAACCTACATTTCCATGGGTTATAAAAGACTATGGGTTCCATTAAATGTAATAAAGTTCAAATCTGAGTAAGAGAGGCTTCCACATGTACGGTATGACTCAAGAAATGTAGAGACATAGAAAGGGAGCAATTCAGGCAACACAGAAAGCTGACCTTCCCTCCCCCTTCATGGGCAACAACATAAGTTGTGAGCAAAAAGACAGATAATTCATCAGATTGACTGATTTGAAATTGCTGATGCTGAATCGTAAATTAGCTGAGGTACATATGATCAGGACTGCAGTTATGAAGGTCCATACCATCAACACATCTTCATAAGGACATTTGGACTATTAATTTTCTGGCATTACTAATTATTTCTGGTGTGATAGCTAAACTGTTCAATTTTTAACTGAAACGGAAAGAGGAAAGATGTAGAGTGATTTTTATCCAGCAATGTGATTGCTCTGGCAAGGGATTACATACAAAGAATTTTTAGGTCTATATTATCTGATGTGTAATGACATGCCCTTAATCTCTCTGTCTAGAATACAAACTCATCCTTACTACATACCTTTAGTCCTAAAATATGTAAGTAAATTTGACTTTTAGATCAATACAGCTATGTTTGAACTGATTTGTAATTGTGTGGCGACAAAGTAATCAATCAGAGAAAAATTGACAGAATGAGCCAGAAATAAGTTATATACATCTCTTACAAGAATAAAAAGTAGGAAAGACAGATGACTTATGAGAACAGGATTGAGAGAGAGGAGAGGTGGGATTTACTAGGTTTGCTATGTCAATTTTATAGGTTGCAGGTAAAGACAGAATGAGCCAGAAAATCAGAAGCAGTCAGAAGACTAGAATAAACCCCCAGAGTTAGTTTGATGCCAAGCAGAGCAATGCAGTGGGAAGTCAAAAGAAGCCACTTTAGTCAGTCAGTTTAGAGAGGAGTTTGAGCCAGAACAATGGGATAGAACAAGCCAACCAGAGTTCTAAAAAGAGCTAGAAAAAGTGCACTTATTCAGTAGTAAGCCTCTTAGACAGCAATTATATCTGGCAAATAAAAGTTATTTTTACACCTGTAATCTCTAGTTTTCTCTTAATTTTGCTTACAATTCAAGATATAAACTTTTAGCTTCCCATTTTTGCTGCCATGCCTGCTGCTTGCTGCTATGCTATCCCACCTATTCTGGACTTTAATCCCTCTTAAATCATGAGCCTAATCAAACCCTTCTTTCAATTATTTTACTTGGTCATGGTGTTTTATCACAGGAACAAAAAAGTAATACAGTGGGCTTCTTTCAACATGACAAAATATGTATTTATAATTTATCTAGTATTTTTAAAAAGTACATACAAATCATGGTGGGACATTTGTAAATAAATTAAGAATATGTAAAATCTATGGCAGCCAAGGGTTTCAGAACATATATAACATGGAGGAATATGATGCCTTTCTGCACAAGTTGATGGAAATTTTTATTATTGTAAATAATATCTTGCTTAATTGTCATTTTTCTGATTTATTTTTCTACTGGTTTTAAAGAAAAAGAAAAATGTTTCTCCCTGGTTTTAATATTTTTATCAATTTGTTCATATTTCTGTTAATCATGTTTTCTTTTCTTCTATAATGGATATATTATATATTACTCTATATTTTAATGTTTTCAATAAGAATATTCTAAATAGTAGAAAAAAATCATTTTCATTTTTAAGTTGAATATTAAATCATAGATTAGCCACACTTTAATCAACTAGTTTGTTATTTGTAGATATTTTCATTAATCATAATCTTTTAAAAGTTTTTCTATAATTTGTTTTTGTGGAAGTTTGAATATACTTGAACAAGTGAGTGAAACTACTAGGATCTATGTCCTTGTTGGAGGAAGTGTGGCCTTTCTTTGTGAAGTAAATCACTGTGGCATGGTTTTTAGTTTCATCCAGTATGGAAGAAATACTCTTCCTAGATGGCTTCAGAGAGAATATCCTTCAGATGCCTGCAGACCAAGTTGTAAAACTCTGTGTGCCTCCAGAACCATGTATGACTACATAATATAAATCCTATGGTTTCCTCTTTAATGATAATTGACAGAACCTCTAAAACTGTAAGCCAGCCCCATTAAATATTTTCCTTTACAAGAGTATTCTTTAAATGTCTTGAACATGGTGTCTCTTCATGGCAGTGAAACCCTAACTCAGACAGTTTGCCTTAATTTATTTATATTTTTCTTTCTTTTGGCGTGCTTGTAGGTGGGAAACATCGTACCCTATAGCACAGAGTTGCCTGGAATACATAGTAATCCTTCTTCAGCCTCCAAAATGCTTAAATTACCTGTACAAAACAACATTTTTAGCAATAATATTTTTATATTATAAAAAATACTATAATGAATAATGTGCTTATGGCATTTTGTTTTACTGAAAACAGATCCTCCTGACAGTGAAATAGACTGTGACATGTCCTGTTGTCCTGTTGTGTTATGTCCTGCTGTATAGGAACTAGTAAAATGCAGTCATTGAAATCTAAAAAGATGAATGAAGTGTTCACTACTTTAAAATATTAAAAACACATGATTTTTCAGGAGTTAGTATAATAGAGACAGTCGTCTATAAACAAACTATGTATAATTAAGAATGTATCTTAAGATACTATTAATTAAGAAAACCTGAAAAGTTCAAAGACGAGCAACATAAAATCATATACATATAAATAACAATAATTTTACTCAGCAGGTTATATTTGTATGTTTAAATTATTTTTTTAAAAAAGAGATCATAAATTTGAGAGGAATCACAGGTTTAGAAAAGGGGTTAGAGCAGTGGTTATGTACGATATTATGGTAAGTAGGAGTTGAACAGATGATTCAGATGTAACACTTGTTGCTCTTTGGAGGGCCAGGATTTGGTTCTCAGCAATCACATGTGACTCACAAACATCAATAATTCTAGTTGCAAGAGATTTAATGGTCTCTTCTAACCTTGATTTGCTTGCATAAAACATGAACATGATCCACATACATTTAGGTACATTCAGGCAAAACAGTAATGCATACAAAATGTTTAAAAGTATATAGTTGTATTTACTTTAAAACAAACTTAAATATAAATGTCCTTCCAGGTGTGTTGACAAATTTTTCATCTGAACCCGATGTCTGAGCAAATAGTTGTTCAAGTTTTGCATGATCACATAGCTAGAAACCTGCTTTTAAATCTAGAATACTTTTAACAGATGATACTCATAAAATCACTTGTCTGTTGTTTCTGTGCAAGTGGCAATATCTCTAGTACTTTTTATATTTTCAGTAACATACTCCTGTGTTGGGAATTTCATATTGAAAAAGCCTTATTCTTGATTATTTCTTTTATGCTTTGAGACAATAATATCATTACATCATTTTACCCTTTCCCTTCTTCTTTCCAAACCTTTCCATGTACCCATTCTTTTCTCCTTTTCAAACTCTTTGCATGCATGTTCATTAATTGTTATCATATGCATACACACAAACTCTCACACACATGCACACATACACACAAACATACTAAATAGAGAAGTACAAATTATTCAGACTAAAATTTGTATCCAGTTTTTCAGAGCTGACCATCTGGTACTAGGAACAGTATTGTTTTTATAACACATACATGGTAATAGTAAAGGAAGAATAGTTTACTGTCTTTGAAATATATTTTAAAGAATACATCTTGCAAAGTTACTGTATTTTTACTTAATTAGTAACATAGTAAATTACACATTTCTATCCTATTGCAAATGATGATTTAATTCTTATAATTCTACTAGTACTCATGAAGTCTCCATATTTCTACAAGTAATTATTGTATTAGAGTCATTAAAATTTTTCATATATGACTTATTTATATAATTTAAATTCCTAATAAAACTATTTGAAATAGTACCATTGTCACTTATTTTCCCAGTTAACTATCTAGAGAAAATGATAATTTATGAAGCACTATTTTCACTGAAGATGATGTTTCAAAGAACTTTCTACTTTTTAAATCATTGATTTCATTTGATATTATCTTATATGCCTTAGAGATTTTGAAGCTCTTTTATTATTTTTTTGTTTTGCTGTTGGTGTAATTTAAAGAGTGGAATAACCTGTTGTTCTTAAACTTTAGTACAAATCAGAATTACTGAAAAGATTATTTTTTTATTTTTTATTGTTTATTCATTTGAGGGAATGTGAATGGAAGGGCAGGTGCATACAGATAGCAAACAAAAGCATTAGTTTTCAAGAAGTTGGCTGTTGTTCTCTAGCCCATACCTAAGAAATTATTAAAATTGGCCTTTTTCTGAAAACTTTAGACTCAGAAGGCCACGGTTAGTACTTGATAAGAGGAATATGATGATATACATCATCATATATTTTAACATATTAGAGAAAGAATTGCAGGCTATGGAGATGATAACTGAGTGGTAAAGAACACATACTGCTTTTGCAGAAGATCCCAGTTTGTTTCCAAGTACACATGTCAGTTGATTCTAAGCCACCTGTTACTTTCATGTTGAGTATTAAATGGCATCTGTCTTCGTTGAGTACATGTGTGGGACTGTAATAGGATGGCTAGTTTTGGTAGAAGCATTTGTTGGAAATAGCCCAGAGACAAAACAGGTATCCATTGCCAGTAAGGGACGAGCATTTATTCCACCACCCTCCCAGAATCCATGTTCCTAACATGTGGCATGGAATTCCATTAACCTGCACCTTGCAGTCATGTTTGGGTATGCAGCCCCTCCCAAAGGGGTCTCATCTAACACAGTAAGAAGGCATGACTACAGGCTTCAGTCTCAAGAGATTTCCATATTAATGAGTTACCTAAAGGCCAGAGGGCATAGCTAAATTAAGTGACCCTCCTTTTTCTCCCTCCCCTATTTAAGTCAGGCCTACCTTGGCCTAAACTGGGAGGTGTACATCTAGCCCATCTATCACACACCATGTACAATAAAACTCTTGGAACCTTTCTGGACTTTCTCATGTTATTGGGGTCTGCCATCGTTGTGGAAAGCTTCCTTGGGTTTCTGCCACAGGACTCACAGCTGGTGCAACCGACATGGGGCCTAAACAGTGACATGACTACAAGAACTGCCTGATTCTTCAAATGAACTAACCAGCGCCTGAGTCTGCTTCACAAGCAAAACAAGCTAGCATTTCCCGCAGGGCGCAGTGCCAGAGCTCTCTCCTTCCCCCTTGTCTCTCTCAACATGCTGGCCAGTCGCTTTTCACAGTGCTCTGCTTGCACATTCCTTGCCTCTGTTCTGAGGCGCCCCAGAATGGCGGCCAATCTTGGGCTCAGGCTGGCCCCTTCTCACAGCACTGTGCTTGTGCTCCCACAGTCTCTGTTTGTCCAGGCCTGGAGAACTCTGTGCCGCCTTGCAGAACCCCAGACCGAGTTCACTCCCTGGGAGCGTCCGCCTGGCACAGTTTGAGATGAATACAGCCAAGCTTTCAGCGCTCGCTTCAGCTCCTCTGAGGTGGACCGCCACCTTCCTGAGGCATCCGCCCAGGAAGAAAATGTGCAGACCAACATCACAACAGACAACTCCACACACACGAGCATCTGAGGCATGCAGGCCATCATCATTCTTTCCCTGTGAGTGGTAGGGGATGCGTACAAAGCCAGCTCCAAGAGCACCCGCTCCTGGCGTCAGCAAAAACCTCTCCATGGACCATGAGTAACATCACTCTCTGTTAGTCCTCCCCTTTCTTTCTCCATGTGTTTCTGGCAAGCGCCTACTCTCTGATTCTTAGTTCCTGCCTAGTTCAAAAAGACTAAGTTTCCCTTTCTCTTTCTCTCTCCCCATGTGTTCTCCAACTCAACAAGATGGAGGCGGCTCCCTAGCCCCCTACCTTGACTATCCTATCCCCCAGCTCCACAGAGTGGGATCCTTCACAGCTAAAATCTGTCTTTCAAGCCACAGTGACCCTCGTTCTAAGACTCTGTCCTCTCTTTTAAGAGCATGTGCTCCAAGTTCTAGTTCCCAGTGCCCCTCCCCCAGGTGTCAGTCTTTTGTGTACCACCTGCTAGCTTCTCAAGAGGCTGGCTCTGAGCTCTAATCCCCAACAGAGACATGCAGCCCACTAGCGTAGACTTCTCTCCTTGGGTAAAAATCCCCCTTTTCACTTTAAGACAAAACCTCACTTCTTCTGACTCTGACTCTCCTATCAAGCCCCTATGTTTCTTGCTTTGGGCTTTTCTTCAAGGTTGGCCTTTTTTTTTTCCCCTCCTCTACATTTAGGATTCCTAAGAAAAATAAATGGGGAATGCCCTGGCCTATCTGCTAGAGCAGATGCCACATGACAGAGCAAGCCCCTCCCCCACACTGTTTCTAAACCCAACAAGACAACAAAGAATCATACCTGAGACACTTAACTCAAGTTTTAATGCTCATCTCACTAACAGGAACACCTAAACCAACAATGTTCATGCTTTTCAACCGAAATTTTCTTGTTTTTTATTTAAAGTATTTCCTTTTCTTCTTAACAGGAACACCTAAAGCAATAATGTTTGTGCTTTTCAACGAAAAATTTTCTTGTTTTTGTTTAAATGTTTCTTTTTCTCTCTGACACTTGTGATATATGTCCAACACTTTTTTCAACTTTTTAAGATTTCTTCAAGGCTCAAAAGTCATCTAATCTACTTCCACAGGTCAAATCAACATGCTGATCACTATTTTTCAATCCTTAATTAACAACTAGTTTCCTTTTACAGACAAACTGTTGCTGCCTATTCCAGATACATAATTAGCATGATGTTTTCTCCCTCAGCCATCCAAAACAGACTCAAAGATATCTTATAGGACTAAGATTTACTCAAACACTTTTGCCTTTCTAGGCTCTTAATGTCAGACAATGATGTGCTTTTCTCCAGAGTAGCTTAATGATTGCTAGCCATCCTTTCCAAACATCTCCCTGCCTGGGGCTGCTTCCCTGCTGTGATTATCCTCCAGATATATCCTTTCCAAACATCTCCCTGCCTGGGGCTGCTTCCCTGCTGTGATTATCCTCCAGATATATCCACAGATCCAACAGAGACAATATCATCTACTGGAACCTGCCTGGGGCACCAAGCTACATTCTTAGATGCTCATTGAGTCCCAAAGACAGATCCCAACCTTCCAGCTACAGATGAACTCTTTTGCCAAAATCAAATAACTAAAGTTACATGTTAGTGAGGAAAACATAATGTCTATCTAGATTAATCAGATGTCATTATCCTGAAACTATACCACCTTTATTTAATTGGTTCAATGATCCCTTGTCTTCCCAACCCCACAATCAACTCCTCTTTCCCTGTGACTTAATTGTGCTACCCACTATGGCCTGCATAGTGTTTTCTTTTGACTTCTTCATCCAAAATTTTCACCACAGATGACACAGTGATGCCTCTACTTTTATGAAAGAAAAGAGAGGGAATTGTGGGACCATGATAGTATGGCTGGTTTTGGTAGAGACACTGGCTGGAAATAGCCTGGAGACCCGACATGTATCCATTGCCTGTGAGGGACATACATTTATTACACCACGATCCCAGAATCCAGGCTCCTAACACATGGCAAGGAACTACATTAACCTGTACCTTGCAGTCATGTTTGACTATGCAGACCCTCCCAAAGGGTGTCACCTAACACAGCAATAGGGTGTGACTACAGGCTTCAGCCTCAAGAGAAATTAAGTGACCCTCCTCTTCCCCCTCCCTTATTTAAGTCAGGCCTGCCCTGGCCTAACCTGGGGAGGGGCGTGCACATCTAGACTATCTATCACACACCATGAACAATAAAACTCTTGGAACTCCTTTGGACTTTCTGGTGTTATTGGGGCCTGCCATCATGGAAAGCTTCCCTGTGTTTCTGCCATGGGACCCGCATACATGTATTTGTATATACATTCCACACTTAGACACAGATACATTCACAAAATTAATCATTTTAAAAAAACTTTGAAAATATAAAGAACTATTACTTCAATATACAAGGATAAATTTATCACCAAATTTTGAATTAGATGAACAATATTTAGTTTACCATCATGACTAATTTTATGCATCTCTCATAAGTTCAGTATATAATTCAAGTGGCAAAGAACTTATAGTAAATATTGGTAGGAATTTTTGCCATTTACATGACTGATTATTCATTTAAATATATATTCAACATTGTACAGTGTGAATTTATTCTATGAAGTAGACATACTTTATAACATTATATCTTATAGCTGGATATATAAGGATAAGGGTTTGTTTTTTTTTGTTTTGTTTTGTTTTTTTGCTTTTTTAAAGTTACTGTCTGATGTCTATAGTTCTTAATGCTTCTCAGAGAATGCTAATGTCTAGAGAATGTTAAGAACTCTTTCTTTTCAAGATTTTGAAGATTTTAGAATCGCAAAATTCTGTGTCCTGGTTCAGTCTGTACAATTAACTACAATGCTCAGCTTCTATATGATAGACCAGTTGAATTTACTGGGGTGCATTCATTCTTCAGATACACTTTCTCTGACCATTATATTGCAAATAGTCATAGTTTCAAAGGATCTTGAATCTATACTTTAGAATATAAGTTTCCAGAGGATACAAAAGTTGCCTTAGTTCTGTATATCTTAGATAGGTCTCAGGCCTTAGCTAGAACCATGACCTTGCTATGTCCTGTGGGTACTTAACAAATGCTATAAATAAAGATTAAACTCTTCTCCTTGAGCTGAGGACAATCAACAGGGATCTGACTTTCCTGCAGGGACTACAGCAGAATGTAGTTTGAAAGAAAAAGAAGAAAGTTCAACTGTGGATGAAAGCTCCGTCAGGAAACAGGAAAACTGATGATTAGGTCCTTAGTGTCATATTCATGCTGGGAAGTTAACCTCTCCTAAGAACCAAACACTGTTTGAGACAGAATTGTCTTCTGGAAGAACTCCAACTAACAACAGCTCTTCACCTTCTGCACTTTAAAGAACTCAACACAATTTGTATTCTGTATGTATTTTTAAGGTTGACTGCAGGAAATCAAATTCAGTGTTCAAAAACAGGAGTCAACTTATGTTCTGAAAAGTGTCAGCTACAAGAGGGGTCTTTCTCTTCTTTGCATCTTCATCTTCATTTTTCCTTGACCAGCAGAACACTTTTATATTGTCTTTCTCATTCATTTACTAGTATCTTGCTCCTAGAAGACAAGAACTAAGTAACACTTGCTCAAAGTAATCAGTAGAGAGTATGCCTTTTCTCACATTAAACTCCTCTCTCTCTCTCTCTTCTCTCTCTCTCTCTCTCTCTCTCTCTCTCTCTTTCATTCTCTGTGTGTGTGTATGTGTGTGTTTATGTATGTGTATGTAGTAATGTGTATGGAACCTGACCATTACTTTTGTATTAATTATGCATAAATTAAGAATGTTGTACATATATTTCAGTTACACAGAGAATTATATTCTTAATATGAAACATCCCCACATCCCCAAGGTAATATTCTTTTAAATTATCAACAGTTAAAACTATACATTATTAGAAGGAAAAATAGGAATATATCAAGACAAAATAATGAAATTCTATTTTTTTAAAATTTTATCAGAATCGTCCTTATCGTCCTTTCTCCCATGTATATGCTTTACTCCTTCTTTCATGCTTACTTTCACAATATCATAGTAAAAGACAGGGATATATTAGAATATAAATCAAAATATCCCTCCTTCATTAACCTATTTTGTGGAAAAAATGAACAAAAACCATAATTTTTGTTTCAGTATGAAAGGATTCAATAAGAACTTCTACACTAATTTAAAAACAGAAGATGGTCAGCATATGAATAGAATATAAGAAGCTTATGATATATCATATTTATAAGTCTACTACAAAAGACAGAAAATCAAAGACTAATTATGTACGTTATGGGATTATTAGTGTTTCTTTGAGAATAACATCTTTCTTGGCTCCTAGATGGGTTTAACTAACATATAGAATAGAATGCTCATGATCACATAAAATTTTCACTCTATGAACGGCTTTTGAGTTTGTGCCTCAAAAACTTGAGAAATGAAGTTCATAGGCCATAGATGGTGAGTTATAGGGAGCTCAAGAGAGAAAAAGTCAGTACTTAACAAGAAGAGGTTGTACTAGTGAGGTAGCAGACTTAGGAAGACTTTACTGGGTGACAAAATGGAGGAGAGAATGAACTAGTCCATCCAATTTTCATTCTAGCATCCAGTTGTCTGCCAGTTTCAAAACGGTTTCACCTTTAGGTCTAAATGGATCAGAAAAACAAAACATGCTCCCCTCACTTTCTGATATCTATAATGTCTCTCAAGAATGAAGCCATAAGAGGCCAGGAAAAGTGAGAGATAGTTGGGAGTACTTTGAAAGAAATTTTGAGGGAGTACAGAAGGCAAAAGCTTTGTAGCTCCATCTAATCTTAAAGTATGTTCAAGAGATATATCTTTGCATAGCAGAAGTGACAGTTATTTTGGCTGCTTGAGAGAAAACAGGAGAATTGAAGAGACAGATACATAACTGAAGGTTACACATATATGCTCAATTTTCATTTGATCTGCAGAGTTCTGTGTATGATTTGGTAGATCCATTGTCATTACCTCAAAAAGGACATGCTCTGTGAAACTGAATCCTGGATAAGTGCTGCCTCATAGGCCTTGCCACTCAAGTCAGGAAGGGTTCTGCAACCAATTTTACTAGTCTTTGAAAGTTTTCCAATTATTTAATATAACTGACATAAGGGAATAGAGAATATTGCCCTTCAAAAGAAAGTAAATCATGTCATTAACTGAGATTCACCAGAGTCCAGAAGAATTTTACCCAGTCTTTGTGGTCTGTTTCTTCCCTGACTTTGGCTCCAGTAGACTTGGCTATGGGGCCAAGGACTGCTTTGAGTGCTTTCTTGAGTGAAGTCTCCTTGGAAGGAGCATACAGGCAATCTGAGAACTGCTTCATGAAAATGTTGTCACTGTTCCTGTTGGTGAGCAACAGCCAAGTGGTTTTCTTGTTGGAACAGAGGTCTTAAAATAGATCCTAAGAAAGGCAGGTTCTAGGAGTACCAGGTTACTGTTTTTTTGTTGTTTATTGTTGTTCTGTTGTGATTATTGTTTTCTTAGATTGATTGATTTTAGGCTTTTTCCTGTTTTTAAGAGCAATTTAACTCAAATAATCCAGTCCAGAGGCTGTGGTGTTTTTGTTTTCTCAGTCTGGTATTGATCATTTCAGTGGACTATCCCAGGATTTTCTGCATGGAGATTCATAAAACATCATCTAAAAAATAAGAAAAGTACAGCTGCTCTGAGTAAAGGAAGACTTGATTGATTAGAAAATATATAAAATCCTGAGTGAGTTTGCATTGTTTGACATGGTCTCAGCTATGTGTAATATACCAATGCCTCAGACACTTAGAAATTAGAACAGTGTTTCTCAAGAGTAAACCTCTAAGAGATGGCAAAATCTTCCACAACCTGTGAGGTACATAATAAAAATGTTAAGGTTCTGAGTCTTTACTGAATGGTTGTTGCTGCTCAATTAGAGCATAGCCCAATCCTACTTTTTTTGTTTTGTCTTGTTTTGTTTTTTTAGGATGTGTTTATTAGTCTATCCATTCTTCATTCACTCAATGTGCCATTCATATCATGTCCTACTTGTTTGTTAAAAATAAAAATCAAGACACTTTTCAAGTAAATTGGTAGCAACACTAGGTAGATTAGCTACAGTAAAAAAATGAAAATCTATAAGAGCACGTTTTTAACCATTTGATTACTTCCAATGATTAGACTAGTATTAATTCATTTCAAAAGGTTTGTTATTGTTGTTGTTGTTGTATTAAGTAAGTAAAACACAGAGGTGGACAAGTAATCGCTAATAAAAACTCTTAGGAGAGCTCATGATAATTTGAATTAGGTATTAAACATGCAGCATCCCAACATCTAGCCAGTCACTAAAACTATGTTCATTTAATCAGCTTTACAAAAGTTTCACTGTCAGGTGTCTCTTCTTTCTGGGAACTTTCTTATAAAAGAGTCCATTCTTGCAGTTGCATTTTACAACCTGATATCATCTGCCATGTTGTTAAGAAAGATTTCAGTGAAGTGGTTCAGACAGACATCTATAGAAAATGAGTTTGGGAAATATTTACAATAAACGGGAAGTGAGTCTAAGTTGACCTTTTAAAACGGAATATAGTTCCTAAAATTATTACAGTTGTGTTTTGGTAATTTTCATTTAGATAATGTGGTAATATGAATGAGAATGCTCACAATACTTTGTCCCCAGTTGGTGGAACCATTTGGGAATGATTAGAATCCCTAGCCATGTGGAAGGGTCTGGATTTGTGGTTTCAAAGCCCATTCCAATCCAATTAGCTCACTCTGTTTCATGCAGTAGCTCAAGATATAAGCTCTTAGGTACTGTTGAGGCACCATACCTACCTTCCTGTTGCCATGCTCCCTGCCATGATGGTCATGGACTCTAATACTTTGAAAGTGTAAGCCCCCAAATTCTATCTTATATAAGTTTCATTGATCACAATGTCTTATCACCCCATAGAAAAATACTTAAGATAGAAATTGGTACCAGGGAGTGTTCTATTGCTGTGATAGACCTGATCATGCTATCTTTTAGATGAATGTGGAAGACTTTGGAATCTTTGACTAGGAAAGCAGGTGACTGCTGTAAACATAGCTTACTGTGACATCCTAGAAGGGTCTTGAATAGCAGTATTGCTGAGAGATATGTGGACTATGGAAACACAATTCAAGAGGTTTCAGAGGTAGGAATAATATTATCCACTGCACTAATGGCCATCCTTGTGGAGTATTCAAAATAATGAGTCTTCCTTTATTCCTTGTCCTAAGAATCTACCTAACTTCATTCACAGTGGAGATTTTAAGAGAGTATAATATTGATTTAGATACTTTGTTACTAGTAATCTTAATCTTTAGCAAGTCTACAATGAACAAAACAGGAGGGAAAAAGAAATGAAAAAAATATATTCTTTTAAAAGAAAAAAGATCAGTAAGAAATTTAATGTCATCAAAGCTTGTACTAAAAAAAAAAGATAAAGAAATGCCTGATTAAAATGAAATAAAGGGAATGAAATTATTGCTAAAAAAGCCACAATAAATCAAAGTTTATTATAATTTAAGATAAAAAGAGATGATGTAGATCCATACAAAGTAAGTACCTGAACATAGGAGCAGCAGACACTTGGTTCTGGCTTTAGACTCATGAAGCATATACTAATAAAGTGACTTCAGAATCTTTCTTCCCAGAGTCACTGAGGCAAAGCATGTAGCAGGGAAGTCCCTGCATGAAGGCACAAAAAGGTCATTTCATTTAGTTGTGAAACTGGGATTATATTGTTGATCATCAGCTATTGGAGCAGGTAGGTCCTGTGGGATATCTTTCAGGGTGAGTTTCCTTCAATTTTTGGTACAAGCACATAATAGAGAAGTATGTTGCAGTTAGAAAAGGTGGAAGGACAAAACTACCTAAGTCTTTTGATGCCATATCTAGAGCTATAGGTTTCAGAGCTTGCCCTGATGGGTTTCCATTTTGTTTTAGTACAGTATTTCTTATCTATGACCCCATCCCTCCATTTTGAAATAGTCATATATATTCTATACCATTGTATGTTGGAAACATATAACTTGATATTTGATTTTATGAGAGATTACATTTAAGAAATTGACTTGAGTCTCAGTAGAGTCTTTGGACAGCAACACTCTATTGAGACAGAAATACTATTGAGATATTTGAAGTTAGAAAGAAATAATTTTTTCATCATAATATGGTTTTGGAATCTTTTTCAATAGGGTCTCTGAGGTCAGGCATATGGCAGTGTTGTCCTTACATGAAGGGACCAAGAGAAATTTGCATGTAGTTGTGAAAATAGAGCCTGGATTGTATTGGAGATACTAATATACTAGAATAGGCAGAGGCCACATAGAAGATCTTCCAAGGGAGACTTCCATTTAAGCTCTGGAATAAGCCCATGAGAGAGAAGTGTGTGTCCACAAGCCTATGTGATTGATGAAATAGAATATGGTGGTTTCCATGAGAATGAGCCCACTAGGTTCATATATTTGAATAATTAGTACAGAGTGTATTGGTGGAACTGTTTGTAAAAGAGTAAGAGGTGAGGATGTTTTAGAAAAGACAGGCCACTAAAAGTGGCTGGGCTTTCAGAATTCAAAAGCTAATGTTCTTCCCAGTTAGGTAGCTCCTGTCCTTGTGCTTATGAATCAAAATATAATCTTTTATCTATTTTAAAGCCATGCTCTCCACTATGATGTTTTATAGACATATCTTCTGAAACTTGGAGCTCTAAACAGACTTCTAAATGCTTTCTTTGCTTTTGGTGTCTTATCATAGAAATAGAAAAGTAACTTAGCCTGATGATGACATTATTTGGGCTTTTCCATTTACAAATAATGAGCATTAATAATATAAACAAAGAGGTAGAGAAATGGTAAAATATACGTTATTTTTAAATCTGATCAAAATAAAAATGTATTAGGGCATTAAAAACTTAGACCACAATTTAGGTCTCGTGAAGTCTAGATATCCAAAAATTCTTTATATAAAGCATCAGAACGTAAAGAAATGTTCTCTTTGGAAATATTCTGATTAATTTGTATTGACATATAGTTTCTTAATAATTTCATTTATCTAATTTTTATAACATGAAAGTGTTGGAACTGTCAGAGTGGCTTTCTAAATTTAGATAGTCTTTTCTTATGAAACATTATTTTTAAAAAATTTATGCAGCGGACTAAACCATTCAAAGTGATTTATTCAAATCAAAGAGGAAGAAAAAATGTCAGCATCATTACTCAAAGTCAAGCTATAATTAGTATCAAACTTGTGTAGCTCTTCAACTTGATATTCACATTACACATACAAGCTTGATAAACTACGACTGTTTCATAAAAGAGCATAAAAGATTCTAAAAATTAAGTGTTAAAGAATCACAAAGACATTAGTGAACACTGTATGTGAGTTTTATATGGTCTCTAAGACTCAACACTGTTTACTGCTGCAGCAGAGACCTTGAATTCGATTCCTAGTGTTCACATGAATTGGTTCATAAATTCCTAAACTGTTAGACCAAGTAGACTGGTTGCTCATTTCTGAGCACTGCAGCAACTGAATATACATGCTGCATATACAGACATGTAAGAGCACATGTATGCACATAAATTGAAAATAAGTAAATTAATAAGAAGTTAAATAAATTGTGTTTGTAGGCAGTGATTCATAATCTATTTTTATATGGTTGTGAATACAGGCAGATTATCACCAACCATTCATGAACTAACTAAATCTGTTTAAGATGTGTCTATATGGAGGGGCATATGTATAGATTAGTGTTCACATGAATAAGAAGGTTATAGGATAACCTTGGGTGTCATTGCTCAGCTGTCTTCCACCTTTTGTTTGAAACAGAGTCCCAATTAGTCTGGAGCCTCACTGCAGCAAATCATCCAGAGATCCCCTGGCTTCTGTCTCCTCAGTTCTGAGACTATCATGTGTGACTCTGCACCCAGTTTTTTTCTTAATGTGAGATGTGTATCTTGTGAGTTGTAGGCTTCACTAACTGATTCATCTACTCAATCTGTGTCTTCTCCCTTGCTATATAGAAAAATTCTATATGATGCCATCCATGAAAAACAAGCTGTATGGGTACTGAGTCTGACTATAATTTGATCTTGGAATTCTAGCCTCTAGATAAATAAAAAGCACATTTCTGTTGGCTAAAAGCCACCTAGAATTTAATATTTTGTTATATTAGCTTTACTACATTAGAGAATAGTAAAACTGATTTAAAGTTGTTGTTAAGGAATTACATATTAGACACTATGGACAAGGGATTAAGAGTATTATTTGTCACTGCAGTAAGTTACTTTGAAAATTGTCTCTGTCATTTGTGTATTAAATACGTAGAAAATCAAGTGTGAGTGAAACCTTAGTGATGCATTCATAATTTTTCAAAATGTTAAAGTGGTCAAAATATATTGAAAAATAAGAATTATTCATGCTATACTACTAAAGGCATGATGCAGAATAGAGTGGTTCTAGAAAATGGTCATGACACTAATGAAAGATTTTCTAAAATATAAGAATGTAAAATAACTAAATTAACTTAAATAGAGTTTAATAACATTCATATCTTATATTTTGGACATTTTAATTCATACCATTTTATACAAGCCTACTTATTTTTTCTATACTCAGTGTTCCATACTTATTTTTCTTTTGTCAACATTTCTGCTGTGTAGGAAATTCAAACCACAATTGAAAATTGTACACAATCATTTACTCTGTTAAAATCTTATGGTTCATGTAAGTCTATGACACTAGTAACTAAATATTGAAAGCAATTCTGAGGTTTTCATCCATCATCAGTAAGCTCCAACACATAAAGTCCTATACATATTAAAAGAGACCATCATCGTATAGAGCAAAGGGTGGAATAAAGTAAATTAAAATAAATGTCATGTAAGACACACAGAAAAATGGAAAGCAGATAGACAGTAGGCATATCATTCCAGAGGATATTTGTTAATGACTTCTTTCAAGTTGCCTTCCATTTAAAACACTCAACTAGCCATAACAATAATTCTTTCAACTTATTAATCCATCAGTGATGTAACACATCAATGAGGGTAGATATCTCACAAGATGCTTATCCTTCAGTGAATGGATCTACTATCTAGAGAAGATTAATCCTTCAAGACATTTGTGCCACACTTTTTGTCCAATCCATAGTGAAGACTTTTCCAGACTTATAGTCTTGTAGAACCTTTTGCTTCTAAAGTAAGGGAATAGTTTTGAAGAAACTTTAGAATAATGATAATCTATAGGATATCCACAGCATACGCTTGTTCATGCTTTCCACTTAGGATTGATATATTAAAAAGAAAACTGCATCCTTCAACTACCTTGGCTATGTTTTTATCTGTCAACCTAGATTCATAGACAGGAACCTAGCACACCTGACCTCTGAGAGGCTCTGCCCAGAAGCTGACAGAAACAAATGCCGAGCCGAGACTCACAAACAAACATTAGACGAAGCATGGGTTGTCTTGTAGAAAAGTTAGGGGAAGAATTGAGGAACCTTAAGGGGATGAGTATGTTACAAGAAGCCCAACAGAGTCAACTAACCTTTATCTTTGGGGGATCCCAGAGATTGAACCACCAGCTAAAAAGGCATATAAGAGCTGGTCCTAGGCTCCCACACTTATATAGCAAATATCTAGCTTGGCTTTTATGCAGATCCCCCAAAAAGTGGATTGAGGGCTTACCCTGGTGGTGTTGTCTGCCTGAGGATCCTGTTCCCCTAACTGGGCTGTGTTGTCTGGCCTCAGTGGTTGAGGATGTGCCTAGTCCTTCTGTTACATGAAGTGCCAGTGTGAGTTGGTACCCAGGGGGAGGCCTACCACTTCTTAGAAGTGAAGTAGAGGATTAGGAGGAAGGGCCATGTGAGAAGAGGACAAGGAGGACAAGGGTAACTATGATTAAAATATAAAGTGAATAAATAAATAATTTAATGAAACATGCATTTGTATTTCAAAAAAGCAATAAATAATTATTAGTAAAATTCTGTTCCAAAGATTGATTAGAGATTTCTTGTTATTATTTTGTCTAAGAATACATCATTAGTTTTACCATTGTCAACACATTTTTATTTCACTACAGATAATATGTGTATCATTTGTATGATATAAGGAAGCCAAATATAGTACTTAATTATCGTAATATTGGATTAGGAAAAAACTATTGTTAACAAATTTGTGGCAGAGAGATTGTACCTGGATTTTGTATCAAAAAGGTACAGAAATACATTTGCATATAAGGTACTTTTTTTGCTCCTAAAACACATTAAAGTTATTTACACACTCCACATTAAGAAATTATTATCATACTGATATAAATTCTAAAAAAAATATATGTTCATAGTTTAATTTTATTTTGTACAGTTATATTTCCAAAGTTATTATGAATAGTTCATTTTAAATATCAAAGAAAAGTGTACACACCAAGCAGTAAAGGAGGTAAGAAGCTAAAATAAGAACAAAAGCTTATTCAGATATGATATGTTTATACTTTAGCTGACAAAAAGAAAAGTGGGAATTATTCTCCATTCTGAAAAGAAGTCTAAAAGTATGTGCCAATCAGTGCTGCATATTTAAGGATGTGTGTTACTTAGCAAATAAAATGTTCACAATTGGTTAAACAATAGTAAACTGTGTCTGGTAACAGACACACAAAACTAATTTTAATGGTTGCTATAAGAAAACTTTTTAAAAAATTTTAAAAATTCTTTACCAAAAACTTTTAGACTGTAATTTTGAGACAGCAGACCTATGATTTTTTTTCATTTATTAGATAAAAACAACTTTTACAGATACATCACTTGTTACTCTTCTCATATGTAGTAGTGAGTATACTAAACATATTTTTTAAACATTTTAAAAAGCTAGAAGAAAGTATATTGAATATAAAGAAATGATAAATATCTAGTGAATAAGTATGTTCAATCTGATTTTAGAAATTGAGTGTTAAACCATTATTTCTTTTAGATTCTTATATCATACAAATAAAACTCTTTTTTAAAACCACTTGTAAAATTATATTTAGTCCCATGGTTACCTTAATATCACTAGATATATTTTAATAAGTTGATAATGAATAGATGATCTTTAAAATTAGTTCATATCTAAGGAGTACAATGACATGTTTCAATATGCTTATATTGCACAGAACTTGAATCTAGTCTGAAGAGCCCAATATAATCCCTCCAAGAACCCAAAGGAATATAAGGACTTCATTTTACCACCACAGTGAATGAATTTTGCCAGTAACTTGAATGAGCCTCGAAACCTTCTATTTTCCTAAAAGCCCCTGAGTAAAGCAGATTTGGTACAATACACTCATTTCCCCTTTTGTACCACCCTTAGCACAGAATCTAAGCAATTTTATTAAAATCATAGACTACTAAGTTATAATCAGGTATTAATAAGCTATTATATTTTTGATGAATTACTAAATAGATAAAGAAAACTAATACAATGTCCATCACAAATGCCATTGATATAAGTAAAAGTACTTTTATTAGAAAGTACAAAAATTACCTCTTTTATTCTTCATTCCTACAGTCTATCTATCTGTTTTGATCAGTTGTGTCCTTTAGGGAAGGACAAAAATAGTGGAAACAAGGCACTGTCTTTTGGAAAAACATTTTCTGCACAGTCTTAAAAACAGAGCCACTATGGTACATGACATATGATTTTGTCGGGTCAACTGACATCTTATTGTCACAACCTTCTAAATCGATTGTCAGTCTACAAAAAGCCAAAGGAAAAGCCATCTCAGAGAATGACTACAGGCTGTGGAGTCCATATTCAATATTAATGAATCTTCTAGCAAGACTTTAAGTTGTTTAGAGATCCTTGATAACAAAATATATTAACTTTATAATAAATGGGTTTTGGGTCTTGTGTCCCACTCACCTCCCTCCTAAAAAAGGAAGAAAAGTAAAAAGAAAACTTCACAAAGCTTCACAAATTTTCACACTTTACTGCTTAGTATAGATTTATACATCCCTTTGTATTTCATGGAGGCTTTCCTCAGAGCTTCATTGGGAGTGTTTAGACTCATGCACATTCTGAAATATAATCAGTGTTGTAACAATACAGTTTTTCCACTATTCATTGTATTGTACTGGCCTTACATAATGAAATGAACAGTGTGAAGCTCTATTCTTCATAGCTATGGATGTGAGACAGGGGAACAGTTGAAGAGGAATCCTCTCCAAACTTGTACATGTATCTTATTTTCTAATTGAAAAAGAGGATTTTCTTAATCACTACTAATGGTTCTGGTATCACATTATGCCTATATTTTAATTTAATAAATTATTTCTGTTTTACATGTACAAAGTTTTAAGTTGTCTAAGGTAAATTCATACTTTAATCAAGAAAGGGTTGCAATACCTATACTCTTCTGATATTATTATGATGGGTGGGAATTCCAAATGATTCAAAACGGAATAATTTCTAGCTTATACTATGATTATCATTGCTAATACACATTTATGATGAATTGACTCCAAATGTATGAGTTCTACCTAGGATATTCCTCAAAAACTTCTATCCTTCTACTGTCCTTCAACTGTGTTTGGCTCACTGATGTGAGAGGCATGACAGGTAGATAAGAAATCTTTGGAAAGATTCTGTTCCCAAACCAGCTGGCCCAATGCACATTAATATAGGAAAAGAAATAAGGAGAAAAAGAAATGATTCCTTTTTATGTGCACTTCCATTTTAGGAGAAAAGTATGTGGTCTTCCAGCATTTATCTGGCTTAACTTCTCAACATCAGTAAAAACAATAACTTTCTTAACAAAGTAATATGTTGTGATGATCATTTGTTTTTCTTGCAGTACCCAACAATGATCATCCTTATCAAATTCTGTCTCCCTCAGTGACCAGTTAACTAATATTCTAAGTAGTACCATGTTATGAAAAAAGTATTTATCTCTCTCTAGAAACCTTCATAGTAGAATAATCCATAATGTATTGTGCAAAACAATGTTTTGGGGAACTGTGAGAGAAGCTCCAGGAAATATGTCAAAGGATCTTTTACATCAAGTATATTTTGGTCCCTGGATTATTCTTGGAAGTGATTTTATGCCTATGTTTGCCTATTATGACAAACATCACAATCAATTTAATAATATATCTTTATTCTTGTTGGATATCAGATTATTGCTGCAGAAAACAATCTAGTTAGTGTAACCTGAACCATAATATGTCCTTTTGCCTTGCTTTCATGATTTTCCAGATACAATGTATAGTATATACCAACAATTGTGTTGCTTTAATCTCAAACAACCTTACTTGGTTCATAGCTTTCTCTTATATATACGTGTATAAATGTACACTAGAACATATTTCTTGGCTTATGAAGTAGGGTTGTTTGCAGTATTGTATTGCAGTTTGTCCCATTATTTCAGATCCTCTGATCCCAGGTCCAACAGGTAAGATTTGTACATGTTAGTTGCAAAATCAACAAGTGGCTCCTGTACAGGGATATGTTACATTAACAGGTATCCATATCCCAAGTCATTACTTCACTATCAATAAAGATTATTAGTAATATTAATATGTAAGAAGTGGTTAATACAAGTAAAAGGTTTATAATCATATCAATAAATACTTTTCTTTTAAAGGTTTTTGAGACATGTTTTCTCTGTATAGCCCTGGCTGTCCTGGAACTTACTCTGTAAACCAGGCTGTCCTCAAACTCAGAAATCTGCCTGCCTCTACCTCCCAAGTGCTGGTATAAAAGGCATGCGCCACCACTGCATGACTTCAATCAATACTTTTAATACCACATTTAGAATAATTTTTCCATAGCTAATACATAAGGCAATTGAAAACATACTTGATGGTATCTGGTGTAATTATTTTTGAAAAGTACAGTTATTAGGTAAGAAGAATGATATCTTCCAAGTCTAAGAATGAATAGCACTTAGTGATGCTGGAAGTTCCCAAATATTCCAATGTTTTGGTCCCAATTTTCTATTGGGCAGTAGAATTCTAAATTGAGGATGTATAAGACTTCCATCATGCCAGGCAAGCAATTCCACATCACTCTTCCAAAAATATCTTTGAGAAATTTGACAATTTTAGAGGTGTGATTGTAAATCTAGAAGTATCTTCAGAAGAACAACAAAATAGCCATGTAGACCCAAATCAATAAACCTACACCTTGAATGATTAAGTACCTTGCCCATATTGCTATCGCAAGTAAACCAATGCAGACGGTTATATTTCTGAGTAATGGTTTCACATGCAGCCACTGTGGGCTTTCCAGTATCATTAGCTAAAGACTGGTAGCCTGGCACACTATCACACTGTGAGTATGTGTGGTAGGGTAATGGCAGACAAAACAGCTTTGGATATTATCAAATATCATCCAGGCCAAGTGTTTACTGCAATGCGGGGTGATAATGCCGGTTCCCCTCACCTCCAAGGCCAAGTCAGCTATAACAGCCATTAAGCCATGCTCTCAGCAGAGGCCTTCAACCTTCACACCATGCAGTGAAGCCTGTAGCCAGGGGCAACTGTTGATAAATAAAATCTCTTGGGTTATGGGCCCACCTAAGGCAGCTCTCTAATTTCAGACCTGCAAAAAGCTTCTCTATCCATAGTGGGCATGATGACCTCCCAGGTTTCTTGAGCTCCTAAGATGGAAATTGAAAGGCCCAGAGCCCCACTGGTTGGTGAGGATCCTCAGAGAACAAGTGCCCAGGGCCATATCTGAGATGGCCACTAAGACTGAGTCTGGGAGAGACTGGGCGTGGTCTTTTGAGAACATTGATCACAAATGCTGAAAGCTTTGCAGGACAGCATCAGCACCCTTTTAAGCTGACAACCACTCAGTGTGACTCAGACAGGTGCCTTTCCCTTCTGAGCCTAGAACACCAATAAACAGGAAGTTACCTTACTTGAAACCAGGGGAAAAAAAAAGACTGGCTATAATGATTGATGTGAAAGTAACAGTTTCAATTAGGCCCATACTAAATCCCAAGAGTATGTTATAACATCTATCTGAACCATGAGCTTTAAAAATTGGTTTTTGCTTCTAAAACAATATGAGAGGTTCTCAAAATCCAGAGAAATAACAGTTTTAATTCACTCCTCCTTTGGACCTGGATCTATCCAATCCACCATTTGTAATAATGGAGGATGAGGTACATAAACCCAATATACATGCTCAGAAGTCCTTAATGAGCTTATACAAGTCAGTATCACCATCATAACCATCAGCAGATGTTCACAGGTACAAGGTGCTCCACTACTCACTACTACACTTTCTGCCTTATAGGTACTAACTTTCATTTGTCCTAATGTGGGTGATATGTTCTGTTCTTTTTCCCTGAGTCTTTAAAATATAAGACTGTTCTTTCTCACTCATTTTTTCACAAGATATTTTATTATGGTCCACATCTCTCCTAGATTGAATGTAGCAAAGAGGAATACATACTTCTGTGGTGGATTTATCTGGAATGATAGAGGCATATCTCTTCCCCCAATTATGTTGTTATCCTGGTGCCCATTATTTCTGATGGTCAGTGATCTGGTACTTATACTGTGTGGGACAGGACTAAGGCTACATGTAGGGCTAAGCACCTGAAAATGTCAGAAAGCTTGAGTGAGAAGGTCCCCTTGGGAATTTTTTTTTTAAATATAATTAATAAGGTAATAGCTGTATCATAGGAAGATGTTCCTCTATTTTATGCTTTAAAGTTTTCTTTTTCTACAAATGCTTTACTTTGTTTGTTGATAGGATATGTTGAATTTTCAATAGACCTGTGCAGATCTTGTCTGCTGGAACTGGGACCTTAGGATCCAAATGAATGGTGCAGATTACAGTCAAATGCTCTAGAGAAACTTACTTAATTTTAGGGTACTTTTATACACAAATGTAACAAAGAAAGTGCAATTATCCAAGGAAGGCTGTTTGAGTCAGAAAAGTATATGAATAAATGC
This sequence comes from Mastomys natalensis, assembly GCA_021653895.1. Taxonomy (NCBI): domain Eukaryota; kingdom Metazoa; phylum Chordata; class Mammalia; order Rodentia; family Muridae; genus Mastomys; species Mastomys natalensis. The sequence continues at coordinate 56,636 of JAJTUV010001736.1, read as the reverse complement.
AAGTAAGCATATACTAAACACTAACAGAGCAGTATTTTCCCAGAACTTTCTCAGGATAGAGCAATTTAAAACACAATTGCCTGATATATACTATAGGTCATATCTAGACAAACATGTGTGCAAGGCAGAAGGATATATCCAGATTAGGGGCACACTGACCAGACTCGGTTCTGTAGCTATGTTCAGACATCCAACAAAAATAAACACCTGATAAATTGACTGCAAATGTTTGTCACAGGAGGCATGAAATTAAATCCAAGAGCAATCCAGGGAACAAACTAGGCCTGAGGAAAAGGCCTCTGTGGTTATTTTTTTTCCTAGAACCTCTCTCACAGTTCTCTAAGGCAGTGTTCACCATAGGTCATTCTATTGACTGTGTTTAGACATATCCCTATTTTTGAGTCATTCTTTAGACCATGTTTTCAGAGGTATGTTTCACAAACTCATGGCAATAAATAAGAAATGGATTTTGTAGATTAGAGGTTATATCATGTAGTTCAAGTACATAGATCATATTTTTATTCCACCCATTTACTGATTAATATAAGTTAAACAAAGTTAAATTATTATACTTTATTTTTCATTTATCTTCTCCTTTAGAGTTATGAATATGTTCTTCATTTATTCCATATTCATGTACATTTTATGTATGCATACCTGCAAATGTCTATCTAATCTGTATTTTGTATATCTTTTATATGATTCTGACTTTATGTATAATTTAATATATTTCATTATAATAAAATTTACAAAGAATCTATTACAGGCATAAAATGTAAAATAGTTTCAGTATATTTGACACATCTCTCCGCATTTCTCTATTCCTAAAAGAAATTGATCAGCAACATAAATTCCCTACTTATCCTCTCAATATTCCTTTACCTATCTATACCAAGAACTCTATAAGTATGCTGATCTCATTTCGTCCAGATGTACATTTATTGTAACTAACAAACTCGTATTTTTTTAATATTATTTCATTAGGTTTCTTTTTCAGTTTTCTTACTGTTGGTTTTCTGTAGTTGAGTACCACACTGGGATGGTTGATTATGTCTCCTCAGGCTCCTCTTGGCCCTTACTTTTTCCCTTATTTTATTTTTATGTTTAATTATTTTTATAATTTAAACACATTTGAAGATCATTAGTGATGTTTCATACTAACCACCTAATTGAAGATTTTGTAATTTTTTATGATTAAACTCTACATTACAATGTAAACCACCACTGGCATAATATTACCTAACAGGTATATTCTATCTGTATTGTTTATTAATATTAATTTTGATGTTGATCACCTGGCTGAAAAGGTTAGTCTGTTGCACTGTAAAATTACTTTCCACAACTACCACTCCCAACTTTCTCTAATTTCTGAAAGGAAATGACTATTATACACAATATTTTTTCAAGAAATATAGACAGTTATCTTCCCTTCTCTTGGAGAGTTTATCTGCACACATCATCTGAGACATATCCATATAGAAGACAACTCTTTTCACTTCACTCTTCTTTACTAACCCTTCCATGAACTTACATCAACTATGATTCATGATTATTTTTACTCTAAAGGAAAATACAAGACTATTTTATTCATCTATTTCCTGAGTTACTACAGCATTGGCCATTGCACACTTTTACATTTGGTTTTCTACCCTTTGATATATCCCTTTTTATATCAGAATTTTTGCTACCCAAAGATACTATAGGATTATCTTCTACATTTGAAGTTCTAATAAAAAAAAAAGGAAGACTTCTCAAAGTAACACTCATTATTCAAATAGAAATTTGTATGACAAATTATTTAAGCATTATGGATATGGATGGAAATATCATATTTTTAGACTCATGAAAAAATAAAAAAATCAATCTGCGTATACTAAGTTCTGTATGTATATGCATAATGGTGTCTCCTCATAATGGTATGTATGTATTATAAAATTATCTGCATGTTCATTAAGGTAAAATTGAATTCATGCTAATATTCAGAATTTTAAATCATCATCACAAATATTATTCTAGCCTTCAGGATTATTTATTTGTGAATTGAATCTCCAACAGTGAGAAATCTGTTTCCTACCGTCTGCTACTCATTTACTTATTAATTTCCAGCATAGTTGGAAAGCAATATCAAAATTCTTAACACATGTCCCAGTGTAAAACTACTTCTTCAGATGTACCATAGTGTTTTTCTATCATTTCCACTGTCTTGATTACAAAGTGCTTTGATTTTCACAGTTGAACACCTTTTCCCTCTCTAATGAGGTGTTATACAAATTTTAATAGAATTAGACAACCAAATAAAGATTAAATGTAGATTTTTTGCCCTTTTTTGAGAAATCTCATGGCCTTATCAACCAGAAATTGCTACACAGACCTATAGTCCAGATTTTTTGAGATTTCACTTAGATTCTAAATGGTCCCTTGCAAAATATGTTTAATAGGCCTAAGTCACAATTTGCTCTACTAAACTGTTTTAAAATTCTTAAGGTTTGAATAGGATTGGTTTTCATAGAGTCATGTGTTTCAATGCTTAGCCATAGGGAGTGACATTATTAGAATGTGTGACCATATTTCAGGAGGTTTGGCCACACTAGAGGAAATGTGTCACTGTGTAGGTGGGTTTTTAGGTTTCCTATGTTGAAGCTCCTCTTGGTGCAAATAAAAGTTTCTGCCAGGCTGCCTGCAGAATATAGTCTTCTTCTTGCTTCCTTCATATACAGATATAGAGTGCTCAGCTCCTCTAGCACCACATCTTCCTGCAATTCTGATTGATAATGGACTGAACCTCTGAAACTCTAAGCCAACCTCAAATAAATGTCTGCTTTAAAAGAGTTGTCTTGATCTTCGTGTCTTTTCTCAGCAATAAAATGGAAACTAAGACAGGTAAGAGGGTACTTGGATGTCTTCACATCATTGTGAGCATGATATTAACAGGAATAATTACACAACTGACTGACCTTCCATTCTTATCTTCAGTTTCTTCTCTACTAAATAAAAAAATAGTACTCTATTCAATGTCCCCTGACATGATATATTGCAATAAGTCTAAAACAACCAGCTCAATAATTACAAAACTAGAACAAAATCTAAACATCCATATATGTTGGTTATTACAGATATTCATCATGATGGTAAAAAAAAAGCTACCTAACCAAAAATTTATATAGGAAGCATGGTTCTTCCTGTGACTGTACCTCCTCATGAGATTCAAAGAATTTAGAATTGGTTTAAGGATTTAAAATAAATAAATTGAAGTAGCAAAACCATGAATACATGGAAAATTATGTTGAATGTTCACAAAGAAATACAGATTTTATTCAAAATCTGACTACTGTCTATTCTTTCTTATTCATAGTCAACATGTTGACTATATAATGAGTATGCTTTAGAGATATAAAAATGTAAACCTGGGCAGGGAATAGTAGCTGGTACTTATTATCACAGCAGTTGGAGGGGCACAGGCAGGAGTATCATTGTATAACTGAAGGCATTTTTGTCATGACCTTATCTCAAGAAATAAAAGTCTGCCTAAATTATGTGTAGATCATGATCTTATAAGATAATCCTGGAACATCCTGCTAACTTTAGAGTGTCTAAAGTAGAAACGTTCTCTAAGGTAACTGAAGCTCTGGAGTTAGACCTAAGTATAGTTCATACTGATATCAGACCACAGCATCTGATATGCTTCACAGCATGTAAAGCAGGCATAGCAGGTATACAAAATGCAAGAATTTAGATATCTTTATAAATCGGTGAGAGTAAATCCAAAGGTCATTTGACACTATCTTGCTGATCTTCCTTGATGGAATGTAAAAATGTCTAAAATAAAAAATTAACATAGGAACTGTTTATTTTGGATCAGGATAAGATAGAATACAGTCCATCAAGGCTACCTAGACGATTACAGTGTGTTATGTCTCTAGCATAACAAAGATGATAATTAGTCAAGAAATATAAAGCATTTTTGTGTCTAGTAACCTGAAACAAAATGCTGCACATTTCTAATACCACAAGTGTTATACTGGATAGTTTTATTATCTCAAAATCCTCTGTTTTATTATTTTTAATCTTCCTATATTTCCTCTGAACTGATGTTTCATTTCATTCTATATTTTTGCCTTTTCCAGAATATTATATTTTAAGTGGCTAGTTAAATATTATGAATCTAGTAGGCTATTGGGGAGTTCCCCTTCCTCTTTATCTGCAGCTTATAAAATCAAAAGCCAAAGCTGTTGGACTCTTAACATTCATTAGAAGAATAAGATAAGGACAGTAGCTCTGATTCTAGTAGAGATTAGATATTCTAACTGTTCTGAAGGTCATTAATAGACAACTATTTAAACCTTGAAAGATTACTATCTTGCTGGAGGATTTCAGACAAAAAGAAAGGCCATTGCCCTCTCCAATAAAAGCCAATCCAAATGGGTCTGTCAATCATCTAGATAGAAAAAAAGTCATCCATCAATCAGTCAAAGCTGTTTCTTCTAGAAGCATTAGAAAAACAGTACAAAGCCTATTTAAAATGTTAATGGACATGATATCCCCTTTACCATTTATTCACTTTCAGCCCTTCAGAATGTGTGAGACTGTATTCTGCTCCATAATTCTCCCTTTTGCCAGAGTCCACTGTCAACTCAGAAAGTGTTAGTTTCCACTGTACTAAACTCTACTTTCTATTGAGTGCTTTTTGGAGATCATATATTCTTTTCACAGAGATCAAAAGGACCAAAATGCCAACATACATCCTGAACCAGATTCCTGTTTTAATTACTAAAGATTCCTTTGGGCTTGATACAGGAAAATGTTAAGATGGGTTTCAGATGATATATCCTCTAGTAATGCTGACCAATTTCAGCAAGTACAGTGGCATTACAAAAACTCACCAAACAAAGAACATCCCTTCGAATTACACACTTAATAAGAGTACTAACTGAGAACAGGGAAAAAGGGTCTTCAAGATTAGCGAGGAAGAGTCTTTACATTTAGAAGATACTAGATAGGATGGTTATAACTTAGGAAATTAATCCTCTTGATCCCCCTTACTTTTTTGGCTGCTTAGGAATTTACGGCTTCAGAAAAGTACTAGATAGGATATAAGGTGTGGCTGTCCCCTCATTTAAGGAAAAATCTGTGATCTAAACAAGTTCTACAACAATATGATTTGCAATTTTCACACAACCCTTTATTTCTCAAAGCAACATGCATCTAAGATTAGGCAGGATCTTTTCATATTTTGGAAGCATATTTCTCTGACCAAAGGGTGAGTATTTGATGACATGAATGATCTAGTCTTCATTTATTGAGTTACCTTTAAAAGGACATGTTGCTTCCTCTAAACTTTGACTAATTAAGAATCAAACTGATGCCTTCTAGCCTGAGCCAATACCTTGAGCAGATCTTGGGCAGTAGCTCCACATCCAGTCACACACACACCCAGAGGAAACTCTCGACTCCCAGACAATCTAACATGCCCAGAATCTTAGGATCATAGGTAAGGAAGCCACATCTGCCCCAACACCTGGAGTAACTGGGACCAGCAGGATTCAGGGATGCAAGAACACCACCAAGACAGTGGCACAGGTTTCTTCCAGCTCAACTCCCAGGTGCTCTAACATGCCCAGGACCATAGTATAACAGGATATAAGGAGCTTGGCCACACCAGGATCTCAGGATCCCAGAGGCAACATAACTCTCAGGAGCTTTGAGAAACACAGGATCTCAGGATCACAGGATCTCAGGATCACAGGATCACAGAGACATATGGACTCTGAGGAGTTATAAAACAAATAAGATCACAGGAGGGAGAAGCTTCAATCAGAGACAGCAAGGGTAGGTAGCACGAGAGATAAACAAATGGCAAAAGGCAAGTGTAAGAACATAAACAGCAGAAACCAAGGTTACTTGCCATCATCAATACATAGTTTCTCCCATGATATCAAGTCCTAGATACACCATCCCACCTGAAAAGCAGGATTTAGATCTAAAATTACTTCTCATGATGATGATAGTAGACTTTAAGAAGGACATAAATAACTCCCTTGAAGAAATACAGAACACAAGTAAACACCTAGAAACCCTTATAGAGAAAACTCAAAAATCTCTTAAAGAATTACAGGAAAACAAAATAAACAGGTAAATGAATTGAACAAAACCATCCAGGATCAAAAAATGGAAAGAGAAACAATAAAAAAATCAAGAAAGGAGACAAATCTGGAAATAGAAGACCTAGGAATGAGATCAGGAGTCATAGATGCAAGCATCATCAACAGAATACAAGAGACGGAAGAGAGAATTTCAGGTGCAGAAGATACCATAAAAAAACATCAAGACAACAGTCAAAGAAAATGCAAAAGCCAAAAAGGTCCTAACATAAAACATCCAGGAAGTCCAGTACACAATGATAAGACCAAACTTAAGGATAATAGGCATAAAAGAGAATGAAGATTCTCAACTTTTCAAGACAACAATATCTTCAACAAAATTATAAAAGAAAACTTCTTAACCTAAAGAAAGAGATGGTAAAAGAAGCTTACAGAACTTTAAATAGACTAGATAAGAAAAGAAAATCCTCCTGTTAGATAATAATCAAAATACCAAATACACAAAACAAAGAAAGAATACTAAAACCAGTAATGGAAAATGGTCAAGTAACATATGAAGGCAGACCTATCAAAAATATACCAGACTTCTCACCAGAGACTATAAAGGCAAAAAAATCACGGACAGATGTCATACAGACTCTAAGAGAACACAAATGCCAGCTCAGGCTATTACACCCAGCAAAAGTCTCAATTACCATAGGAGGAAAAAGTAAGATATTCCATGACAAAATGAAATTTATACAATATCTTTCCACACATCCAGCCCTACAAAGGATAATGGATAGAAAACTCCAACACAAGGAAGGAAAATACACACAAATAAATGCAAGAAATTAATCTTCTTTCAACAAACTCAAAAGAAGATAGCCACATAAACATAATTCCAACTCTAACAACAAAAATAACAGGAAGCAACAATCACTTTTCGTTAATACATCTTAACATCAATGGAGTAAATTCCTCAATAAAAATACATAGACTAACAGACTGGGATTGTAAACGGGACCCAGTATTTTGCTGCATACAGGAAACATACCTCAGTGAAAAAGACAGTCATTACCTCAGAATAAAAACCTGGGAAAATATGCAAGCAAATGGTCCCAAGAAACAGGCTAAGTAGTCATTCTAATAATAATGAAATCGACATTCAACCAAGAGTTTAGAAAAGATAAGGAAGAACACTTCATACTCATCAAAGGAAAAATCTACCAAGATGAACTATGAACTCTCAATTCTGAACATCTATGTTCCAAATGCAAGGGCACCCACATTAATTAAAAAAAAAAATTACTAAAACTCAAAGCACACATGGCACATCAAACAATAGTAGTGGGAGATTTCAACACCCTACTCTCAGCAATGGACAGATAATGGAAACAGAAACTAAACAAAGACACAGTGAAACTAACAGAAATCATGAACCAAATGGATTTAAAAGATATTTATAGAACATTTCATCCTAAAATAAAAGAATATACCTTCTTCTCAGCACCTCATGGTACCTTCTACAAAACTGACTATATAATTAGTCACAAAACAGACCTCAATAGATACAAGAAGATTGAAATAATCCCATGCATCCTATCAGATCACCACAGACTAAGGCTGGTCTTTAAGAGCAATAACAACAACAACAACAACAAAAAAAAAACAAAAAACAAAAAAAACAAAAAAGCAAAAAACAGAAAGCCCATGTACACATGGAATCTGAACAATGCCCTACTCACTTGGTAAAGGAAGAAATAAAAAAAGAAATAAAAGACTTTTTCGAATTTAATGAAAATGAAGGCACATCATTCCAAAACTTATGGGACACAATAAAAGCAGTACTAAGAGGAAAACCTATAGCTCTAAATGCCTCCAAAAAGGAACTGGAGATAGTATGCACTAGCAGCTTGATAGGACATCTGAAATCCCTAGAACAAAAAGAACCTAATACACCCAAGAGGACTGGAAGGCAGAAAATAATCAAATTCAGGTTTAAATCAACCAAGTAGAAACAAAAAGAACTATAAAAAGATTCAACACACCCAGGAGCTGGTTCCTTGAGAAAATCAACAAGATAGGTAAACCCACAGCCAGACTAACTAGAGGGCACAGAGACAGTATTCAAATTAATAAAATAAAAAATGAAATGAGAAACATAACAGTAACTGAGGAAATCAAAAGAAATCTTCAAGTCCCACTATAAAAGCCTATACTCAAATACACTGGAAAATCTGAATGAAATAGGAAATTTTCTAGACTGATACCAGGTGTCAAAGTTAAACCAGGATCAGATAAACCATAGTCCCATAACCCCTAAAGAAACAGCAGCAGTCATTAAAATTCTTCCAAATAATAAAAGCCCAAGACCAGATGGTTCAGTGCAGAATTCTACCAGAACTTCTTTTTTTTTTAATGTTTAAATTTATTTTTATTGGATATTTTATTTATTTACATTTCAAATATTATCCCCTTTCCAAGTTTCCCCTCTGGAAACCCCCCATTCCACCCCCTCCCCCTACCTCCACTACGGCGCTCCTCTACTCACTCACCAACCCACCACCTCCCACCTCACCACCCTATCATTACCCTACGCTGGGGCAACAAGCTATAACTAGACACAGGGCTTCCCTTCCCATTGATGCCAGACAAGGCCATCCTCTGCTACATATGTGGCTGGAGCATGGGTTCCTCCGTTTGTACTCTTTAGTTGGTGATTTAGTCCCTGGGAGCTCCGGGGGTGTCTGGTTGGTTGATATTGTTGTTCTTCCTATGAGTTGCAAACCCCTTCAGCTCCTTCAGTCCTTTCTCTAACTCCTCCACTGTGCTCAGTCAAATAGTTGACTGCAAGCATCCACCTCTGTATTTGTCAGGCTCTAGCAGAGCCTCGCAGGAGACAGCTATATCAGGCTCCTGTCAGCAAGCACTTTATTATTTTCTTATTTCCATATGGAAGCCACCATTATTCTTATACCTAAACCACACAAAGACCCAACAAAGAGAGAGAATTTCTCTTATGAACATTGATGCAAAAATACTCAATAAAATTCTTGCAAACTGAATCCAAGAACATATCAAAAATTCATCCATCATGATCAAGTAAGCTTCATTTCAGGGGTACAGAATGGTTCAATATATGGAAATCCATTAGCATAATCATCTAAATAAACAAACTCAAAGAAAATACCACATGATCATTAAATACTGAAAAAATATCCCTTCATGCTAAAAGACTTGGAAATATCAGGAATTCAAGGGCCATACCTTATCACAGTAAAAGCAATATACAGAAAAACAATAGTCAATATCAAATTAAATAGAGAAAAACTTGAAACAATCCCACTAAAATCAGGGACTAGACAAGGCTGGTCACTCTCTCCCTATCTATTCAATATAGTACTTGAAATTCTAGCCAGAGCAATTACAGAACAAAAGAAGGTTCAAGGATACAAATTGGAAAGGAAGAAGTCAAACAGTATTTGCAGAGGATATGATAATATACTTTAGAGACCCCAAAAGTTCCACCAGAGCACTCCTAAACCTGATAAATAACTGCAGCAAAGTGCCTGGATATAAAATTAACCTAAATAAATCTACTTAAAGGATAAACAGGCTGAGAAAGAAACTAGGAAAACAGCACACTTCACAATAGTCACAAATAATACAAAATATCTTGGTGTGAGTCTAACCAAGCAAGTGAAAGGTCTGTATGACAAGAACTTCAAGTCCCTGAAGAAAGAAATCAAAGATCTCAGAAGATGTAAAGATCTTCCATGCTCCAGGAAAATGACATAGGCCAAGGACAAGGAAGTAGGCTTCAGGCAGGAATCTGACATTAGGATAGAACAAAGAAGTAATTTCAGACAGGAATCTAGACATTAGGCTAGAACAATGAAATAATTTCAAACAGGAATCTAATTTTTAGGCTGCAATAAGAAAGTAGGCTTCAGACATAAAAATGACTTTGGCCTAGGACAGGGAAGTTGGCTCAGATATTTGGTCATCCTGATAAGCTCTTAGAAACAGTGATCACCTCACACCAGTCAGAATGGCTAAGATCAAAAACTCAGGGGATAGTAGATGCTGGTGAGGATGTGGAGAAAGAGGAACACTCCTCCATTGTTGGTGGGATTGCAAGATTTTGCAACCACTTTGGAAATCAGTCTGGCAGTTCCTCAGAAAATTGGACATAGCATTACCTGAAGACCCAGATATACTACTCCTGGGCATATACTCAGAAGATGCTCCAAAATATAACAAAGACAAATGTCCACTATGTTAATAGCAGCCTTATTTATAATAGCCAGAAGCTGGAAAGAACCCAGATGTCCTTCAACAGAGGAATGGATACAAAACGTATGGTACATTTACACAATGGAATATTATTCAGCTATTAGAAACAATGAATTTGATAAAATCTATGTAAATGGGTGGAACTAGAAAATATCATCCTGAATAAGGTAACCCAATCACAAAAGAACACACATGGTATTCGCTCACTGATTATTAGATATTAGCCCAGAAGCTTGAAATACCCAAGGTTTAACTCACAGACCACATGAAGCTCATGAAGAAGGAAGACCAAGTAAGGGTGCTTCGGTCCTTTTTAGAAGGAGTAACAAAATACTCAAGCGAGCAAATATGGAGACAAAGTGTGGGACAGAAACCGAAGGAGGGGCCGTCTGGAGACTATCCCAACTGGATATCCATCCCATGTACAGACACCAAAGGTAGACGCTGATGTGGATGTCAGGAAGTACATGCTGACAGGAGCCTGATATAGCTGTGTCCTTAGAGGTCTGTCAGAGTTTGACATATTTCGAGGCAGATGCTCACAGTTAACCATTGAACTAATCAAGGGGTTCCCAATGGAGGAGTTAGAGTGATGACTGAAGGAACTGAAAAGGTTTGCGGCCCCATGAGGAGAGCAACAATACCAACCAATCAGAGCTCCCAGGGTGTAAACCACCAGTCTGGGAGCACTTAGAGAGGAATCCATGACTCCAGCTGTATATGTAGGGGAGGATGGCACGCACTGTCGGCATAGTGGGAGAGGAGGTCCTTGGTCCAATGAAGGCTGGATGCCATGTGTGGGGGAATTTGAGGGTAGGGAGGTGGGAGGGGGGTAGTTAGAAGCACATCCACAGATCAGCAAGATAAGCAGGAGGAGGGGCAATGGGATAGGGGTTTCCTGGGTGGGTGGGTGGGGAATGGGGTATGTGGATAATATCTGAAATGTAAATAAAATATCCAATAAAAAAATGAAAAAAAAAAAAAGAAAGAAATAGTGATCACAGGAGTGCTCACATAATGGTGATTAATGTCTTGCTTATTATTTGAATATTTGTGTTTATTGTCTTACTTGTTCCTTGACTATTTGCATCTATTGTATTGCTAGACCCTCAACTCAAAACTGACCTTAATACATGCATGTAATTAAACTGGTATAAAATCAAAAGGAGGGGGGAATGGATAGGGGTTTCTATGGAGTGAAATGGGAAAAGGGCATGAGATCTGAAATGTAAGTAAATAAATATCCAATTAAAAAATAAAAAAAATAAAAAAAGACCTCCCATGCTCACGGATTGGAAGAAATAATATAATAAACATGGCAATCTTGCAGAAAGCAATCTACAGATTCAATGCAATCTCCTTAAAAATTCTAACTTAATTCTTCATAGATTTAGAAAGAACAATTCTCAAATTTATTTTGAATAACAAAATCCCAGGGTAAAGAAAACTATTCTCAACAATAAAAGAACTTCTGGGGAATTAGTATCCCTTACACCAGGCTGTATTACAGAACTATAATCATAAAATCCGCATGGTATTGGTACAGAGACAGGCAGGAAGATCAATGGAATAGAATTGAAGTCCCAGAAATGAAGACACAAACCTACGGTCACTTGATATTTGACAAAGGAGCTAAAACCATTCAGTGGAAAAAAGACAGCACTTTCAACAAATGGTGCTGGTTCAACTGGAGGTCGGCATGTAGAAGAATGCAAATCAATCTATTCTTATCTCTTTGTACAAAGCTCATGTCCTAGTGGATCAAGAACCTCCACATAAAACCAGATATATTAAAACTAATAAAGGAGAAAGTGGGGAAAATTTCCTGAACAGAAAGAACACCAATGGCTTATGCTCTAAGATCAAGAATTGACTATTGGACCTCAAAAAATTGCAAAGCTTCTGTAAGGCAAAGGACACTGTCAATAGGACAAAACAGCAAGCAACAGATTGGGAAAAGTTCTTTACCAATGTTATATCCGATAGATGGCTAATATCCAATATATACAAAGAACTCATGATGTTAGACTCCAGAGAACCAAATAATCCTCTTTAAAATGGGATACAGAGCTAAACAAAGAATTCTCAACTGAGGAATCTCAAATAGCCAAGAGGCATCTAAAGAAAATTCAAATTTCAACATCCTTAGTCATCAGGGAAATGCAAATCAAGAAAACCCCAGGAAACCAAGTAAGTAGACAAAGTGTGGAGCAAGGTCTGAAGAAAAGGCCATCCGATACTGCTCTACCTGGGGATCCTTTCCATATACAGTCACCAAATGTAGATACTATTATGGATTCCAAGAAGTACATGCTGACAGGAGACTGATATAGCTGTCTCCTGAGAGGCTCTAGCAGTGCCTGAAAAATAACAGGGGCAGATGCTCACAGCCAACCATTGGACTGAGCATCAGTTCCCAATGGAGGAGTTAGAGAAAGGACTGAAGGAGCTGAAGGGGTTTGCAATCCCATAGGCAGAACAACAGTATCAACCAACCAGATCCCCTAGAGCTCCCAGGGACTAACCCATCAAGCAAGGAACACATGTGGAGGGAGGGACCCATAGCTCCAGCCACATATATAACAGAGGATGGCCTTGTTGGGCATCAATGTGAGGAGTGGACCTTGGTCCTGTGAAGGGTCGATGCCCAGTTTAGGGGAATTAGAAGATGGGGAGGCAGGAGTGGGTGAGTGGGGGAACATCCTAATAGAAGCAGGGGGAAGGGATAAGGTGTAGGGTATTTCTGGGGTGAACCCAGGAAAGGGGATAACATTTGAAATGTAAATAAAGAAAATATCCAGTAAAAAAAAAGAATAAAACTGATAAATATACTCACTTTCAGTTTTTACATGAATACAAAATTTCAGACCAAGTAAATGAATGCATGTGATAATAATTAGTAGGTTGAATGTTAAAACTATGCTCAACTTTATAAAACAATATTCTACCAAATAGAATTCTAAGTTGTCTGCATTTTATTTCATTTTCCTATCAATAATAATTCTGCTTCTATGTCTTATTCAGCAACTTGAATCATTTAGCCTATTTTTATTTTCAATCTTTTCAGAATGTATGTAGAAATATTATGTTATTTTTTCGTTTGCATTTTGCTATGAAAATGACATTGAGATATTTTGAAAGCTTATTGTTTATCAGTATATATTCTTTGGTAATGAGATGATATTTATATAGTAAATTATAAGAATTTTTATTAACACATTTTCCCATTCTCAAGCCCTCCTTCTCTTGTTGAAACTCTTTTCCCCGAAAATCTTACCTAAAAGTTCATGCTTGCATTTTTAGTATGATTTACTGAGTTTAATGAGTTTCTTGCATGAGTATAGGTAGGAGAGACTTTATTGGAGCATGAGTAACTTATCATTTGCTATACCAATTTTAAGAAATGGCACACTCTCGTCTATAACAATCACTTGCCAATAAATATTACATCAGAAAGAGAGGGGGTTCATAGGGTTTGGAGTTTACTGAAGAATTTTTATAACTGCTTTTATACTCCTTAGGAAACATACAATCAATGAAAACAATTTCTGGCGAACCTTATAAATGTAGAGACTGTCTGTGAATGAATTTTATGATGAAATGTTGATTTCCTCAGTATTCTGCAGGTTTTACACAGGTATCAAAAGTACTGTGGGTTCATGAGTACAATCACCTGTATCATGTGCAGAAAACATCTTTTTGCTACAAAATGAACCATCGTTTTAATCTCATAATCTTTCTACTTCACCATTTGTAGTGGTCTCTGACCCATGGAGGATGATATAGCTGTCCTATTTAGAGCAAAGCATTCCATCAGCACGTATTCTTGCCATATTAGCCAATTAAAAGTTTTTTTTTTTTTTTTTTAAATAATATTGCTAAGCACTGTAGTAATAACCTTACCGGATAAAGGCCTGGTACAGCACTAATCTTTGGCTATGCACAGGAATATTTAGAATGTAATTTCAGAGCACATTTATTCAGCAAAAGAATAGTGAGTTTCCTCCAAATAAAATAATCTAAGATCTACCTAACCACAGTCTTTACAGTTATTTTTCTGTCATATTTACAGAAAATAAGCATATATTGGTTCTTTCCTGCTGAATGGCACTCAAATACAATAGAATATTGGTTACAACATAAGAATCTATCATTATGTATATGATCTTAGCTACTGGTATTTATTTAAAAGATGTAAAATCTGGATGTCATAAAGACCCATGGATAACATTTTAGGATCATTTTAATTGGCATGTATCTGTATTCAATATGTACCCATGGAAATTTGTTAGGTTCTCATGTCTGGCAACAAGGAATTTTGAACAAAGACACATGCAGAATAGAAGATATGGGCAAATTATTAGAAAAAGAAACAGCTCCAAAGGACAACATAAGTCAGAGCAGATAAAATGTTCAAAATCACAAACGCAAATGGGGCCTGCGGTGATCATTTGCATAGTGTCCATTTTCTGGCTCATTTGCATAGTCAAGGCTTCCTCATGTGATTCTACATAAAACATTATGCATTACCTGTCCCATTAGGCATCTGAAATGTCAACCCAGAGGGCATGTATGTCAGTAATGTGATGATTCACAGGTTACCTTTAGGTATTCTGAGAGCTCGCCATTCCTACACCATTGGTTTCAGGAAGCTTTATTTGACCTTGGCAGCTGGGGAAGGGTAGAAGGTGTTAGCCTACCTCTTGCTAACAGTCTTTTCTAAAATGCTAATTTGGTAGTCTTTTTAGAGGCTTGTTGTACCCCATTATCTACATTATTCACCTGCCTAAATCCCAATTTGATGGTATTAAGAGAAAATATGGACTCTCATCCTACTTTTTTAGAATCTCTGTACTGCTTTCCAAGAAGGTCATAGCAGCTACCAAACATCAGTGGTATAGGATGGCATCTTTGTGCATGTGTTCTTTCTTTTACTTAATATCCTTTTTCTCTGTGATAATATCCATTTCCTACAAAAATGAGATGATATATTGCTGTGTTTTAATTCATAGTACCCCATAGATCCTATAGCTTCTGATCACGCTTCTTTCTCCTTCTCTTTTTCTCATGAACAAAGATTTCCACTCCTTAACTAGTCTTCAGGATGTTAATGTTTTAGTATCTTTAATTGTGTCTGATACTGAACTCTCATTTTAAATACCCAGATAATGCTTGTGGCATTGTAATACCAGCAATATGAGCAAAATGGGGGCCATTAAATCAAACTTTTGTCTACCACAACAAACAAACAAACAACAACCGTGATGTCAGTGAACAGACTGAAGTATTTTGTTTCAGTAATGAAAAAACAGACAATATTGACCCTTATACATAAAACTCCAATGATTTTAAAATGTATTGTCCCTAAATTCTAATTCTGAGATTAATCACTCAGTATCTTCATTCATAATACCTTCCTTCAAATATTAGGGTTTCTTTGTCATTCTTAAGTGTAGTATTTATCTTTTCTCACTATTTCAGTGATGGAACTCCATCAAAAGTTGAAAAGAGTAAAGTCGTAAGGCAGCTTTCTAGCTGGTTAGAACACTACAAACGTATCTAATCTGTTCCTTCAAGTTTTTTTTTACTCTTCTTTTCTTAAAATAACACCTTTTTTTTTTGGATATTTTATTTACATTTCAGATGTTATCCCCTTTCTCTATTCCTCCCACCTCTACCAAGGAATCTTTTATCCAATCCAGAATCTTGGAGCTGATCTGTGACTTCCTATTGGTTGAGGGCACATTGTACTAGGAAGGAAATTTTAAAAATGAAGAAAAACTGTAAACTTATCCCAAAGTTGTTGTTGTTGTTGATCTTGTCTTTACTTAGTTGGATATTCAGATTATTTTTTAAATTTCTCCCAAGGTCACTTTTGTTATGGATAATATATCATTTTATATATCCATAGGAGAACAAATTATCAGAGCTTTTTATGTCACACTTGGGTTTTATTTAATGTTTTACAATATTATATACATTAAAATACATGTGATCAAATTTTCTACACCAAAAGTAATTTTTAATTTTTTTCCTTGTAGTTACATATCAAGCAAGTTATAAATGTTTAGATGACAATATTAAACATCTACATAATTAGAATTTTTATATTGTGTTGGTATACTGAATATTGTGTTATCACATAATTAACCTTTTCATAATGGCTTAAGAAATTACTTAATTTTTATTTTTTTTTAAAAGTTTGTATGTGTCTACATATGTATATTCATGCGTCAAGTACATACTGGTACATACTGGTGTCTTCCAATGCCAGAGAGCATGTGGGTATCTTGAACGGAGTTGCAAGTAAACATAAGCCTTCTCAATGCACAATCTAAGAAAAAACAGAGGCTCCTTGGTAGATGTCATGCAAGAAGAGCTGCAGTGGGCAAGTGAACTTCCTGGATATTTCCTACTATCTTGCTTAGCTATGATGGGTGATGAGACACAGACATTTCTTCTGACTACTAATGTGTTTTCTCATGTTTGTTATTGCCATATTCTTCATTTGTTTGGCTTTGTATAAGTGGAAAATGGGAGAACATCACTGCCTATACCCTTGTGTGATTACTTCTGGGCAACAGGCTACCCAATTGAAAATTTTCCTGTAGATCAACGTGAAGATAAACTTTCATAAATTAATGCTGTTTAAATGAATTTATGACTTTATAGAATTCCTAATTTGATTCAAATAATTTTTGGAAGTAAATTTAAGGAGGTGGTTTTAGTTCTTTTGCCAGAATGATATAACAAAGTTAGAATCAAGAAGACTGTGTGCCTCCTCCTCATAGAATAGTGAGCAAAGACTGCAAAATAAGGAAAAATATGCTTTCTTTTTTTTGGTTTTTTTTTTTTTTTTATTGGAAATTTTATTTACATTTCAAATGTTCTCTCCTTATCCCATTTCCCCCCTCCCTCCCAGGAAACTCACTATCCCTTCCCCCCTCCTCCTGCCTCCACGTTGGTGTAACCCCCCCCTCCCCCCCCCGTACCTCACCTCCGCACCCTTGAATATCCTCCCCCCACGACGTCCAGCCTTCATAGGACCAAGGATCTCTTCTCCCACTTATATGTAGCTCCCTTGCATATATAACTGGAGCCATGGGTCCCTCCCTAAGTGCTCCCAGGCTGGTGGTTTAGATCCTGGGGGCTCTGGTTGGTTGGTATTGTTGCTTTCCTCATGGTGTAGCGAATCTTCTCAACTCCTTCAGCCTTCACTCTATCTTCAGCCATTAAAGGCTAGGTTCACAACCAAAATATGCTTTCATAAATTGCACTAAGAGAAATAGGTTTGGGACACATTTGTGATCAAGGAAAATCATTCATTCTAGATCATATCCAAGGATGAAGCAATAGTGTGTACCGTGACACAGCAAGGCCATGTGAAATTGTTGCTTTGAACTTAAAATGAGCTCATAGAATGAAACTCTGTTTTAAACTTACTATCAACATCCCTCTGTAATTCCTTTTTATGTGTAACATTGTATTTTTGAGGTAATTTTCTAAAGAACTTTTGTCTAAGAAACCATCGGCTTTTGTACCCCAGAAGAATAAGAGAGAGTTAAAAGGCAGAAGTCATCAGTCTCTGGCCTTCTTCCAACACTGTGTCCCACCTCAGTGACTGAGCCTGTGTGGGCTGGTCCAGACAGTCCCCTAAAAGAACAAAGAGTGCTTTTAACCACAGAGCCATCTCTTTCATTCTTCCTAATGTTTAAATGCATTCATGTCATTCAAATAAACATGACAAACTTTATATGAATTATTAATTTTATAGTACATTGATTTTTATATACTGGCTCTCAAAATTTTGTGTGTTTTCTCCTTTGTTTTTTTGTAACAAATATAAGACTTGTTTTTATTATTTATATTTGTCCACTGTTTTATGTAAGAGTATTGTATAACTTGGATGACTAACTTTTAAATGAAAATTTGGGGAAATTTATGATATAGTAAATATGTAGACATTTTATACTACTGTAGAATTTTAGTAGAAATTGATGGAATATGATTTACAGAGTTAATATTTATTGTACACATACATACACATAGGTGAGGGTACATATACTCACATAGATAAAAAAGATAACCATGACTATCTCTATCAAATATCAAAAGCTTCTTCAACACTGCATATAGTACTACATATTTTCATGCTCTTGATTTGTCAGTAAAGTTTACACACAATATAACAAAACATTATTAATATGCTGGGAGGACATAGGCATTTTAGGTAATCATTAACATCATTTTCCTTTCTTGTTTGTTATCAAGTTAATTGATGAACTTTAATTTGCTTATTACTTGAAATAGTTCCCTTTTGCCATTGATATGTTCATGGTGCCTCCAAAATATTCACTTATTAGGATTTAGTCATTTTTATTTTATGTATATGAGTGTTTTGACTGCATGGATGAATGTGCACTTTGTTTATACATGGTGCCTACAAAGATGAGAAGATGGCATCCTATCCCCTTAACAAAGAGTTATAGATTGTGTGAACTGCCATGTGGATGGTGAGAACAAAAACTGAGTCTTCTTCGATCTCAGTAACTGCTCTTATTAATAAGTAATTGCTCAAAGCCCCCAAGATATATTTAGAGTAAATATTTTTATTGCAAATATTTTGAAGACTTTATCATTGCGTTGTGGAGGTTAGCTTTTTATGGCTCTTACTATTTCCATCTATACTTAACCAACTCTTTATGCCATGCATTATATTGTTATTACAAAGATTTTCTTTCTCATGATTAAAATGACTTTGATTCTTAACCTTGTCACTAAAATTTTGATTTATAATTTCAGCATAGATAGATAGATAGATAGATAGATAGATAGATAGATAGATAGATAATTTTAATGCCATTTGGAACAGGTACAATCACCCATATCCAAGTACATTTCCATTATTTTCTTAAAGTTACTGTATTTCTAAGATCTATAATTTGGCCTGTGACAACTGAATAAGTGTGATGAAGATGCAAGTTTAGTTAGACTGTGATCTATGCCCCCAACATTTTCCTTCAGTAATAAACTCCAAAAGAAGCAAGGGTGGATTCTTTCAGTGATGAGCCTCTATCACAGAAAAATAATTCCCAGGTCCTCCAGTTTTATATATCCCCCTCCAGGCAATTCTTAAAGTCAAAGCCTTGCCTTTAGAACCTGAGAGGAAACTGTATTTGGAGGAGGTATGCCCTAGATCAGCAGTTGACAAAAAGACAGAAAGAAATTCAAAGAAATCCAATGGGACAAATGCAGACCAGACATGACCTAGTTTTTACAGGCCCTTCACTATGACTAGTTTATACATTTTTAAAGATTGTAAAAATATAAGAATCGTATATGACAGAGACCAGTGTGGACTTCAAAATGTAAAGTATTTACTATCTAGCCTTTTTAACAACAACAAAAAAAAAATTTCTTAAGGTATCTTCGAGATAATAATTGGATAGACTTAAGAGGTTGAAGAAGGAAAGGAACATGCCTTCATATCTAGTCAGACTTTTTGGAAGAAAGTTTGAGCACTACCTTACCAAATGATCTAATAATGCTCAATTTCTGACCACCATTGGCACACATATTTGTGTGATAGTTCATATACATGGACGTACACATGCATGTTTATACACACACAAATATGTACACATATATATATGTGTGTATGTGAAAAATAAAGCAAAATACTTTTAAAATAATGTTAGAAGATAAATTCAACTATCTTTTTTTGTGTTTGTGTGTTTAATTTTTGCTACTTTGGTTTGCTAGAATATCAAATTGCAACTTATTCAGCCAGTATACTAGAGTTTGTGATATAGCCTCTCCCATTGTCATATTCTTAAGCATTTGAAGGGATGACAACAACAGATTTCCTGGATCTCCAATTTTCATATGTTAGACCATCTGGTATCTCATCCTTCAAAAAAAACCTTAAAAAAATTCTTGTAACATCTCAAACATTACACAGTAGTGTATAGGTATACATTGTTATATATGCATGTACTTATTTGTGAATAATCACTTGTACCTGTGCATATAGCCAGGTGTATTTATAACTGTATATCTAAATATATACCTAATGCTTGTTTTATGTCTCTGGAAATGTCTGACAAATATAGAACTTGATATCCAAAGTGATTCCATTTAGAAACTGCTTTTAAAAACCATGTACTCCTTTTACATATAAGTGTTTTGCATATGTGAATGTATTAGTACCATATGTATATAGTGCCTGTGGAGAACAGAAGAGGATTTTAGATCAACTGAGCCTGGTAGTGTAGGCAGATGTGAGCTGCTATGTGGGGGTGGTAAACCAAACCTGGATTTTCTGTAAGAACAAAATCTGCTCTTAAACATTGCATATCTGCTGCTGCTGTGAGATAATTGAGAGAAATGGATTCTGTAGTTTGGGAAGATCATACGTAGGAGAACACTAAATTCTAAGTCTCTCCACCCCCTAGAAACTGCTTTTATTTAAAAACAAAAGAAATGCTACCTTACAAAGTTCCACAAATGAGAAGGAAGAAGCTTCCATTTTGCATCTTTCACCTTTACTTTGCATACAGGCATGTTAATTATTCAAAAGTGTCAAATTAGAGAATTATAAAATGTAATCTATCTAAAGTTTGATGGTTCAACTCCTTCTGTCCTGGAAAAAAATTGTAACTGAACAATTTTCCATTTTTAGAATGTTCTCTTCTAGATGCCTCAAACCAGAATATGACTGGACAGACCACCCCAATGAAGACAATTATCAATGATGTGTATACATCTGTATGATAGAGCAATGGTAATTATCTCCTGACAACCAGTTTTTCTCCTTAAACAATAACAAAATTTTCAGACCACACTGCAGAACCAGAACTGAAAAACAAAACAAACAAACAAAAAAAAAAAAGACCACACCTCGAGTAGGATTGCCTACTTCTTGTTACCTCCCAAATTTTTCTCTTTTATACCTAAAATTTATTTGAATACTCTGATGATGAACATCTGCTCATAGGACTCCTTATCTAAATTGCCTCTGTTTTCTACCATGATTGGACACTTTGCACTAGCATTTTGGTATAGATAGTCGAGATTACCCTATTGAGAATAAAACAGAAGCTCTTTTATTACAATTTTGGTTCTAGTTCTAAAAGTACTGAATGCCAAATATTAACATTCTGAATTGATTTGTATTTCTAAAATTGCTTTCAAATACTATATAGTATATACATATAGATGTGTATGTGAGTGTGTGAGCACACCCATGTTTGTTTGTATGTTGATGTCTTCACAGTAATAGGACAAGTGATAGTCCACTTTGTGAAAAGTTTACAAATATATACAAGTTATTATTTATGGTATTTATGAGAAAATAGACTTAGAGCAAAGAATATGAACAAAAGTAGAAATCATTTAAATTCAAAGAGTGTGATGTGATTTTTATATAAACAAAGCTTCTACCTGATACAAGAGTTAAGCATTTGCATAAAAGTGCTACAAGGTTGGGAAATAATTCTTTTTTGTAAACACAAAAAATTCCTTCACAGAAAAGACTAATATTTAATGTTTCTTAAAATAATGTATTTTTTGGCATAGAAGAAAGAATTGTAACAGAGTTCCTTGAAAAAAAATCCCATTGAAAAAAATTTTATCACACTGTTAGTCAAATATACTATATATGTTTGAATAGTTGATTAGGAACTTGCAGAAACCTAATTACACAAAGTTTGACAAAGTATTTTGGAGGTTTGTTATGTAATTAGGTTGTCAGAATAATCCAGTTGAATGAAGATATTTGTCTTCTCGGTGATTGACCACTCAAGAAATCTCAACAGATTATGATTTTATTGGTCAATGGAATAGAATGAATGTTCTAGGACTACAACTTGATCTCTTCTTTTCTTACATAAACTCTTGCCATTATATAATACATCCAAAAATAAGTGTTTATGCTCAAAAAGATAAATGTTTGATCTTTATATTAGTTACTTTTCCCATTGATGTAACAAAATGACTGACAATACTTGAGAATGTATATATTTTTGTGTACAGTTGCAAGGTAATGTCTATCATGGTGTAGAAGTCAAAGAAGCAGCAGGAGCTTGGGATAGTTGATAGCATAGCATCTAGAGTAAGGAATGAGACAGTGATGATCAAAGCCAGTGCTCAGCTTTCTTTCTCATTTAATTAATGACTGCTAGTTCCATCTCATGAGAAGTGGCCTTTCACACTTGATGAGGGGGTTGTCTTCTCAATTCAGTTAACTTAGCATCTTGAAATTTCTTCATGCATATGCCCGGCAGTTTTTCTAATACCTAATTGTAGGTCTTGTTATACTAAGATATGGAGACTTGTACACATCAGAGATTAATTGGCTACTGAGATGACGAAAATCTCATTCTGACATCAGAAGAAAGGAATACTGAGCCTTTAATGAAAGTAATTTTGGAGCTTCCAGCTAGGGACTTGGGGATATATTCTTTCCTAGAAGGACAGTTATAATGGATATTTATTCTAGAAAAAGATTGCCCCTTTGAGTATATAGACTTTCAACCATATTTATATTGTATGACTTTTTAAAAATGTCTTATTTAATAGAAATGGGGTGATATGGGGATACCAGGAAACTATCACTCAGTGAATTGAGACTTAGCACACTTGTCTGTCAATAAGCAAATTAAGAATGGAGCTACAGCATAGAATATTATAATTTATCCCAATTATCAAGAGAAATCAAAAATACTCCATGATGGATCTTAGAAAGAACATGTTTGTAATAGAGAAGACTTTTAAGTGCTTCTTGTGCAACTAGAGCCAATGGAAAACTAAATGAGTAAGTCTAAGCAAGACAATTATTGCAATCTTAGTTAAGTTGGGGTTTTTTTGTTTTTGTTTTCTATGCTAAAGATCATGACCAAAAGCAACTTTGTTTGGGAAGAGTTTATTTCCTTACAAATCCTAAGAGACAGTATGTTGAGGGAAGACAAAACAGAAACTCAAGGCAGAATGTGGAGGCAGAAACTAAATCAGAATCATAGGAGAGTGCTGCTTCCTGGATTGCCCAGCTTGTTTTCTTTTATTCCCCAGGATCAGTCCAGGGAGTGCACCATCCACTATGGGCTGGCCTGGCCTCTGTCATATCAATGATTAATCAAAAATTAAAAAAAGGCCTCACATACTTTCTTAATGATCAATTTTTATGGTTGCAGTTTTTCAATTGAGGCTCCTTTTTATCAGATGACTCTAGCTTGTGTCAAGCTGAGAGAAAAGGAAATAAAAGAAAGAAAAGAAAAAAAGAAAAGGAAAGGAAAGAATAACAACAAAAACAAAAAGCCAACCAGGACAATGGCCTAAAAACTATGGAGCTAAAAGTTTTGTTTTATTCTACTAGATAAATATGTGCAATCAGCTGAGGTAATGATTAAAGATCAGAAATATACTGTAGATATGAAAGAAGAATTTCTAAATATCAACAATGATAAGTTACAAAAAGAAGACTATAATATGTGTGAATGTGAATATTATTGATACATCTTTAAGTTTATCTGTTTTTATAACTGTGTTTTCTATTAATTTTATTTGCTTCTCAACTTAAAAATATTGAGTTTGTATTATAGTGTTCTTGATTATTTAAATAATGAGATATGAGGAACTTTGCTAAAGAGCCAGTACATTTATTATTATTATTATTATTATTATTATTATTTATTATTGCAGATTTGTATAAAATAGATTTATCATATTACACAAAACTGCAACCTTGATAGTGTCCTTATTTGAACCTCAATTTGTTAATAAAAATTAACATGCATATAGGACCCAAGTGGACAATTCCTATACATGTTATGATTAATTTTATATATTATCTTGATTAAAATGAGGTGACCATAAAATTATTATTTGTGGTTGTACCTGTGAAGTAGTTTATTGGTCATATTAACATTTAAATGGACTCTGTGAAATATATCGTATTCCTCAATCTAGACATACATCTTCCAATGTGTTGAGAGATTTACTAGAATATAAGGAATTTCATGATTCTTATGAAAATATAATACACAGATGAAATGGTTCGTACTATTTTCTTTCCTCTTTCCCTGACAGTAAGAGCTCTCATTTTCTCCATCCTTAAGAGATACATTCTTGTTACATATCATTTTTGTTGTTCTTGTTGTTGTTTTGTGCCCCTTGTCTTCAAGTTGAATTATTCTCAGCTTACTTTGGACTAGTTGGCAACTCTTGGGATCCCAGTGGTTACTTTAACCAATCCTCAGAAGAATTCTTTTATGAACGAACATATAAAACAATAAGAAACACAGCAAGATCTATTATATAATAATATCTCATCTATTCTATTTCTTTGTAGAATACTAGCAAATATAGGACTGTTAATTTTAATTATATGAAATATATTATTTTATGTATTTCAGAACATCTTTTCCTGAATACTTAGATATTCAATGCATAAACAAAATAGCATATTATAGCTTATAACCTTAGGAATAACATTTAAGTGGAACTGATATTATTTTAAAAATAATCAAATGTATTCACCTATTTTGTGTGTGTATGTGTGTGTTGTGTGTGTGTGTGTGTGTGTGTGTGTGTGTAAAGACATTTGGCAAAAGTTATTAATGGAATCAAACACAAAGTGTCATGGTTGATGGAAAGTGCTTTTAACCATAGAACTTCTTCACCAGCCTCATGACTGATATTTCCAAAATAAATCTCACAAGTAAAGAACAAGGTGCAAATGCTTTATGAATAATCAGGTGATTTTACAAACATGGAAGTAAATTTGAAACAAATTTTCAATCTCTGCTTAACTTTGCAGTGTAACTCTCCATTTTCCAGTATTTGCATTTCTGTCTGTATTCCTTATCTATAAATGTCACTAACAATACAAAGTTCATGCAAGCAGAAATATACTATTTATATTTTTAATAATTTAATATTATATTTAAGTTTATTCTCCAAAACATAGGCAAACATGCAGAATTTCTTTTAATGGTGAAAGAAATTAAATAACAATCTCTGTGTTATAAGAAAAAGCACAAGTAAAAACAAACATTATATAACACATAAAATAAGTATCTTAAAATAATCCTTATAAGGCCATTATTTGTAGCTGTAATTATTTAAACCACCAAATTTGTTGCGGTAAATCTCTGACCCAAATAAGACCAGTCAAGGAAAACACAGCTCAATAATTATGGGTATAAATTGCACGCCTAGGTTTGGCAGATTTACCACTACAGTACTCTAATCCCCAGCTATGAGAAACCTTATAACTTGTGGTTTATCCAGGCCACGTGGTTGTCCTTCCAGCTCTGGCTCCTCCGTCGTTGGCTTCCTACTCCTTCAACCATCGACTTCCTTCTGCTACTACCTCTGCTTCTACCTTTTATATTGAATTCCTCTCACTCTCTCCTCCCCTAAGCCTTTTTCTCCGCCTCCCCTTCTACTGCCCAATCTCTGGCTCTAGTCTTTATTTTACAGGTTTTAATTGGTCAGAAGGTTCACAAGACATCACCTGTGTACAGATTCAATCATCCTCTGCAGCCCCTCCCAGGAAAGTGAAACTAGGATCAAAATACAAGGCTGGGGCTATCCACTGGGAACTAGGATCAAATACAAGGCTGAGAGTATCCACAACAATTATTATTTTCCTAAAGAATACAGAAGTTATTAAATATCTCTGATGTCTGTGCTTTAAAATTTTTAAATTAAATGTTTATGAATATCATAGAATTCAGAATATAAAATAGTACCTATGAAGTCACTTATTTCTAATTTAGGAAATTAACAATAACTGAACAAAGCACTGCAGTTAATATAGCCTTAAACGTGTTACTACTGTACTGTTTATCAGATTTATGAATTAAGTAGTCACACTTAAAAATCCTAATCCTCATTCCTGTCACCATATTACTTGACATCTTTTCGGAGTATAGGTTGTGTTAGACAAGGATATAAGTACTGAGCTGTAGTGGTAGCTCAGCTGGTTGAATGCTTCTCCTTGCATGATGATTGCCTTTGTTTAACCCAACACTATGTAAATTTGGCATGATTGTTCCTGAAATCCCTGCATTCAGAGAGTTAAACCTGAAGACTCAGAAGTTTAATGTCATCTTTGGCTATATATGACTTCTTAGGCTTACCTGAATGAATGAAGATATCTATTTATGTATCTTACATCTATCTATCTATCATGTGTATGTTTTTCTGTCAGTTTCACTATGTAAATAAAGAATACTTGAAACTCAACAAATATTAGCTTCTTTTTCTATTGTGTTAATTATGCATCTAAAAAGATTTGGAGGAGAAAATAGAAGAAGGAAGAATAATACTACAAATAACATTATAGTGGTAACTTGATGATAACTAATTATTAGAATTGACCTTTTATATATTTTAGATGCATTTGTTTGTTGTATTGGAGTTTGAAGGATGAACAAGAGCCTCACAAATTCTAGGTGAGCACTGTTCTACTGAAATTTATCTCACAACTCCAAAGATTTAGATTTTTATACAAAAATTACATATATACCACATATTTCACTAATGTATGCCTAGAATGTATTCTATTAACATCAGTTTGATGGCATATAATAACTACCTGAAGGAAGAGAGATAGATAGCTAGACCTTTGATGATGAAAGTCAGCAAATTAGAGGCTTGCAGGAAGGGAAAATAGAGCTTCAGGGAATGATTGAGGATTCTAACAAAGACAATTGTAGGAAAAAAGTGGAAAGTAAATTCTGAAAAGGTTACAGATAAAATAATCACAAAAATATTTATGAACACAGAGTTGAATACATGCCTTACTAGAAATGGAGACTTAAAATTTATATTCTTATACAATATAACAAACCACAAAGTGATCCAATAAGAACTATTTCTTTCATGGATTTTGGTTCAAATTCTTACTTGAGTTCCTGTTCTGATTTCTCTTAATGATAGACAATGACCTGGAATTAGTTAATCCAGTTTAACCTGTCAACTATCTGGCTAGCAGTCCACTGTCTAGGAAAATAGCTTTACCTGAAGACATGCTAACAGAGGGGAGACTTTTTGAAATATAGACCAAAGTCCAAGAATGTTTTCTTTTGGATATGTGTGCTTCCTCAATCATTCCTGAAGCTCTATTTTCCCTTCCTGCAAGCCTCTAATTTGCTGACTTTCATCATCAAAGGTCTAGCTATCTATCTCTCTTCCTTCAGGTAGTTGCCAAGATTTTATGCTTGCCTACTTTAATGATTTTCTCTAAAACTTACAAAATTGTCCTCAAACTTAAAAAAAAAAGCAAATAAATAAAGAAAAAAGAGAATCTGCACTAGATAGCCTAACACATGAAATCAGTAATAGAGTTTAGAAATTGAGCAAAATATCATAAAAATTTATATTGATTCTAATGTTTGGAGGACAAAGTAGGTATATCTCTATTAGTTTGAGGCAAATTAGTCTTCATTGTGATTCAGGTAATGAATAGTACATAAGTGTCTTGTTTCAGAGAAAACTTAAATAAATAAATAAATAATAAATAAATAATAAATAAACAGGCAAGCATACACTTTAAGTTATACAATGATATATCTAGCATTTGGGTGGGTACCATATACTTTTCATAAAGTGTTTTTGGCTTTGCTGCATTAAGAAGGTATCACTTACAGCACACTAAAAGTATATAAAGTAATTTCTGAAATTGTTTTATTAAATATCCAGTAACATGAGATATCCAATACTTTGCCTGAATGTCATGAAGTCTGCACTATTCTGAGATATTTTCCTTAGATATGTGTAATCTAGACTTCTGTTGATACACTCTTGGTATCTCTGTCCTATATTCATCATCTTAAAAAGATAGTAGTCATGGACTGGGGCTGGCACACAACTTGCAAGGAAATGATTTTCATCCCTACCAATTATAATAAGCTAAACAAACTCATATTGAAGATGATTTCAATTGTTCTATTTAAAATTAGTTTCCTGCTTAAAACCTTAACTGTAAATTTAACCTCATATTGTGGTAGTAAGGGTAAGATTTTAATATATAGATATTGAAATACAACTTAGTCATCATTTTGCATTATCAAGTATGTGTTATAAAAAGTGCACTCTCTTTGGAAATGAGAATAAAATGTTCCCCAAAGGGAATAATTTGTCTTGACATAGTAGCATTGTTTTCAGCAGAATTAAAATACTTGGAATCTGTATGACAAACATAGGTCAATGTTCTAGAATAACCAAATGCTATGTACCATGCTTATAAACCATGAGCCCATATAGATCATTCATCTCTTCATGTGATTCTTTCAAATATTTTATAATAGTAATTTCATAAACAACTAATATACCTTACTTAGAATATATGTTTGAAGATTGTGGTATTGTTCACTGATAGAGCCATTTGAATCCTGGGATCAAGGATCTCTGTTTCATCTTCAGAATTCTCCATGTACAAGCAAATAGAAACAATACAACATGATCAATGTCTTAGTTGCTTTTCAACTGCTATAATAAAACACCATGACGAAGGCAACATACAGAAGGTAGAACTTAATAGTAACTGCCTGTAGTTTCAGTGGAATAGAAGTCCATGACCATCATAGCAGAAAGCATGGCAGGAGGCAGGAAGGCGTGATGCCGTAAGCTCATTTAATAATTTACATCCCAATCTACAAACAGGGAGCAGAGATGGTGCACAGTAAGAAAAGAGGAAGGCTTGTGAAACCTGAAAACATGCCACGAGTAATATCTCCTCCATTAGGGCACAAGTTCTAATTTTTCTTAAACAGCCAAAAACTGGGGATCAAATATTCAAATGCCTGAGACTTCAGAAGGGTATCTAACTCAATCCACCACAATCAATTTTCTGTTTCCTTTGTCATGTAGTCATTTGTGAATGAAAAGTTGTGGAAAGAAAGGAATGAAAAGTATGTAAAGACTACAGTGATTGGGAGAGATTCAATGTTCCAGATCCAAAAGCTAATTATCTTATTTAGGCTTATCTTTTGCCCCTAGAATAACCATTCCTTACATACCTTTGTATTGGGCCTGCCACCCTATGACTACAGAGATACAATTTCCTTTAGAATTTAACTTAGCAGACTGCTAGTTTTCATAAACCCAGAAGATAAAATGTCATCATATATCATATGAGGCTTATAGGAGAGATTCCTCTATCTTGCTAAAACTTTCTCTCTGTTCTACTCAGATTTTCAAATTGCCTTGATTTATTTCCATGAAAACTTTAAATACCATGAAAACTTCATAATAATGCTTCCATGTTGAAACACAGAATTTGGAGAAATTTAATCTGTATTGCTGGGCCATGGTTGCACAAATTGCCTCCAGAATGTACTGCTGTTACCTTTTCATTGAAAGCTGTGTATTTTATGTCAATATCATCATACAATCTATATTTGTTCAAAGATTTAAAGAGTGTTATAGCAAATCAATAATAATTTATCTAAATGTCATAAATGGAACAACTAACAATATTAACTTGGTAACTAAATATATTAACAGCATAATTTGAATATTAAAGTATAATCAGTGAAACAATACTTCCATTTTTACAAAAGAATTAAGGTTCTGAAGAGCTTGCCAAATATAAATTTCTTATTCAGTACTTCTATAATGGTAGTACCACAAGTTCTTTTTGTTTAACAAGTCTCTAAGTAATTCTAATATAATTGATTTAAATATAAGAATGATATTTTCCAGATAGGATATATTTAAAAAGCAAACAAAAACAAACAAACAAACAAACAAACAAAAAACGAATTACCTGTAATCATAATCTCAATGGCTTATATTGAATGAGATGAACAAGTGTTATATACACTGTTGGGAAGATATAAATTAGTAAAACTATTTTGGAAAATAGTACAGAGAATCTTCAAATAAACAACAACAAAACAAAAGAAAGCAACAACCTAAAAAAACACTAAAAATAAAAATACCACTTGGTCCAGCAATAATACTACAATATGCAATATGTCCATTGAAAGAAAGGGCATATCAGCAATTTAATGTTTAATACAACAGTATTCACAATACTTAAGATTGTATTGTCTATTAACTAATCATTGGATAAACAGTTAATACTTTTCTGGCTAGAGGGCAGAAATGTCAGAAGTATTGGGGAACTGTGCCTGGTTCACAAATGACTTTCAGAGATTTCAGTGAGTGGAAATACTACATTGGTCTCAGGCTATTCCAGTTTTGGATTCCACCTCCTATTGCTCTGTTAACTATAGAAATGTAAATATCAGTTTGCAATTCTTTGGGTTTAAACTATGAAAAACTGAACACATGTAACCTTTTATTCTAAGTTCAACTTCTAGTACTGGTTGAAGACCTGATATCACAAGTTATCCAAAACTGAAATGTAAGGAATGAAGATCTCTTTAATGAGATAATAACTTTTTCCCTCCCAGAAGCTTCCTCTCCAAACAGATGCTTGGAGTTCTTTCCCTCAGGCAGTACTATGCACCTCTGCCATGAAGCCTGCTTGCCTTTCTAAGGGCACAAAATCCTAACTTTTCCTTTATCTATATTCTGTTTCTCTCAGATACTAGTGAAAGTAAAGTCTGCTTTAACTGGTAGTCTAGGCTGTTTTACATTTCCTCTGAAGCACTTTCTGTTGTCATCTGGCTGCTTGCCAACTTTCATTACAAAAGGCATGCCTTTCTCTATTCTCTGTTTCTATTTCCCTTTTGACAGCTGCTAAGATTTATAGATTGTCTACCCTATTGTTTTCCTTTTAAATTGGAATAAAATTGTCCTCGAATTTCAAAGAAAGTAAGAGATGCTACACACATACTTTGTGGGTCTTACATATAAAAAGTCTACTAAGATATAGAAAAGGATGAATGTAACCATTAACAGCATCTATGAACTTGATAGTTTGTTAAATAAAATCTATCTGAAATAAAATAAAATAATTGTACTCTCAGTCATATATAGAAAACAAAAAATAATCTCCTAGAATCAGAGGAGAATTTTAGTTTCAGAGGCTTAGAATGGTATGTGTAGGGAAGGTAAGTACAGGCTGGCTACAAAATTAGGTAAGATTATGAGTAACATACTTTTACATGGTAGTGTTTATGTTGTTAGACAATAATTAACTACACATTTCAAAAATATCTAATAAATATTTTAAAGTGTTCAATAACAAGAAAATTTAGATAATGGAACTAATTAATATGTTTACATATATATAGTATATAATATATATTAATTTAACCATAACATATTTTGTTTTAGTTACCATTGAACTTCAATTTGACACAGTGTAGAATTACATGGCAAATAATTAGTTGGTATAAATATAATTGTGGCTTTTATTTTCCCAGGTGAAATGATAATGTGAGAGACTTATCTAAGCTTTATAAATACATGCCTTGGGCTGAACCCAGACCATTTCTATCTAACTATTCAAAGGCCTAATCGATCTGGAAGGTTCTACCCTCTATATAATCTAATTGTCTACTAGCCTGGATCTTGAAGTCTTCAGCTTCCTGCTTTGGTCTACTAATCTAGGCCTAGAATATTTCAGCCTCCAAGAGTTACATTGAATAAATTCATTCATTCTAGCTCTTGATTTGCTCTGGATGGCTGGTTCAACTCAGCTATTCTGGCTCAAACTCCTCTCCAAACTGAATGACTCAATTCATCTTCTCTTGGTGTCTTACTTAGGTTATCAATGCTGTGAATGGACAACATGACAAAGGTAACTCTTTCTAAAGAAAAAAAAAAACAATTAAATATTGGGGCTGGCTTCCAGTTCAGAGGTTCATTCTATTATCATCATGGAGAGAAGCACAACAGAGTGTAGGCAGACATAAAGCTGGAGTTCTACCTCTTGCTCTTCAGGCAGAAATAGGGAATTGTCTTTTGTAGACACCCAGAAGGAGGCTCTAGTTCCACACTAGGTAGAATCTGAGCACAGTGACTCACTCCCTCCAACAAAGTCACACCTACTTCAACAATGTCACACTTCCTAGTACCTAGCCCATTCCCTGTGGGTCAAGCATTCAAACACATGAGTCTATAGGAGCCAAACCCATTAAAACCACCACACTAGGCTTATGATTGAATTGCTCTCTTGTAAAATCTACCTCTGAACTTCATGAATTACACTGAACTGAACTACTCTGAACTGTACTGAGCACAACTGAATCGAATTCTCTCTCTTTCACTGTTATTTAAGTAACCTCTTTCCTATCTGTTCCAATGAGAGTTGGGCATATCCTATCTCTGCTCATTCTGTACAATCTTTCTCTGATTAGTTATTTTGTCTGCCCCTTAATTAGATGTCACTATTTGGGTTTAAATGCATCTAATAAAGATTTATCCATATTTCAGCCACAGGGATGAAAGGTGTGTATTAGGGAAATATAAGTATTCCAGCCAAAAGGATTAAAGGTATGTATTCCAACCAGATTGTATTTTT
Source organism: Mastomys natalensis (assembly GCA_021653895.1). Classification (NCBI taxonomy): domain Eukaryota; kingdom Metazoa; phylum Chordata; class Mammalia; order Rodentia; family Muridae; genus Mastomys; species Mastomys natalensis. The sequence goes on along the minus strand of JAJTUV010001736.1, from coordinate 23,816 downwards.
GGACTTGATTCCTTGCCGGAGCAGCCATACTGCCAAATTAAAATTCCTCTACAAATTGTGATTAACTATTTATCAGGATGGCCTACGAGCATGACTGTTGGGGACAGTATTAATTGATAATTGATGTAGAAGGACTGAGTCCACTATGGAAGTTCCATTTCCTGGGCAGTTAATCTTGAGTTGAACAGGAAAACTAGTGAAGTATGAGCCAGGAGCTAGCCGGAAATCAAACCAGCAGGCATCATTCATCTACAGTGGTTTCTGCTCCTGTCCATAGGTCCATCAATGATGGACTCTGTTCTGGAAGTGAAAGCCAAATATAGTCTTTCCTCCCTACATGGCTTTTGATTAGAGTGTTATATCAGAGTAATAAAATAAAACTAGAATAATTATACATATATGCGTCTATATCAAAATCTCACACAATATCACTTAAGTATATGCAATTATTTTGTATTGATTAAAAATATATAATACAATCCTTGAAAAAGCAGCAGGTAGCATTAGTCTATTTATGCTACTGTCAAAACTAAAAAGAAAAAATATTGATGATTTATTATATGGAGAAGAATCATGAAGAATAGGAAAGGAGTTTTGAAAAATTAAATTCACATTAGATATTGAGTAAATATTTCTTACTTTATTTTTAAATATTATTATTTTATGTGTATGTGGGGATATATACATGTAAATAGAGTTGTCCACTGAAGCCAAAGGCAATAGGTGCCTCTAAAACTGGAGTTAAAGACAGTTCTGAGTCATCTAATAGGGTTCTGGAACTAAGCATGGATTTTTCAGCAAGAATGGTATACTCCATTCCATTGACCATTATTCCAACCTCCTCATTTGAATGTTTTTAAATGATAATATGTCATTAACACACATTTGTATCTAGGAAATTGTTTAGTTAGGATTTTATTCCTGTGACGAGATATCATGACCAAGACAACTCTTATAAAGGAACATTTAATTGGGGCTAGCTTACATTTCAGAGATTTATTACTCTATTGTCATGATGGGAAGCATGGAAGAGTGCTGGAGGACATAAAGTTCTCTAGATCTTGATCTGAAGACAGCGGAAGGGAACTGTCTTCTGCAGGAAGTCAGGAGGAAATCCCAAAGCCCACCACCACAGTGACACACTTTCTCCAAAAATGCCACCTCTCCTCCAACAAGGCCACACCTCTTAATAGTGCCATGCCCTGTAAGTCAAATATTCAAATACATTTTGCCTCAAATGTTTACCACATTTGACACACTCCAGAGCCATATACAGAGAAATTAGCTCTTGGTTTACCAAAAACACAAATTTTACACACAAATGCACTCATACAAATATTTGTGAACACACACACATACACACACACACACATACACACATGCAGAGAGATAGAGAGAGAGAGAGAGAGAGAGAGAGAGAGAGAGAGAGAGAGAGAGAGAGAGAGATGGAAAGGGAGAGCAGCAATTCTGTGTACTATACAACAAACATTACAAGGGTATCTCAGGAAAATAAAGGGCAGCTTTTCCCTTTAGATTTTTTTCTTGGAAATCATTACTGACTGTTGACATATCTACTCTAAATGCTTTTGGTCATAGTTATAGAAAGTTTGAATATTTTGTAGATGATATATAGAAGAATAATTCTAGAAGAAGTCCCTAGTTTTAATATTAATGTATGAAATGTTCCTGGGTTTTAATATCCTCTGCATGTTTTCTGATCTGGCTTTTCAGGGCTCTTTGGGGATTTTAGAAACATTTGCTGTCAGAACTGCCATTTAAAGCACCTCTTGGGAATTTTACAAACATGAGAAATTGGCAGAGACAAATAGCACTCTACTTCTGAAGTTATTTCTTTAATTTAAACAATTTCAACATAAATTTTGTCATAAAAGAAATTCCCAGATGTTACATTATTTAGATCGAATGAGGTAAATTGAGTGTTCATGGAATTTTCAATTCAGGAAAGCTCTTCTTGGAGTAATGTACAATATTTCAATGGGTGTTAAATACATGATTGACCTTTATAAAAGACTCACCAAAAATGAGCCTGGCAGTGTACAAAAGTGATAAAGTATGAGGCTTACAAGAATGTCTATGTAGTTTACTGTTCCAGCAGTTCACTTACAAAGAGAATTTTGGAATTTACAAATAAAATGTTGGCACTATTTTTCTAATCCTTTAGTAAACTTGGTTATGTGCGTGTGTGTATGTGTGCTTCCAAATAAAGTTAGAAAATGATGCTCTTTTCCCAAAAGGTTTACCACAATAGAGGGAAGAGCACTCTTTTTATGAAATGTTCTTCATTTTATATTTTTATGAAATCTATCAACAGTCTAAGGTTTTGTGCTCTGAAAGAGAAGAATTCAGACAGGATCCTGTAGTGTAACCATTAGTCAAGATTTTAATACAAGCAAGCAAGTAAGAAGAATGCATTGTTTAGGAAGAGAACAAGCTGCACTAGCAACACCTTGAAGCCATGAGGCTTATATTTCCTCTTTTCCTATAATACTCCTCTCTCCTGTGCCTCTTCCAAAATACAGAATTTGAGGAAGATGGAAAGCTTTCCAAGGATTCTATTTTACCTTCAATTCACTCTAAGAAGATATATAAGTGTAAGAATATGTTTAAATGTTTAAGTACCCCTAAAATTGCAGTGCTAGAGTGATCAGCAGTCCACTGCCTTCTCTTTTCCAGAGGATATGAATTTGGTTCCCAGCACCTTTCTGCAGATAGATCCAGCTTAAGAGGATCAGGTATGCTCTTTTGGCTTCTGTGGGAACATGCACTCACAAGCAGTTCTCTCACTCCTTATACAGATAATTAAAGATATTTTTTTTTTTTTTTGCTGTGTATCTGTGGCTGACATGGAACTTGCTTTTCAGGCAAGACTGGACTGAATAATCTGGGATCTGACTGTCTCTGTAATGAAAATCTTGTGACACCAACCCAACTACTTAAAAAATAAATCTTTTAAAACTTTAAGTTGAAAACTTTAAAAGAAAGAAAGGTAACAATAGCTTGAGCATGATTCTCTTTCTGATGAGGAATTCGAAAAGTTACTTTGATGAGAGCCAGCTAGCATTACTAATTACCACCCATTGTTCTTTACATTGTGTTTTGAGGTTCCTAAATTAACTAACCTGGTGTTATTCACTACTACTATCTTTACAGCTTGGCTTTCATCTGACTGCCATTGTTGTATTTTCATGCTATTTCAGGGCCTGATTAGTCTATCCAAGATCTACCTTCTTGCCTAACACAAGTGCAACAAGAAGAATGTTTAATGTAAGGTGTACAAGTATGTTAAAAAAGATAAAGTTCCTCTCTTGTTTGAATTTGGCACATCTTATTTTATGCAGAAATGAATTTGTTTCTACATGGCTCAGAACATTCAAATAATAAATCACATATAATCAGATGTTTAAGATTGATTTTTTAATATTATAATCAACAATTCTATGCTTGCTTGTGATGAAACAATATAAAATCATACCCATTGTTCAGTGGCCACCACAGATTTCTTAACTGTCAGCTGTTTAAAGATGCCACTTTGAGTAATTTAGATTGTGTCACTTAGATTCTAAATACCTGTAGGCATGTCACTAGGAGTTGGAGGAACCATTTTCTAGCAAATCATAACCATATTATTGGAACCAGTGCCTCATCAAGGAAGGACATTACAGACAACTGTAACAGCAGTCTAGAGTAGAATGTTAGTCAACCAAATAGCCTTAGTAAAATAGCAAATATTGTCTTTTGTTCTTATTATTGTTACTAATTAATTATTTTATTTATTTACATCACAAATGTTGCCTACATTTCTATCCCACACTGCCATGTTCTTCCCACATGGCCCCTGCCTCCAGGCATCCCACCTCCCTAAGGCATCAATTCTTTACAAGGATAGGCACAGCCTCTCCCACTGAAGCCAGACAAGGCAATCCTCTGCTACAAATGTGCTCCTTCAATTTGTCCCCTAATTCCGCCCTATTCGTCCGCGACCTCAGTCCAATGGTTGGCTGTAAGTATCTGCATCTGTCTCAGTCGATTGCTGGTAAAGCCTCTCAGAGTATACCTATATTAGGCTCCTGTCTGCAAGCAAAGCATAGCATCAGTAATAGTGTCAGTGTTTGTTGTCCATCCAAGGTATGGAGCTCAAGTTGGACCTGTCACTGGTCAGCCATTCCTTCGGTCTGTATTCCATTTTTTTCTCTGAATTTCTTTCAGGCAGAAATACTTTAGGGTACAAAATCTTGAAGATGAATTAGATATCCCATCCTTCCTCTGGGGTCCATGTATAAATACTGAAAGTGGTCTCATCAAGCGCCATATCACCACTGTTGGACATTTCAGCTAAGGTTCCCCATATTTAATCCTGTGAAGTGGAAACTTAAGGTTTGTTTGGAAAATTCAGTTGTGTTTGATGCTGTTTGCTGGGACAAACACATGAAGGAACATTCCATTGAAGTCAATACAAGTGAAAGACTAAGCAGACTTGTGGTAAACATTTTGCTGAAGCAGATACAGGAGAAAGGATGTTCTACTAAAGCAAGCACATGAAAGGACACAAGATTCACTGCTAAGGACACACATGTATTAGTCTTCTTTACACTGTGTAGTTGAGCTCTCATTTGTCTGGACTCCATTGAGAGGAACTGAGCAAAACCTTCTAGTGATATGCTGCAGTTTCTTGATGCATCCTCTGACTTGAGCTGATTGGCAGAGTGATGTCATCTGAGATATATTCATGTGCTGAGCCAAGACATGTGGTAAAGTAAGACTGTGGAGGACACATGATATTTGGAAGGAATATGAAAAGGATTCAACAGACAGTGATAGAGGCTGAGCTAGTCTTTTTATATAGAGATAGCCATGCAATGTTTGCTGTTCTCAAGTCTTAGCTTATCTTTGATTTGCTGAGAAAGGCACAGTCAAGAAGATGTCCTGGCATCACACCTGGTCCCTCCTGCTGACTAGGATGGAGGGTAAGGCATGGTTGTCTCTGCTGGGTAGCGCCAGTGCTGTTACATGCTATTTCAGGGCCTGGTTAGTCTATCCTAGAGCTACCTTCTTGCCTAATACAATTGCAACAAGAAGAATGTTTAATGTAAGGTATACAAGTATGTCAACAAAAATAAAGGTATGGTTGTCTCTGCTGAGTAGTACCAGTGCTGTTAATTCCTATTTGCTATCCAAACTCTACCAAACTGAATTTCTTATATATCCATGAAATCTTTGCGGGTGAATTAAGCTGCTGACCTCTGAACTGAACTGTCAATATCCAGACAACAGAGATGGAAGTTTCTCCAAAGAACCATTTCTATACAGGTCCACTTCCCCGATATCCTATCTTTTTCACTAACTCAGGTGAATGGTAGGCTAAAAGTAAACTTTGAAAAGTTAAGATACAACCAGTCCTGGGTGCCTCCCCATCCCAGGTCTCTGAGACTTTCTAGAGATTTCACTCACCATTTGCCCCACCCTACCCCAGAGCAGCTGGATATTTCCATTCATTCTCATGGCCCTCTGGGTTTCTCTTATGTCTCTCCCTATACATTATCTTATTCCCTTTTCTCTTGCCCCTTCCCTCTTCTTCCCAGGTCCCTCTCTTCCTTTGCATCTCATGATTATTTTGTTCTGCCTTCTTAATGGGATTGAAACATTTTCACTTCCATTTCATTTTAAGTGAAGAATAACCAAGACTAAGAGCAACCTGTACCTGGGAGAAAAGCGTACAAATCAGAAGATAGAACATAGAACGTTTTCTGTGAGGCCTGCTTATTTTCCAGAGGAAGTAGTCTGCTGGCTCACACTATGGTGTTCCAATAATAAGATACTTCAAGAAAGAAAAGAGAATTAACAAAATTAATGAGATTTTTTTTTATTGGAAATTTTATTTACATTTCAGATGTTCTCTCCTTACCCCATTTCCCCCCCTCCCTCCCAGGAACTCACTATCCCTTCCCCCCTCCTCCTGCCTCCACATTGGTGTACCCCCACCCACCCTCCCCCATACCTCACCTCTCCCCCTCGAATATCCCCCCCACGACGTCCAGCCTTCATGGGACCAAGGATCTCTTCTCCCCCTTATATATAGCTCCCTTGCATATATAGCTGGAGCCATGGGTCCCTCACTAAGCGCTCCCAGGCTGGTGGTTTAGACCCTGGGGGCTCTGGTTGGTTGGGATTGTTGCTTTCCTCATGGTGTCACGAATCCTCTCAACTCCTTCAGCCTTCACTCTATCTTCTCCATTAGGAACCCCATGATCAGTTTAATGGTTATCTGTGAGCATCTGCCTCTGAGTATGTCAGACTCTTGCAGAATTCTAAGGAGATAGCTATATCAGGCTCCTGTCAGCATGTACATCCTGACATCCACATCAACATTTACCTTTGGTGACTGCACATAGGATGGATATCTAGGTGGAATGGTCTGTAGACGGCCCCTCCTTCAGTTTCTGTCCTGCACGGTTTGTTTCCATTGATCTTCTTTTACAAGGTTAAGATAATTGCTTCAGAGGCAAAGAGGAATTTAAACAATGTGTATTTCATCATATATTAAACAAAAGAATGTTCGTGAAGTTTATCTAAATCTTTGTGGGAAAAAGTTAAATATATGAAGTTAAGTAAAGAAAACAACACAAAAACTGAGCAGGAGACTCCAATCTTCTAGTGAGTATGGGTCATCCTCAAGTAAAAATAAAGTGGAGGAATTTTAATCTCGAAATATGGCTATTCTAATTATATCCAAAAACCTTCTAGATCTGTTTGATCCAGCTGGAATGTAAATACATCCTTAGTAGGTACCTATTATCTTGTTAGCTGTATTCCTTTAGTACACACATTTTTATCCCATGGCATCCAATTGAGGGCCAGACAAAGTGATTAATCAGAAAAAAATTTGACTGAATGAGTTAAAGATAAGATATGCCCAACTCTAGGAGAAAAGATATTTAAAAACAGCAGAGAGATAGTGAAGGCAATTCAGTCACTTTGGTGAGTCATTTGAGAGTCAGGACAGTGAGTGTCTTGTTGGTGAGTTGAGTTCCTTCATGAGTCCATGATGTTCAGGGCAGGTCAACAGAGGCAATTGAAGTCTGAGAATAAAAAGAAGCCATAAGATTAGAACAAATTACCAGCTTTACTCTGAGGCCAAGCTTAACAATTCAGTGAAATATTAAAAGAGGTCAGATTAAATCAGTCTGCTTGGAGAGGATTTTGAGCAAAAAATGTTGAGTTGAACCAGCCAACCAGAGTCACAAAAAGCTAGAAAGGGTGAATTTATTCAGCAGCAAGTCTCTGCCTTAAGGAATGTAGCTTATTGTCAGTGGAATTTTCATAAAAGAACAATTATTTGATATATGCTCTTATTCTGTTAAAAACTTTTACGTTATATTTTACTTTTTGGACAATGAAGTATCTTGTACTTTAGTATAGCTCAGTGTAAATGACCATGTTCCTAGGACTTCTTTGCAGTTTATCAATACAAATTACAATAAACATAATCTGAACCTCAGAGAAATATATTAGAGATTTGTTCAAACTGGCATGTCTCAAATATTAATATAAACTTATGTACTTTTAACATAAATAATCACAAACTCCTTAGCACTGCTGGACTAGTTAAAGACTAGAACAACAAGAACAAGTAAATGAATTTACATTTTTTAAAATTAGGACAATAATTCTCATCTGTCCTAATAATGACTACAACTTTAGTACAAATAACTGCCAAGTAACACATGTTTTTTTCTAGGTTCAGCTTGTGGGATTCTTTATTACAGTTTCACTAGAACTGTGGAAATAGCCAACTTAGTAACATGGAAAATTATCCTATTATTAGAACTTTCGAAATTTACTCTTTCCTGCATCAGTTTGAATCCTTATATGCATGCAGAATATTCAATTAAATATTGGCCAAATTAGTTAGGTTGAATGAATACAGACAAAAATAATGAAAACTATAAACATTCTTGAGAGTTTCACTATTAGCTTTTCTTCTTTTTATAAGAATAATTTATAATAATTTTGTAACTAAGAAATTTTCTATATTATTCATGATGAGGATCTTATATTTCAATTTTTTCACTCTACAAATAGTACTGGTTTTGGACATGCTTTAAATGAATAACAGAAGCAATGGTGTATGTGAAAAATCAAGTTAACTACCTTGAGATAAATAAAATCCCTATAATGAGTTCAATCTATAGAATTTATATCTACTGAAAATCATAATATGTCTATCTCTTCAGTAATCAGGATTTTAAAGCTAAAGAAGACTAAAATGCAAAGGGATGTTCAATTCACTTTATCTATTTGCCTGAAGCAGGACATAAACTCTACTAAAGATATATTTTATCAGCTCGAGGCCAAGCACTTAGGGATATGCAAAGTGGTCTGGTTCCATAAATATTATCTTATGTATTGACTTTTCACAACTGTGTCTCCTCAGTTTTTCTCTAGTTTTCCTGGTGAACTATCATTTATTTCACTTTCCTAAAAGTTATGAAAATATCTTTCTCTGCTCAATTCTTTGACCTTCTTCCTTATGAAAACTCTAATTACATAGAAAATTTCCATGTGTTCTCTCTTATTAATTAGTACTTGCATTTAATTTAATCCAATATCTGGCCAAAGGCCTGTTTAAGAGCTAAGATATAGGACAATGGCATTACATCTAGGAATTTCCAACTAGGAAACAATGATGTGTGGCCATCAGTCTGCCCCTTCTCCTACATAATAATCTACTGAAATATAGATAGAATTTCAGGAAAGATCTGCTCATCCAGTATTTAATGCATGTAATTTTAGCTGATCACATTCATAATTCATCCTGTGTTTTATAGTTCAATTTAGTCAAGTTACTTCCTGATCTTAACTCAATGCTCCTGGATAGTTTAAATGTACTTGAAATTCAATACTCACCTATTTATTTCTCTGTGTCACCTAGGTGGCCACATTTTACATTCTACATTCTTTTTGTTTGTTTGTTTGTTTGTTTGTTTGTTTGATTTTGTTCATTTGTTTTTTCGAGACAGGGTTTCTCTATATAGCCCTGGCTGTCCTGGAACTCACTCTGTAGACCAGGCTGGCATCAAACTCAGAAATCCGCCTGCCTCTGCCTCCCAAGTGCTGGGATTAAAGGCATTCGCCACCACTGCCCAGCTACATTCTACATTCAAATACACTCACATTTAAGAATTTTTCATTTATTCTTAGCTCATCTTCCTCTTTCCTAGATAAACAGAAAAATCACTTTTTTATCAGAATACTTACAAAACAAAAACCTTCTCTGAACCTTAAATGTTGATACCTTCATGGCTGGTTTATGTTCCCAATGCTAGAAGATGATTAGGTAAAGGAATATGACTAAAGATGATTGATATTATCTAGTGTCTACTGTTACCATATGATGAACAAAAGCAAGATTATATATGGAAACTGGAAAAATAATTGAGCCATGTTGAGATCAGGATCTACAGTAATCTAAATTATCCCATATTTTATAAAAATAGTGGTTTTTCAACTACTTTTACATGAGAAACCCTATCTTATAAGCATTTAACTCCATTTAAATTAGCAAGTTTTCTTTTGTCTTTTTTTGTTTGTTTGTTTTTGTTTTGTTTTATGTTGCAAAATTTACTAAAATGTTACAGGAGCTTATGTGATTGTAACTAGCTTGGGTGGACAAAAATCCTCAAGGATTTTTGAAATAAAACCTTTGATCCAAAATAAATATATATTTGTCTTCTGACAAGAACTTCAAGTCCTTTCGGAAAAAAAATCAAAGAAGACCTCAGAATATGGAGAGATCTCCCATGCTAATGGATTGGTAGGATTAACATAGTAAAACTGGCCATCCTACCAAAAGCAATCTACAGATTTAATGCAATCCCTATCAAAATCCCAACGCAATTCTTCAAAGATATGGAAAGAGTAATTCTCAAATTCATCTAAAGAAAAAAATAAAGAAACCCAGAATAGCAAAAACAATTCTTAACAATAAAAGAACTTCTAGGGGAATTGCCATTCCTGACCTCAAGCTATACGACAGAGCAACAGGGATAAAAAACAGCATGGTATTGGTACAATGACAGATAGGTTGATCAATGGAATATAATTGAAGACACAGAAATAAAACCACACACTTATGAACACTTGACCTTTGACAAAGAACCCAAATATATACAATGGCAAAAAGAAAGAATCTTTAATAAATGGTACTGGTTTAACTGGCAGTCTGTATGTACAAAAATGAAAATAGATCCATGTTCTCTCACCTTGCATAAAGCTCAAGTCCAAGTAGATTCAGGACTTCAACATAAAATGAGATATACTGAATTTAATAGAATCAAAAGTGGGAAAGAGCCTCGAACTTATAGGAACAGGGTGAAATTTCCTAAACAGAACTTCAATGGCTAAGGCTCCAAGAGATCACATTTTATGACTGTTGGTCTTAGTGCTTGTACTAAGAGTCTTCAGTTCATGAAAACACCTCCTGTGCCAATGCATTCAAGGCTATTTCGCATTTTCTTTTCTTTATTCAGCCACATTAAGGAGATTTCCTCCTACAACAAATGGGAGCAAATACAGAGATCCACAGCCAGACATCACATAGAGATAGAGAACTTGGACAGTAAATTGGATTTCTCCATAAATTACCACATTTCAAAGCTCAGCCATCTCAAGCAAGAGGAGATATATAGTGTAAGAACAAGAGAGATGGGGGATATCAGGAGTATATGGCTCTCTAAATCAACTGAGCAAAGCTATTATGAACTCACAGAGGCTGAAACATCAATCTCAGGGCCCACATGGGTCTGAACCATGTCTTCTGCATGTGTGTGTGTGTGTGTGTGTGTGTGTGTGTGTGTGTATGTGTGTATGTGTATGGGTGTATGTGTGTGTGTTTAGTAGCTTTTAGTTTACTCTTTTTATGGAATCCTTGAGTGTATGAATTAGTGGAACCCTGAATCTTGTGCCTTTTCATGAGGTTCTTTTCCTTTTGTTGGTTTGCCTCGACCTACATACATGTGATGATTTTTATTTTATCATATTTCATTTTATTGTGTTATTTTTTGAATAGACACTTAGAAACCTATTCTTTTCTAATGACAGACAAAGGCAGAGTTGATCATGATGGGAAATAAGGTGGGAGGAAACTGGGAGAAGTAGAGATAGACAAAACTAAAATCAGGGTATAATTGTACGAGAATCTTTGTTTAACAAAAAGTAGAAAAAAGAAAAATGAAACATCTTTATAAAACTAGCAAACCCTCACATGCTTAAGAATAAGAAAGGAATATAGAAATCAGTGCAAAGCATTCTAAACAAATTAAAAATATTTGTAGTCTACCACATGATCCAGCTATACCACTTTTAGGCATATACCTAAAGGAATCTGTATCCTATTATAGATAAACCTGGTCATATATCTTCATCGTTGCTCTAGTAATAACACCAAGGAAATGCCAAATTTCAAGTTATTCAACAATCCATTAATATAAAATGAAAATATATTATATTTTCATAATATAATATTAACATCTAACAAGAAAAAATAAATTCAGATGTAAATGGATGGAACTGTAAACAATCATTCTGAGTTATATAACCATGACCCAGAAAGAAAAACTGTAATGTACTTTCCTAATTTTAGATGTTAATTTTAAATTGTTACATGTATATTTCATTTGTAATATCTATAGACCTAAAAAAATTATTAAGAAGACTATTAAGGGTGGGCTTCTAAGAGGGGCAAATAGCATCCAATAGTACAAAAGCTTAAAAAGCAATAGTGGAAGTGAAGTGTTATATTGAGGTGTATTTTGATGTTTGGGTATTCAGGGTTGAAGGGGAAATGAGGAGGAAGAAATAATACAAAATATTTAAGAACTTAATATAGAAACCTAAATTGCAGCAGTTTCTTTAGGAACATCCATACTGATTTGCACAGTGGATGCACCAGTTTACACTTCTTCAAACACTGAATATGGTTCCTGTTTCCCTATGTCCATTTATTTGCCATATTTCATATATATATATAAAGTTACCTTATAATGAAAGAAGAATACACATACTGGAGACAATAGGTTGATAAATAAAAATTTTTATGCTGGTACAGGATTATCTTTTCTGGAGTTGCTTCCAGAAATAAACAGTAATACACTATTGTTTGAAGGTATCACATACTTGAATCAGAAAATCAAGAAGCCAAGCTAATACTGACTTGAAAGCTTAATCCTTACTATTTATGATTTACAGTTCCAGAAGATGTTAGGAAAGCTATTGGAGAAGAAATGCAATCAATAATTACACTTAGAAATATACCATTCAACATTCAAAAATGACTGGCCTGGTAAAACATAACTATGAGTAAAATAGTAGCATGGACATAATGGGATTAACTAACCATATTCTGATTCAATTTATGTTCCTCCTCAGTACCATGATCCAGGTCAAGAATCTGTGGCTAGAAATTTCTTAAATCTTCTGGGAAATTCTAATTCTATTATTCTACTAAGTGAACACTGTAAGAAATTTACTCCTAATGACTTACCATTATTATCCATAGGTTAGTGTATGTCTCAATCTTCATCTGAAGAGTTTATTTTTACATTATATGCTGATTAGCACAGGGACCACAATTGGTTAATGTGAAGAATAAAAAATATGTAATGTCAACCCCAAAATAAGACATCTTTATCATAACTCTTAATTTCAAGGCTCATGTATCATTTCAGAAAAGGGGGCAGAAAGATTGCAAGAGACAGAGGGAAGGGGTGGCTACAAAGAAACTATACTTTATATATGTAAAAGAATCATTGCACAAATCAACTTATATCTGTTGTGGTAGCACATACAATGAAGACTAAAACATCTTGACTTTGTGAAAAGATGGAAAGTAAACTATTTTCAGTAAATATTATGATATAGACATTGTAATCATGAACTATTAAGAACAGAAGTTATCTGTATTGGGCCTACAAAAAGAAGTGCCTCTGTCAATAATCAAATATGGATAGAAGACACATCTACTTCTCTCTACTGACTTGTTAGCTAACAATAAATTCTATGGGTGTAGGAAGGGAGTCATTGCCTTTAGTTTCATGCATATTAGTGACAACACTAGGCTCAAGTAGATACATTCAAACCCATGGTCACACAGAGATGCTGGATGGTACAACTCAGTGGGTCACAAAACAAAACACAACACAAAGACATGAATGTCAGATAGGAATTTGTAAGGAGGACGGTGTTTGAGAGAAAGTACAGAGAGAAAACAGTTAGAATGCTGTGTGTGTGTGTGTGTGTGTGTGTGTGTGTGTGTGTGTGTGTGTGTGTGTGGTATGTTTGAAATCTTTAATGGATAGATTTAATTCACTAAGAAAAACTCTCTCATTATAGCTGCTAGTTGTCATGAAGTACACAGTAAACAGTAAAACAGTCTTGAAATCTTCCTTTACAATATTAGAGTCTCTTTTTATTTATTTATTTATTTATTGACTTTACATCCTGATTACGGCCCCCTCTTGCTGCTTTGGTCCTATCTGACAAAGTCCCTAGTTCTATCCCTTGTCCCCTTCTCCTCTGAGGAAGAGGAGGCCCTTCTTGTTTTTTACCCTACTCTGGCACATTAAGTCTCTGCAGGACTCTGCAGGTCCTCTCCCACTGAGGGCAGATAAGGAGGCCCAATTAGAGGACTGGGATCAATAGGCAGGCAACAGAATCATGGATAAATGCCACTCCAGTTGTTGGAGGACACACATGAAGACCAAGCTGCACATTTGCTACACATGTGCAGGGCAGGGCAGGGCCTAGGTCCAGCCATTGTATGCTCTTTGATTGAAGGTTCATACTCTGGGAGGCCCCAAGCATCCAGGTTAGTTGATTCTGTTGGCCTTCTGTGGAGTCCCTATTCCGTTCAGGTTCTTCAATCCTTCTACCAACATTTCCACAAGACTTCCTAAGCTCTGTCTAATGTTTAGCTGTGTATCTTGGTATCTGTTTCCACCTGGTGCTTGGTGGTTCTCTCAGAGCACAGTTATGCTAGGCTTCTCTCTACAGAGTACCATTTCTAGTGTCAGAGATTGGTTCTTACCCATGAGATGGATCTCAAGTCGGTCCAGTTTCTACCCTGGATCCACCTGATATCTATGTTAGAGAAGGAACTTTTTATTTAACATATTTTACTTTTATTTCTTATAAGTAACAGAGTAAACCAAAGTATAACAAACAAAACAGTAATTTTTGCTATTTTTTAGGTTTGAGAACATTCTATTTATTGATTTGGTATCCATACATTAGTTGTTGATCAAAGAAAAAACAATCATTGGAGGAAAATCAAATGGGACTGTTAAGACAGGAACTGAAACAGAGAATAAAGAGGAATGCCATTTACTAGTGGCTTATTCCCTAGTAGTATTTCAGCTTGCTATATTTAACACAGAGACTACCTGTTCATGGGTAGTAATGACCACAGTAAGCTGAGGCCTCCCACAACAATCACTCATCAAGAAAATGTTCCACACACAACATGGTGACAGACGATTCTGAAAGAATGATTCCTCTTCCCAGGATACTCTAGATTGTGTCAAGTTGGTAAAATAAATGAATCAGAACAGATATAATTTAATTTTTGTTTTTTGTAATTCTCTGGATCAAAATAATGTATGTTTGTATTTGAGTGTTTGTGTGTGGAAGTGAAGGTGTTTTTATAAGAAGTCACAGATAGTTTGCAAAGAACTGATGCTATCTTTAAATTCAGTTAATTAGTCACCGCTCTTATAAAGATAATATATAGTGTTCTAGGTAGGTGGTGTTAGTAAACAAATCTTTATCCTGTGTCTATCGCATTGTTACTGTATCACCATCTGCAGCTGTGTGAAAAGTGACACTGGGTAACCCGTGATTTCATTTCTTAGAATAAACAAGTATTTCAATGCAAGGGATGCCAAATATCCTTTCGAGGAAAGAAATCATGAAGAGTAAATAATATCTTTTAAGGATAAAATAATAAAGTTATCATAGGAATAAATATAGTAGCAGGCAGTAAGAAATACACATAGAAGTGCAAGTGCTTTCCACAAGAGAATATAGTTGTCATAGAGGAATGAAAATTGGATTTTTAATTGACCGTTATTCATATATAGACTTATATTAATCATTCAATGTTTACTAAGTACACTGGAATGTAAGATGAAAATAATTTTACTGCCCAACGTTTGCCAAGAAACTCACATAACTTGCATATAACAAACATTTTTTTTCTCATTTTGTTTCACTTTCCTTTAATGTAATTAATCCATACTTTTCCTTGCTTCTCTGTCAACACTTTTAATTTTCTTTATACCTTTTCTTTTCTCCATAGCTATGTTCTCAAGTTCCTCTTGTTCTCGGATGAGTCAGCCCATGTATATGACTATTATATTTGAGCATTAAATATTTTCCTTACTTCTCTGGTGGTTTGAATAGGTAAAGTTTCCATAGACTCATATGTTTGAATGTTTGGCCCATAGGTAGTGCATTTAGGTCATGTGGCTTTGTTTAAATATGTGTGGCCTTGATGGACGAAGTGTGTCCACATAAGAGAGGACTTTGAGGTTTTGTATGTCATGCTATCCACTATGAAGATAATAGACTAAATATCTAAAAGTGTAAGCCAGTCTCAATTAAATGTTTTCCTTTATAATTGTTGGCATGGCCATGGTGTCTTTTCCCAGCAATAAAATCTTAAATAAGACACTTTTACTGTTTGACAAAATTTAATAGATAGTCAATCTATTAAATAATAAAAGTCTGTCTTTGAAATCATGTTTTACATTTTTGTTAATAAGAACAGTTATTATTAACATTATTATAGTTGGTAATGGCCATTATTTTAATTATTAAATATCCTTATGTTACCTTGACTCTCCTGGAATGCCCTTATATTAACAATATAACAATACTTCTTTCCCTTTCAGTTTTCCAAGTTGTTGAGATCGAACTGTAGAATTGTATAAGCTAATCTGTTGTGTCAAACAGAGTTTTTGTTGTATATTGTTGATTTTGAGACTGAATCTTGACTGGAAATTCCCCATTTTTAAATGCCTTTTTTGATTCCACATTGAAAATGGAGCATTGCCCTCCACTTCATTGTATCTGTAAGCAGTTCCATATACTTGGAACCACATACATGGTGTAGACTGATAAATGATGACTTAATCTTAGAGATAAATGAGTGATACCATGTGAATTTATCACAGTAAATTGAAATTGCATGACTGCATAGGATATTAAATCACATCAGGTAAACAAGGCCTAAGAAGTTATCTTATACCAGACTAAGGAAAGAATGTAACTCACTTACCTGAATCCCATAAAGCCATGGACAACTATCACTTTTGAAATTATGGCATTTGATACTTGATGTATGCCTCACCAATAGGCAAACAGAGAAATCTGAAAGTCTGTGGGATTTAGCTTCACTTGGTATCACTGTCAATATGTAATACTTAAGTGCAATCTGCATGTTCACTTGACTGCTTGTCTAAACCTGGCCTTTTGCTTCTTCTTTCATCTGAGCTGTCCTACATCTGCAGTTATACATTATTCTACAGTGCTGTTCTTAAACCTGTGAACCACAGCAGACTAATGCACAGGACCAGGGTCCTCCCTGTAACTAGTTTATCAATACAGAATTTATTTACATTTGTATCTGCCTTCTTCTAAAACTCCTTGAAACTCTATTGCAGTGTCTTTTCCATTTTGTAATCTATAGAAACACACATATTTTTATATATATAGACATAATAAATATATGTTTATTACTTGATGAGTTCACTATAGATAAATTTATGCATCTCTCAAACATACGCTGAGAAGTTTCTTTTGAACTATATAATAAACTTTTGAACTATATAATAAAATAGTAATAAAGAGACTCTCAACTGATCAACATCTAGACAATTTGAGACTGTAGAGTACTCATTTATATGTGGCACAACATTTCATTCAAGGCTAGGAATCATCATGAAAGAGGACACAAAGATATAAGGAATGGTATTTACTGAGTGAAATGGAATAATTTTCTGGATGTGACAGGGCCATTATACACATCAACAAAGAACAGTTGTGATTTCATATGTAAGTCCGACACAACAGGAAGTCAGCCAAAATTCATCATGGATGGAAGAAAGACTCATGAAGTCCACACTTGACTGAGGATGTTGCTGACAACTGATTGCTGCTTGAGAGATAGTTTCCTTTAGAAAAATGCCCTTTGATAGACTGATTATACATGCTTCAGTAGATAGTCCTATACTCCTGAACATACATGCAGCACTAGAAGGATTCAATGAATTAAAAATTAGCATATGAAGTTGAATGTAAAAGTGATGGGTGAATATAGGATTGTGATTGGAAGGCAGTTGTGCTGCATGGCTTTATGAGAAAAGTCATTAGTTAAACCGTTTAGCAAGTCTGTGGTGCATTTTCTTTAAGGACTGATATGGCAGTGCCCAAGTCACTGTCTTATCTCTCCCTTGGTGGTTTCATATGCTATTAAGAAATCAGGCTGAATAAAACATATGGAGGCAGTCAGTTCTTCCATGGCTTCTTGTTAACATTCCTAATCCAAATTCTGGTCTTGATTTCCTGTTGTGATATCCTTGGATGATGAAATGTGATGGGCAAATGTAAAATGAAATAAACACTTGCCTCCCCAATGTGTGTTTGGTCATTGCTTTGTATCACAATAGAAACCCTCCCTAAAATGATATGGAGTTGTGCATGGATTTCAACAAAATTTGTTATATGCACATATGAAATTCTCAAAGAGCAAACAATAAGCATTTCAGAAATAAAAGTGAGAAGATAACATACTACTTGACAATACTTTGAAAACTATCTATCTGAAAACAGGCTTATAACTTGAATATAAAATATGCTCATAATTTTTTAACATGAAAAAATTCTGAGATTGAAGAGAAGGATCTATGGCTGAGCATGTAGTATTCTTGCAGAAGAACCAAAATTTGTTTCCACAACAAATGTTGATTGGCTCACACCTACCCATAACTCCAGGTCCAGGGTATCTGACACAATTTACTGGACTCCACATCTATATTTGTACCTTTAAATACTCATAAGTACACATACATATGTGAGAAAATTCTTTAAAAAGAAAGAAATAAAACTCAAGGTTTAGAAATATTTTAAATAAACAATTATATAAAATATATGCAGTGAATGTTATCCATGTGAAAAGATCACTATGATCACAGTTATCCTGCTGTTTATAATCAACGAATGAACTACTAGACTGGTGATATAACTCATTGGTTATTGTGGTTGGAATAAGAATGGCTCCCATAGGCTCCTATACCTCAATGCTTAGTTTTCATTTGATGGTCTATAGGGAAAGACTAGGAAGTATAATCTTGTTAGATAGGTGTTTTCTTATTGAAGGAGGTATGGTGCTGGACACAGGCTCTGAAGTTTCAAATACTCACGCTAGGCCTAGTGTCTTTCTCTTTGCCTGCTGCTAGTTATCAAGAAATAATTATCAGCTTCTTCTTCAGAAACATTCCTGTCTGTATATTGTCATACTCATAATCATGATGATAAGAAACTCGAAACTGTAAGCAGTCTCCCCACTTAAATGTTTTCTTTGATAACAGTCATCTTGATCATGGTGCCTCTTTTAACAACAGAACAGTGACTAAGAGTGGTAAGTATAAGTGGTAAGACAGTTCCTAGCATATAAAATTTCATAAAATTCATTAATTATATTTTCAAGCGTACATCCTGAAGGAGAATTAGAGGGCCATAAGCAGACCGGGAAGACAACTTCAAACTCCCTGAGAAGCCTTCTTGTTCCAGAAGCATGCTAAAAGGAGACAAAGTGGGAATTACCATGTCAGAAATGGGTTGTAACTATTACTGAATAACAAGCCATGCTTTAAAGTATTTTGTGGTCTCAATTCTTAAAGCCAGTGAGAAAAGATATCAGGCCAATGAATAGAATACCTCTGGCTAAAAGTGGAACTATTTGCTTTAAGGATAAAATCTTTCTGTATGAACTCTTTACTTAAGATGCAATTTAGTTGGACCTGTCAGTTACCTACCAGGAGCCTAGCTTTTTCCTGAGGAAAGTTGGTTCACCTAAAGCCGCACCAAGGAGTATGTTATCATCGTCAGAAACATTGCCATGAGCACTTGCTTGTAGCTCTTGTGTCAGTGTCACTGCAACCTGATTCATTCTTGGAGTTACTTAGAAAATACAATTTTTAAATCTCTTTTAGTTTCAGATGCTGGCAAAAAAATTGGGTATGTTTTCTCTGTATACTTGGCTTTTCTACAATTTTGCTCTGAAGTGAACCCCACATTCTTTTGCCATGGATGGTCTTGTCTCTCCACCAAAACCATGATTTCCTTCTCTGACAGCAGGTGAGGTTCAGAGCTTGCCTGTCCTATTGTTTTTCTCTTACACTTCAATATAATTGCCTACAAGATTCCTTCTGAATGGAGTTTTAGCTAGCTACATGAGGTGGAAGTGGGTAGGTGGGTGGGGAAGCACCATCTTAGAAGCAAAGGGGAGGAGGGATTGGGTGAAGAACTTATGGAGGAAAGACCAGGAAAGTGGGTAATATGTAGAATGTAAATAAATGAAACAATAAAAAGATTATGAATCAAAAATATATTTTTAACAAAACTAAGATTCCAAAAGAGGGAAACTGCATTTTGCCTAGAGACACCATAAAGCAAAGTACATAAATTGAATGACTTGTAAACAACAGAGATTCATTTCACCTACATTCTATAAATTAAAGATTTAGTTCCCAATGATGTATCTGGCCTGGGACTCTTTCCATTCTACATAATTGTGCTTGCTGATGCTAGTATCTCAAATAATGAAAGGGAAAAACAAGTTCAGGCTTTTTATTCTACTTACATTCATTGCTTGTTGTGATTAAGATCTTATTATGTAACCAACTCTAGACTGTAATTATAACTTTTCTGCTTCAGGCTCTTAAATTTTGGAATTATAAGCTTAAGCCTCTGGCTTGGGAATCTTTGTAATATGAGTATCAATTATATTCATGAATGTTCAACCATTATGATCTAATCACTTGCTTACCTAATTAGTCTTATATTATTACATTTCTTTTTAAAGAAGTTCATTTAGACTATAGCACAATAAAGTGCTATTTGTTCTTATAAGGTACTGATATACCTGAACTGTCACTTAAAATATAAGTGAAGAAATAGTAAATAATACCACAATTTGTGTTTATGCTTATTACCTGAACTGTCACTTAAAATATAAGTGAAGAAATAGTAAATAATACCACAATTTGTGTTTATGCTTATATAAAATGTACCAAATTAGCAAACATAGAGGCAAAAAGTAAATGGTTGTTGGCTAAGATTAAATTGAGTAAAAAGTCTGTAAAGTGACCATTTTGTAATTTTCAGTTGCCTTAATAAAATATTTTTGGTCATGGTTTGTGAATTAAACATACAGAAATTAGTTGTAATATGAAAAAGAAAATGGTAGTCCAAGTCTTATCTCTTGCATTGTTGTGCACATATCAGATATAAGGATGATAAACTGAGAAGTACCACAATTTTATAGAAACCAACAGGAAATGTAGAGCTTACTAATATATTTGATTAGGAGACATTAATACAAGTTTGGATTTTAGTTTTCTTCTATGACAGTGTTTATGGTCTGGCTTAAACCATTTCCTTGGAATTTTCCTCCCTCAAATATACTTAGAGTTGAAAAGTTTTGTCTTTTCATAGTGCCTACATTTACTGCATGTGTTTCCCTGTGCTTAAAATAAATTCTTTTGTAATTTGGCTTATTTATACTAGATTCTCTACTTTATCTCCACATCCTGATATTCTATCTTCTGCTTGATTAATTCCACTTATAACGCTTTCCTTTAAATTTTCTAGTTGTGATGCTCAGTTTTACAATCCATTTTCATGTAAGCTTCAGTATTCTTTGATATTTCTATATCTTTACTGAATTCTGTTTTCAAATTCTCTATTATCATCTCAATTCCATCAACCTTGCATTTGTGTTTGCTTGATTATCACTCAAACATTTATTCTCCTTATTTTTCTTTAATCTAATTAGGTGGTTTCTTTATGCCTTCTTTAAACTTCTTTAAAAATTTTAATGAAATTTATGACTGCTTTACTAATTCTGTACAGTGGAATTCAGTTAGATAATTCTCTTTATCAAGTAGAAGAATGTGTAGAATCTGGCTGGGAGAGTAGTGCGTGAGGGCAAGCAGGGAGAGCCATAATACAGTCCTAGTTGGATGTAGAGCAAGCAGGAGTAGCTAAACTAGGTCGGGACCCAGGATCTGAAACCTGGATTAGATCTGTTAGATTTTGGATAATAGGTGGAGGGCACACTTGAGAAAACCTTGAAGAGCAGTATGAATAAACTATTTTAAACTTTAATAAAAGAGCTGATTTTTGTTCAACTGTTTCTTTTACATCAACAATGTTTATATGAATGATAGAGTCTAAGGTAAACATGGTGATGGCCTTGGGAAATTACTGCTTTAATAAGATCATAGTTAGGTAAGAGAGAGTATATTCAGGTTCATAAATGGAAAGGACATTTCTAAGCTAAACTATAGCTACAGCAGGAAGAAAATTTATACAAACATATGCAAAATAGTAAGCTTGATTGACTGATCGTTTGGAGTTTTCTTCTGTTTTTCAGATGATGTGCAGTGCAAGGTAACCATACCAAAATAAAATAAAAACAATATATGAAAGTGAGTGGATGGTACTTAAAATAGTTTGAGAAAATAGTGTGAAATAATCAAGTAGGAAATAAATTAATGATAATAGTTAGACAGTCTTAAGATCCACTGGAATTAAGGCCATTAATTTGAACATTGACTTAAAATACTGTTGTGTGTTTTCTATATATGTATTTTTTAGCTATACCTACTTATTTTGTCCCTAGTACATTATAAAAAAAATACAGAACATTTTATCAATGAATTGATAAAATTTGTAGAAATTAACATGATTGCAATTACAACTTTACTAATTACAATTAGTAAACAGTCATAATTATGACAACTATAAATAATATTGTACATTAACATTTCTTTGTTATTAGTGTTTTTCAGTAAGAGAAGATTCTAATACAATTACTTTGTCATAGTGTTAATAGTTATGGTTATTAATTACTGTCAAATTATACTTCCAAGTGGAGGTTGTAATTTGCATTCAGGCTATCTGCATGCAAATTAAAGTATATTTTTCTGCCCGTTCATGAACATGGCATACTTCATTTAATTCATTTACTTTATTGATTCTTAACATTTGTTTACCAATATCATTTCCTTTGTACTTTGCACGTATGCTCTCTCAAATTTATTTTCAGAATTCTAACCATTTAATTTTATTTTTGGAAACGCATTTACAATTATCAGTGCTTTTCATTGATTAATGTATCCATTTCAGAAAGGCTTGAAATTTAACATGTAATAAGTCTAAACTCTTTGGAAACATGTTGACTTATTATTTATCAAGATCATATAATAAATAATATTGTACATTAACATTCCTTTGTTATTGAATTTATTTTCATTTGGTCCTTCTACTAGGATGTTAGCTCTGTGTAGACAGGATATGTGAATTTATTTACATTTTATATTTAGAATGCTATAACAACTCCACAAACATTAACCAGTAAACATGTTTTATTTGTATATGTATATATATGTATATATATATATATATATATATATACATATATATACATATATATATATATATGCTTATAGAAAATACGCATGAAAATATAATTAGTGATAAAAGAAGCTATGAATTTGAAGGAGAGCTAGAATGGGTACATGGGAGTGCTTGGTGGGTAGAAAAGCAAAAAGAAAAATATATTTATATTGTAATCTCAATGCAAAATGTTAGTCAGAAGCAGCAATTGGGCTCAGCTTGTAAAATCCTTTGTTGTCAATCCTGATTTATTGAGTTCAGTTACTTTTTGGCTACAGATTTAGTATAACCAGTGGTCTGGAGTACCTGTGGTTGTTCCATCCCTGACCTGGAGCTACATGCCAGATTAAGCTTTCTATCATCTTGTCAACATATTTAATAACAGAAAACATACAATAAACTAAAACACCCACAAAATACCCATTTCACTCCTGTACCAGTGGGAACATTTTACCTGGTAGGTTCATATAATAATATGCAGTGCTCACAGCTGGATATAACATGAACATTTATGTACTTTGTGCCCCTAAGTCCTGCATGCCACCTTACTACATGTGGTGGTTTAAGGAAAATGCCCTCCATAGGCTCATATATTTGGATGCTTTATCTATAACTGGCAGATCTGTTTCAGAAGGATTAGAAGGTATGGCTTGTTGAAGGAGGAATGTCACTAGGTGTGGACACTGAGGTTTTATAACTACATACAATACCCAGATTTGCTCTCTCTTTCTGTCTCTCACTTGCAGAACATAATACAAACTTGGCTACTGCTCCAATTTAATACTTGCCTGCCTACTGTCACACTCCCCAACATGAATGTCATAACCCACCTGTCTGGAACCATGATATTCCACATGAAATGCTTCTTTTGTAGTTGCCTTGCTCATGCTGTTAATTAGAGCAATAAAAATAGTAAGACACAAAACTATGAAAACTATCCAGAGCAGATTTCAGCTTAGTTCCATTTCGTTTACCTGTGTGTTGCATCAAGTTCTTCATTCTGGTTTTCGTAAGCAAGAACAATGACAACAGTTTTCATTCTTTGGGAGTCTGTCAGCGAC